>JAWNNQ010002059.1:0-600000 GCA_035044765.1 Leucophenga montana | reverse complement strand
TCTGTAAAGCTGCTAATATTGGCCAACTCAGAACTCTTTTTCCAAAAGATGTCGAGCGCAGACTTCAATGGCATGGAATGGTCCAAGGAAACAATAAAAACCCGCACCTGTCCCCGTGGCAATTAAACCATTTTATCTTTGTTGGTACAGCATCAGGGATGTCCTCATCCCAAATTGAGCGACTACGAAAAAAACTGAGAAATAACTGCTGAAATCTAATTTCATGCTCAAGCACGCTGTTAAATTACAGAATTCAGATTTCTTTCATCTCACTTACATCTACTGCAATAAATCATTCAATTCTATTTCTTATGAGTAGCAGTGAATGGTATGATTCATTCTAAGTTTGCAATCAAAATGTGCTGTGTGATATGATATGATTCTGTCACATTTTAACGCTGTTCAGAAAACATGTACAGTTGAAAGTAGCGAACAAATGAAATACAATGAATAGTATTTGATCATTGTATGAATAAATGATTCAGTATGTATTGAAAACTATTTGCTGTTGAGTAACTTAGCATATTAATGCACATGAGTCAATATTATGAATCCACTCATTCAAAGTCATTCATTTTGAAAGACTGTAAAACTGAGTATGTATGAATAAATTTCCTTGTCTTCGTGAGTTTTATTTTCAAATGATGATGTTTCTAGAATCAAACTACATATGAATGAGTGCGAAAATATCATTGTATGTGTCAATTTAAGTAAAAACCATAACCAGCAAGACTCTAATATGTACTTATCATTTTATTGCACACGAGACAATATTATGAAGCCATTCATTCTGAATTATTCATTTGAAAGATTATACTATTATTCATTTGAACTCATTACATGTTATGTGTTTACAAGCATGAATCATATTCTTAAATGCATCGAAATGCAAATTAATGAGTACGAATGAATAACTCCTCATTGTACGTGTCATTTTGAGTAATAATCGTGCAGTACTCTAATGTGTAGCTATATATTAAAAACTATTTACTGCTGAGTAGCTTGGTATTTTTTTTTTCTCTACTTCAGTCTTGTATTATTTGTTTAAATAAAACATTATGGTCAAATAATAAATCAATTAAAAATTTCAAAAAAATAAATTCATTGAAATACGCTGCAATAACTACAGAAAATGCCTGCCAGATATAGGTTGCTCTGCTTGTCCGTCCGTTTGTCTGTCCCAGTATGTGTTTGTGTCATAGCAGCATGCATTTTTAATAACTCAATACTTGTATGTTCAATAAAAAACGAACGTTGCATCAGAAGAGTCCTTTGAAACACAAACACATGCACACACATACCTGCTGTGCTGCAATGAATTTTTATATGCTAATTTTAGAGTACTATAATATATGGAACATGGAGTGTGAGCAAACGTTAAAAAGCGGAAAATTAACATTCAAAACATGCATACATGAAATACCACATGCTGCCTTATGTAACCTTTGATCCTTGCCGTTTTTTTTTTTTGCATTTTCTGCCTAAAAATATGCCATATTGTATGTGTTAATTTTTACTTGAAAATAATCGTGCACCGTGCTGCAGATTGCAGCACTTGCAATTTGCGTGACTTGTTGGCATATTTCTTGCATTTAATTGCATTTTAGGCGAAATAGAAACCGCAACTACTACTTGAACTACAACTCCTGCTCTACTGCCATTTCATTGCATACTTAAAAGTATATTTCGTATCGCGTTGCCGCCTTTAAGGCGCGCTGGTACATACGTTTTTTCACCACAGCAAAAAAAGTAATACGAGGCTTGCATTGTATATTGTGTGGTTTGCCAACCCTAAATGTTTTTATCTGATAATTCCATAAAAAAAATTGTCATTCTTTTGTATAAAAGGTTCACACAACGTTTTGATGTACAAGCACTACTTAGGATATTGCTTACACTGACTTGAAAAATTCATCTACTACGAATTTCGACGTGGATAATCTCAAGAAGAATGCATCAAACTACTTTGATTTTGAAGATGGCGACTTTACAGACCTAGCTTTCCCAACGTCGCCTCTGACGCCGTCCACCAATTAAGTTTTGCTTAAGTTAAGCTTAAGATGACTAGCCATAAAGTTCATACAGCTCGTATTAACTCGTCGCCAACTCTAACAGGAACAAAAATCCTACGAAGAATCTTTCTCTCGAACACTTCGTTGTTGTCATGATTCGAAGCCATACAGCAGGACCGGAATTATCACCGTGTTATAGATTTTTATCTTCGTACTTCGAGAGAGCGCTCTACTTCTAATTTCCGTGCTGAGTTCAAAGTTTATGACAGATATGCCGAATTCAAACGTGGTCGCTATACGTTTAAAGACAAATCTAGAGAAGTTCGTCTGAAAACAGCTGTTGTTCCAGATAACGTGCGTGAATTGCTAAAACTATCATGTGAAGTACCGTGAGATTGAGGCATCCTTGGACATTAGTCAAGAAGATAAATTAGCATAAATTTAAAGGCTCATATCGATTGATGCAAAGAAATGTTGAAGAAATACATCCGCGGTACTTCCAAACACGTCTATGGCATCGTAACAGGTGACCAATCATGGATCTATGCATATTACCCCGCCTCCAAGGTGAGCCAAAATCAACAAAAGTTGTACACGGACGAAGCACTTCAAAGCAAATGGTCTCCTTTTTTTCGAAAAAAACGTACATGTCGCTAGTGTTTCATTAGAGCAACGTAGAAGGTCAATTCTGAATGATACACAACCATTTGTTTGCCAGAAGTTTTTGTAGATTTAAGGAAAACCACCCGTCGAAGACTGATCATCCGTCAGTATAGATACATTTTTTGAGCACTCAAAATAACGAATTGATGAGTTATCCGCTTCACAGCGCTAACTTTTCACCCAATAACTTCTTTTTACACTCGCACATCAAAAATAAATCGAGGCTTCAACGTTTTGTCCCCCGTAAACAGCTCGATTTTGGTGGTACACATTTCAAAATGCTTCGAAAATGCAAAAGTATATTGATCTTCATTGAGAATATAATTTGAAAAACAATAAATCCAGTTTTAATGAAAACATACCCTTTTAATTTTTAGTCACACTATATAAAAAGCAACCCTCGCACATACTAGCTGCACTAGATATGACTTTGTTAAGTTTATTGCGCATTGCTTCGAAGTCAGAACGAGAGTAGTTAGTAATCTAAAGGTTAAAGCTATTTTTAACTTTTTGCTAATTAGACTTTCGAAATATAACCTTTGACGTTTTAATTTAGTTTAATCATAGATTGTGTTTTTTTTTTCAAGGAAAGTTCATGTGAAACATGAAATCTAACCATGCTTTATGGTTTGCTATGCGTCATTGTTATATTTGAAGCAGTTGCTGCAGTATTTTTAAATAATTTTTTTCGAAAAATGCAATAATTTAATAAATTTTGTATGACAATTTTGAGTTGCACTTAAAATATTTACATAAATTAATAAGCAAGTGTATAATAGAATAAAAAAATATATATCTATACATCTAACTACTATATATGTACAATGGTGTCTGCACGTTTGTACGTTTTATGATATTCGGTCAATCACTTATTTTGAGAATTTACCTTAAAAAACTCAATGCAAAACGTATAAACTTGTTTCGGAACCAGCTCTTCAGTAGTTTAGTTTAAAACATTAGAACCAATTCGGTCAGTTCCAAGCGTATACATGATTTACTCTTACCATGAAAATAATAGAAAAATGCAAAATCAATTTATTTTTCTAATTTTCATTTACTGCGCATTACAATTCGCAACATGTTTATAGTAAAATGCAAGGCGAACTAAATCAAAAGTGAGCAAATATATATCAAATAAAAATGCTAATGAAATTAATCGACAAATTAATGGTGTCGGGTCTTATTCAGAATTTGTCGATTTAAGTGAAAATTTGGTTCAAAATGTTTAAATATATTCATTTGACAGAAAACGGTAATTGAATTTGAAACTGATTCAATTCCTGATGAATTAAAAGTATTTGAATTAATTTATTTGTCACATTAAAATGAATTCAATAAACTCATTTGAATTAGAAAGTGTTTGAATTTACCTATTTCATAAAAAGAATGAATGGAATCAGAACTTGAATTAATTCATTTTGAATTTGAAATTTTGAATTCATTTGATCAAAGAAATGAGTTTTATTAAAAATTGAATTAATTCGTGATGAATTAAACAAAAACGAATTGTTATTAATTGTTTCATTCATTTTTAATTCATTATTCAAATGAATGAATTTAAAAAATTCTAATTCATCATGAAATAATTCAAATTTTAATTGAATTCATTTTCTATTGCAATTGAATGAATGCAAACATTATCAATTCAACATGAATTAAGTCAAACTTTAAATAAATTCATTTTGTTGATCAAAAAAGTAAATTCTAATTTTGTACGGTCGAATTACTTGACTTTCTTCTCTAACAGATCTGCAGAATGCATTAAAATTTTCATTTAATTCGTTTTTGTTTTGGTCAAGTGATTAAATTGAATGATTCACAGATTCATTTAAAAATGAGTCATTCATTTGAAAATTAATGATTCATTTAAAAATGAATGATTCATTTTAAAATGAATCATTAATTTAAAAATGAATCATTCATTTAAAAATGAATAATTAATTTAAAAATGGATAATTCATTTAAAAATTCATCATTCATTTACAGCTAGCAGTGCATCTATGTACGGCTCCAGCCATATACTTAGTAAAAATAAGTAATATATGCGAGCAAGTCAGAACATGTTTGTAAGGCATGTCAGCAAGATGGTTTTGCTTATTATGCACAGACTAATATAGAAATCCGAGCAGTGCCGGTTACATTTACATGTTATCAATGTATAAAATAACCAAATTGATTTGTACGCATTGAATGTATAATTTTAATAATATAAAATTTTTATCTAATAATCTATCATTTATATCTATCTCCCTCTAAATGTGTATGGACTTTTATTTGCCAAAACTATTTTAAATCAATAATGAATTCCGCAAGGCACAGTACCACAAACACATACATTAGCACACTTAAAAAAATAATAACAAATCTATACAATAAATATATGATTTGAATTTGTATTAGAATTTAAAATTATTTTATGGTTCGTTAAGTGGATATAGGTATACACAAACGTACGTCACAGTGGCTATCCAAAAATAAATAAATTAGCAGCTAACAAACCCAAAAAATTGCTTGTTTTACTTAGTAATTAAATAATGAAACAAATAAACGAACAATAAATTGAATAAAATCCAATCTAAATGAATTTAATTGCAAAAGAATTTAGCCGAGTTTAAATTGGTGAAGTTTTTTTTTCTTTTGTTATTTACGAATTATGCTAATTAAATGTTGCGTAATACGTAAGATTTATTTTAACTATTTCTGCACTGTACCCAAAAAATGAAATAATGTACTCACAAAGTATATACCAGTATATTCTTATAAACGGCAGGAAACACCGTCATTCCGGAGTATATAGATGCAAGGATGCAAACCATCCCCATATCAGTTATTAAAGCTTGTCGAACATTCAGTTTTTAATTGGGTCAATTGTTTCAAGCTAACTTTATTTTATTTTGAATTTAAATATTATTAAGAAATCTTTAATAATTTGTCTCCAGTCAACGATAACACACACGCAGCTCTTTGCAGTAATTGTGTAAACCACACAAACAATTTCAACTTTTTATTTCGTTTTGCGTATAAGAAGGAAGAAAGCGCCTATGTCGAAGTGCAAAACAACAGCAACAAAGTGCTTGTGGACAGCACACAGACGCAGCTCTTTGTATTTGCCAGCGAATATTATACAAACAATTTCCTTGTTCTTCGTTCATTCTGCTTATATCGTGTTTTTTGTGTTTTTTTTTTTTTGTTTATGCAATGCAGTAACATTTTTGTATGCATTCCATTTGAAACTTTTGGGACACCACTGATTTAGGATCTAGTAGAACTCTTCCGATATAAAGTATTCAGCGGTGTAGAGTATAGAGTGGGATCAAGCTGATTAATTTCACATTCCATGTAGGTCATCATATAATATAATCTCCATAAAAATCTATGCTTTTAAGAGTTACACTCACAACTGTAACTTTAATGACAACATTGGCATGAACTTGACATCATAACTTCTTCAGAAGCTTTTAAGTAAGGCTCAGCGAGAAGGAAAATGAAAGAATATTAATTGGAACTGTATCATTAAACAAGGGTTCATAAGCTGGGTCCTTAACTTAGAAACTTGTGAGTGGGTCTTCAGACCTCGCATAAGCTACTTCGAATCGATAGCGAAACTCAAATGACGTATTGGAGATACAGCTGGGCCCCAAAAAAGCAAAGAGAAAGTAGGAGCAAACTTAAGGCAAATGTTAATGAGGTATTGCAAGCAAATAAAGTTCATATTATAAACTGGACTCAGTCGAGTATTATATTTTTTTATTAATTTATTGAACTGAATCGATACTTTGTGTCAAACCGTCACGTATGAACTCTATACAATCATTGACATTTACAACATTTGACAGTATTTAATAATAAATGACACTAGCTGTGTACGAAGTTATGCCAAAAACTTGTCGAATAAGTAGAGCATACATGCTCTTCCATCATAGCAACATTGAATTGAAACAATGTGCATAAAAATGTCAAAACTACTTCAAGACTAAACAATAAGAGACAATAAAACGCACTTACTTATTGTGACCATATTGTTTATAATTCATGTGACTCAAGTTCGTTTCACATTACTTGATGATGGACGAAAAAGTGCGGCGGTCAGTTGGACAGATGAATTCAACAGCAAACAATACTAAAAAGAATAGCATACTGAGAAAAAGTTCAAATGTCAGTCGTTGTTATGGAAATCGTACGCCTACATTTGCAGCAGCTTCGCTGTTAAGTCATATCCTGGCGCATTGTATTATTGTGTCCTTGCTGCATGTTGCTCTAGCTCTTTCGCTTACCATTTTCATATTACTTGTATATAAACAGGGTGTTTCTTTTTAGAGATTCTATTTTCCGATAATGATTAAACTGTCATAAATTGGTCAGATCTGGCAATGCTAATGTCAGTTTGGTTTCGCTGCAGGTTATGATCTGATTACTCCAATAAAGATAATTGAACTCCTTAAGCCCTCTCAGTACAATTCAATGCAGTATTCAAATGCGGTCGATTCCATGCGCAATGGAAGAAGTCAATTTTAGTAATGATACCAAAAGTAGGAAACTATAAAACACAGGCGGTTTCATACAGATCCGTAAGCCTACTAAACTGCTTTTCCAAATACTTTATATTTTTATATAGTGGTAGGTGCAGTCTGCAGCGTGGGCCAAGTATACTTGTGCCCACACCATCGTTTGTTTTGGAAACATTCATATACCAACATGGAGCATCGGTCCTTAGCCCGTTTTGGCTTTGTCTCCACATTCGCATTTTTGGGTTGGAATCTATTTGGTTACTGAAAGTGGACATATGCTTTGCTAGTTCCAAATTATTCAGTATCTCAAGATGCCCTTTGTGATTTCCTTGTTTGAAATTGTAAAGCGTGGCGCTCGCTCTCAATACGCTACCTTATTATTATTGTAACATGCATGGCACAGTCATATTATGCCATATTACTGCTGGAGTCTACAAATATTGATACATAATACCGATATATCTTAGTATTTTAAATTTAACAGTATTTTAACTTAATTCAAAGTTCTACAACTCAAAAAAAAACATCCAATATATTTGTTAAAACATTTGTTAAGTCACTTGAAATGCTGCTGAATACGAAAATAATTTCTACACACTCAGTACACACACACACCCACATTCATTCATTCGCATATTCACTCATTCAAGCATTTATTTGTCTGTTCATTCATTGTTCAAGCATTATACACTCGAGAAACGTTGTTGCACGATTGTTTGTTACCCATACTCATACACATACTCATATGAATGGTTTGCTGGTTATTGGTCGCTGAAATGAATGAATGAATGACAGCATGACTCTGGTAATGCATGTATGAATGTTTTGTTCTTTTACTTGGGTCAAGGGTTCAATGTATGACAAGTGACTGAATGTCTGACTGACTGCCTGACTGACTGCCTGACTGATGTGAGAGTCTACTTTGTTTAACCATAAAACTTGATATGTTGGAATGCTTTTACTTGACCGATTCTCAGCAGACATATACGTGCACAGTTTTTCAGCAACTTGGTTGTCATTTTGTGTGCTGTACAGTTTTAGTGTACACTGGGGCCTAAGTTTTGACTTATACGAGCACTCGTTCATTCGCATAATTCTCATTCTCATTGTTACGTAATTTATGCATACTCAGGTGGTTAGCACGCACAATTCCCTCGATATGCTTGTTGTAAAACTGAACTCATATACAAATATGTTTCTGCTACATAATATGCACTCGGCAAGTCCTTGTGCTTATTGTCTGCCTGATATAGCACACATTTTGGTTGGTTTGCTTGCTCATTAATTTATCTCACTTGCATGCGTCATTTACAGACAATTTCCAACACTCAATGTGCCCATCGTTCATTTTGTGTCTCTCTGACATTTTTCCTACTGCTGCTGTTTTTACTGCTTCTGGACTTTTGGTATTTCATTAATTTTTCTACAGCACACGCGCCCAATGGCAACAAAATCAGTAGACATTTCGACATTGTCGACATTGTCGACTGGGGTTTGTCTCTCCTTCCATCTGTCCGTCCGTCTGTCTATCCGTTTATCTAGCTTTGCTAAATTTGTATAAGGTTTCACATTTCTGGCAGCTTTTTTGCAAATTTAACTTGTCTCAAGGTTAAAATTTTCTAAATTGTTTCGAGTTAGTTTTTGACATGCTCATCGAGTTGCAAAAAACGTTTAGGTTTTCTGTTTATTTATGGAGTGATGGCAGTAAATTATTGCACTGTGAAAAGCAGTTGAAAAATGTTTATAAAATCCAAGGAGTACGTTTAGATATAAGAAAAAAACTATTTAATAATCTTAATATAAAAAAAGCGTTTCAAGTTTAACAGTTTACTCCTCTGGAACTGGCCACAAATATAAACCGATTTGGATGAGTTTTTGTAATAGAACTCGAATTTTTGTACACACAATTGAACAAGTTCTATTAAGTTTTCTTTTTCCATATTTCCATTCCAGAAAATTGAATATAAAGCACCAAATCGACTACTGCCTTAACATTTTAAAGAATTTTTATTTTGAGATTTTGATATATTTTCTACACTTTTAAATTTATATTTTATACTTTCACTTTTTTTAAGTTAATTATAAAATTTTATTTATTTATATACATACTTAGTTTGGTATTAGGGTGCGTAGCGAAACGTCGTGAAGCTGCCTAGGGGTTGGTGCTGCGAAGAATCGCAGGGGTTGGCCCCTAGTTTATATGAAACTGTAGTTTAGTATATTTATGATTAGAAAGTGCACTGAATTTTTTTGTCTACGTCATTCAAAAAGACTAGATATTTCGTCGGCTCAATCTCGATCGTTTAGTATTTGTTTCACACTTTAAATCTGCTAGTTTCTAACAACCACTGTGCACCGCTAAGTTTTACACGTCTAATTTGTCGTTTTACTCGTTTCGATATACTCGTTAGTTCCTTGTTATATTAGTTTTGTACTACTCGTTAGTTTTGCCTTTCAAATCGTTTCATTTGACACGTCAGTTTGGGCTTGCTCCTACTTTCGCTATACACGTTAGTTTTCATTAACTAGTTGGTCACGTCTTACTATTTGGTGTTACTCGTTGGTTTCATATTAACAGCTGAGAATTGATAAAAATGCATTGACAGAATCGTTTCGACTGAAAAAACAAAGGCAAAATAAAATTCTTTAAAAGTAGAGCTTTAAAACTTTGCTTCAAAATAAAATGTTTGCAAATCTGTCACATTTAAATTAAATTTCCTGCATAACAGTTTGGAAACAATTTTAAATAAAGGCATTTTTCGGAACAGTTTGAAATATTAAAAAGTATTTTCATACAATTTTAACACCAGTCTGACATATACTGTTAACAGTTTTCTTTTTAGGCACAATTTATGAGCTATATCTCGTCTATAATTTTAGTCATCACCTTATTAAATTCGAAAATTTCTTTTCACTTTACAGGAGGCGTGTCAAAACTACATACGCATCCTGGTGGTGCCATCGCCTGGACGTTTATTTGTCTGCGGCACGAACTCTTTTCGACCGATGTGCAATACATACATAATCAACGACAGCAATTATACGCTGGAGGCTACTAAAAATGGACAGGCAGTATGTCCTTACGATCCGCGACATAATTCAACGTCGGTGCTAGCGGGTAAGTTGCTATCTTCTTTTTTGCATACTCTTAAATCGATGCATTCATTTATTTATATATTTATTTATACATGCATCACATGCAAATATGTATATTTATATAGTATATAAATATAGTCAAAATAAAATTGTTTATGCATTTTGATTATGTTGATTATTTGTCAGCGTTGTTTTTATACATTTTTTTTTTTTTTTTTTTGTATACACATATCTTTATTTTATCTGATTTTGATGCGCCATTTTGTGCCGTGATCGTTGCATGCGGATGATGATGACGATGATGATGAAAATATACAAAATGGCGTACGCGCGTGTTGCATTTCCGCCATTTTGTTTTGTATGACGCCATGTTCTATCTCTTTTCAACTATTCGCGAAACGCGTAGAAATGCAATTATTCAACGTTGCATTGGTTGTTTTTTCGCATTTATATTTTGTATATTCTTCTTTTTTCAAGCACACAAATCAGATAAAAATTGTCATTCATCATTTTGTGAAAAATATTGTCGCAACGCGTTTTTCATGTCACACTCTCTCTCTCTTCGTCTTCTCAAGCTCAGTGTGTGTGTGAGTGGTGCAAGTGTAGTTCCAAAAGTTCCACTGTGCAAGTTTCTAACTCATCGTTACTATTATAATTATCGAGCTCAAAAACTTCTAGTATATACCGAGTTTCAAAAGATTGCAGCATTTTGTTTTAAGAATTTATCAGATTCTAAATTTACGAGATAAATTTACTTACTTACTCATACTTTATGCTCTTGTTATCGTGTCTTCGGACAAAGTCCCGGGTCGGGCGCCACTATATTGTTGTCACAGGCTGTAATTTTAAAATGTCTGTCGTAGCTGAAATTTATTGATCTTGAGACCTAAAGAAACGAGATATTTTTACATACTTACTCACATTTTATGCTCGTGTTATTTGTCCCTCGACGAAGGTCCCTGCTCGGGCGCCACTGTGCCGTTCTCACAAGCTGTGTTTGTCCAATATTCGCCGCAGCAGAAATTTATTGAAGCTGAAATCCAAAGAACGAGAAAAATTTACTTACATTGTATACTCTTCTTATTGCTCCTACGATCAAGGTCCTTGCTCAGGCGCAATTTTATCGCTTTCACAGGCTATGGGTGTCCAGTGTCCGCCACACTAGAAATTTATTGATATTGAGACCCAAAGAAACGAAATAAATTTACTTACTTACATTGTAAGCTCTCGTTATTTTTCCTTCGGCCAACATTCTGATTCCAGAGATATAAATGAAATTTTACATTATTAGCCATTTTGCTCACTCACACGCATGTTTATTTGATTCTACATTACATAAAATGTTGTACATTTAAGTTATAAACATATGTATATCTAAGTTTTCTACAGACTTTTATCTCGACTACGGCAGTACATCGACTTCTATAATCCTACGAATTCACCACACTTTAAATCAGATACTCAACAGTTGCTAAATATGTTACTGATTTTTGTATTGCTACAACACTATTATTATAAACTATCAATTCTAACCTTGTTTTTCGATTACTCTATCACTCACTTTTTAACCTCGTATTCAGCTTATATATATTGCGATATTTTCATATCTCGCTATTTCTATAAAATGTTTTGTGTGATAAATTTTTAGTATTATTGTCACAATCTCGCATGTGCGAGTGAAACAACAATTGTATGCTGCCATCTCTTTTGCAAATAATAATGTGTTGATACAAGCAGCGGCTTTTCTCTCCGCTCCGTCACTGGAAAATCCAATTTTTATTGCATTGAAAAACAATTTTTTAGTTAGTTTTCCATCCATTTACTTATGTATTTATACGATAAGTATTATATTTGTTTTTTATTTGTATATCTACATTATTTTGTATTTTACTATATACCAAAATATATATATATATATATAAAAATCTTCTTTTTTTCTATTTTTTGTTTTTGTTGCTGGCAACGCCGAAACGCTTTTCCAGCTTTGTATTCTGTCATGGCGCAGCGTGCGTTTCCGTTTCCGCTTAAGTCGCCCATTATTGCTGCGCTGTGTGTTTTTCAGTGTTTTTATTTTTATTTTATTTTTTTACCGATTTATATTTATATTTTGTATTTGTATATTTTTTTACTCGCACATTTGATTGAAATTTATGTTAAGGCGGCATTGTGCTTTGCAATATTATATAACAATACAATAAAATGATTGATGATGAGGCTGTACAGTGGCATTGGCTTTGCATAAATTAGATTTACTTGTTTGTGGTATTTGTGTTAAAGTATTTTCTAGATTTCATAGCAAGTATTGAAATATTTATCGTAGATGTACTAGTATATACAGAGAAATTGTGCGTCCTTCAGAATTGCCATATATAAGTGTAAAAGATGACTGAGTGTTTTGAAAGTGGGATTATTAATAGCTAGATGGATGAAGAGACTTCGTAGTGTTGGTTGTTGGCTTAAATTTAGCGTTAAACTTGTTCGTAGGCGTTAAAGTTACTTTCACTTTAAGTCAAGACCTTAACAATGCTTTAAAGTATGCAAATTTAACTACCTTTGTGGTAAATAATTCAATGGAATTTCTTTCTTGTGGATTAATAGGCGGATGTCGACGCTAAAAAGTGCATAAGATGAAAGCATGTGCCGTTCAGTTGCACAATCCATGTGATGACTAAACCATTATTTTATATAAATTGTATTTCTCATGTTAACTTAACTCATTGAAATTAGTTAATTTAACATTTTTTTTTTGAATCATACGTTTGACATTAAAATCTCAAAAAACTGGTGGCGAATTCGGCAAAAGTAATTTAAACATTGTTTAATGCCACAAATTCTTATTGTTCGTATAGTTCATTCATCTTAATCCATTGTGGAATCCCTAACCAAAACTAGACCGACCAGTCAGCAACCTTGCAATAGAAAGAAATATCCGCATTGAAACAAAAAGAACAACAATTCGAGAAGTTAGGAAAACACCAGTTCGGGTTTGACTAAGTTGATTTCCGAAGTAGCAGCCAACCGAATTATCAAGCAAATACCGCACTTTGGATGTATCTCGTATACGATAAAACTCCGTACAACCCGCCTATCAATATAAAACTCAGAAACGAGCGGAATAGAGAATCATCCGTCGTTCGATGAAACGAATTATCTTAACAGAAACCGTTGAAGCACATTTCAAGCCTTAATGCACTCAATCTAAGCGCCTCAATAAATACAGGAAAATCACAGTCAATGCGAGTAAAACATCTGCTAAAATTCACGCATGCCCGAATACGAATCTTAAGGCGATGTATAGTTACGAAATCGCTTCTCACAGCAATCATATCCAAGTCGCAGTATAAGACTAGAAACACATCACATCCTTCTCGTTTCCTTAATCCCTTCTGGGACTTCGATTCGAGCAGATTAAGCTCGATTAAGCTGCCGCCTCTCTCTTTACGCTTACAAGATATAAGATTGCGACAGCTTCCAACTTAAAACAGCAATATTTTCTCTCATCGTTGCTCAATTGTTTCTATTTTTGTCTCTTTCCTTAATATGTTAACTGCAAAGCAAGAAATCGTTCTGTTAAAGTGCGAGGCGACAGCAGCAACTCTTCGAGTTGCATAATCTATTTGCACAACGAATCTTCCCAGATGCATTAGAGATGAACATCATCATGCCGTACACGATGCTACTGTATTGTAAGCGTATTATGTGCCTCAAGTTGCGACTATGTGACGGACTTCAAAAGTACCTGCACTATGAAGAAATGAATTTCAAGAGCAATCTACCACAACGGCACAGCAATGTGCCAAGCCACTAAGGGGCTCTCGGACTCTTTCTAGACAGCAGATAGTCACCACCGGCCAAATGATTGCGATCGGAGATGTAATCTTTCACTACACAACAAATGGATAATCTACTATAGCAAAATGTCGCTTCAACATGTAGATATGCTCTACAAATCTTGGTCGAATAGGGAATCGTTCCAGACCCTCCAAAATGAAGCTTTGCGACTAATAATCGGCTGTGAGTCGTTCGTTTGCAAATCTATCTCTAAATTTCACAAATTTCTCGCTTCTATACCAGACACAATGATCGGTTGGTGATCGGTTAGTCAAACGCTTGGCCACTGCAATTCCTATAAAGAGGTTAAAACGTCGCTTCAGCATCTTATTCCCTAGCTTGGCGCACCACTGGCTCTATCTCAGTCACGACCCGCTTGCGTATAGGTAAAAAGAGTTTATTAATTAACGTTGACACTCAAAATGGCATACTTCCCGCTCTGCCACCGTCCCAACCAGACATGACATTTATAAAAAATCTTGTATAACAATTTACAAGAAGAAGAAAAAGTCGATAAATAAAAACTGTAACGTAAAAGACACTCGGAGCGAAAGGAGACGATTGAGCTACTGACCGCCACCAGACATGATCACACCGGCCACCATCGTGTCCATGTGGTGATCAATACTTGGTAAAGCATCTCGTACTAAAAAATATGTTGATCCAGACCGGTCCGCCATCGAGTACCATTGTGTCTACACAACAACAAGTGCTTAATACAGTAATCTGTCAAAATATCAGAAACCATTCCTTGCAGGACTCAATCGTAAATGCGCTTTCAATGCAAACGACAACCGGCCCACCATCGTGTACACGTCATCGTTACTGCATGCAAAGCACCCAAAGGATGAACTTACCCCGCAGGCGTTCATCAAACGACTGATGCGCTCGTAGTGCTGTGGCGGACAGGCAACAACGGCGAAAGCAGCATTCGCGAACAACTCTGTGTCTGCCTTCTTGCGTTCGACAAACAAGTTTTAATTTTGTTAATTGAAAAAAATCAAAAACCTGTTATAATACAAAGAAACATGCTGCATTTTAAACAAAAATACTCATATTCACAGAAGTGCTTCAAACATGAGATAAACTTAAAGAACCGTATAAAGTCCGTTCAATTCAAAATATTAAAAGTTCTAATCTAAACTAGAATTAAGACGCTTTAGATATTTCCTTACTTATATACTAAATGGCTTTACATTGAATATCGTTAGATATTTCAAAGGTTCCACAAACATTTTACCTCAAATATCACCATTTGTTGCCATTAAAACTCATAAAACATTAAACTATTTTCAAGCGCTATCTAAATACGCCTAAATTGCTGCACGCGCGTTTCGACGCAACTTTGATTTGTATTTTGTGACCGCAATATTCAAAAATGGTTTGAACATTGAAGAAAATGTTAAACCAAAACTTCAATAAAGCAAAGGTTGCTCTCTGAGTAGTAATAGGAGGCAAAGCAGCACGTGTGTGCCAAACTAACGCGCAGTTCAGATAACTCAAAATTCTACGGCAGTACAGCGCAGAGCAGTACGTGATGTTGCTAATATCGATAAATGTTCACATAGCAAAATGTTAGATGCAAAAGCGGAAGTTTGTTGCATGTTTTAGCTTTTAACCTTACACTTTTTTTCAGCACATTTTTGCTAGCATAGCTTCAAGCAAACACAACACTTTCAACAGGACGATTTGTTGTGTGTGTGTGTGTTTTCTTTATTGTTTGTTTCATAAACGATATTTGGGTCATAAGAGTTTATAAGGCAGCAGCCGCAACAACAACAACAACAACGTCGATGATGGCGTTCTGCAGCCACTTCCGGTGCTTTCAGCATCAGCGCCGCCGCCATGTTGTGCTTTATTGCAGTTGTGTGAGTACCTTTTTTCCGTTCATCGATAGCTTAGCTTGACTTCGATTTTATGGCGCTAACATTAAATTTCTTCTTTTTTTTTACATATACAAAATGGACGGCAAACAAACGAAGCGGAAGTACCAATAGCGTCGCCATTTTGTTTCACACATTTCGAGTGCTCCTGCCATTTGTATGCTTGTTTGTTAACGTTTGTGTATGTATGTATGAATATATATGCGGTTGGCTTCAACTCTCGTGCAACCTCGATTGGATTTGATATTAGCGAAAGCGAAAAAAAAATTGTATATATCAAAACAGCATTGAAACGACGGAAGTAGGGAGCGCATATACATTCTCTGTTTAGATTACAAATTGGTCATGCTATGAAATAAAAAATTCAAAAACAAAAACATAACGAGAATTTCTGTCGCAACATAAAATCCTATTTATGTGACAGTCGGTGCCGCGCACATGAAGGGGCGTGACAGACATACTACGATCTACCTAACTGGCACAAAGCAAAAACTGCACCGGCAGTCAACAATATATTCTAGTTTAGTTTCTATACCCACAAAAAAAAAAAAAAAAAATAAATGCAAAAAAAATCAAATATTGCTTTTTATATTTTGTTTTTTAGCCAATTTCATTGTAAAAATATTTTTCTACTCATGCTGAAGTTTTCAATTGGTTTTGTGTAGGTGCAGAGGGCGTTTTATTTGGCACAAATACATTTATACACTGTAAAGGGTATATGACGTTTAAGCAAATGTCTGCAACAGTCAAAAGCATGCCTGTCTGATCGCTTAAAGAGTATATAAAACAGTTGTTTGACTGACTACATCTATGGTAGGCAGGACAGCAACAAAAGTTAAAATCTGTCTGTTCTTTCTACCGTACGATTATCGAGCTCTTTAACACTAAGAGTTAGACCTTTTAAATTTAAATATTTAGACGCTTCTTATTCATTTTCAGACAATGTGTTTAAAATGAACGTGCCAACTCTACTCTATAGGTTAGGCTTCATACAAAACTGCCCGCCATGTTTGAGTTTTTAGTTTAAAACGCCAAATTTGGTGTATTTTACGTCACATACAAAAAATATATTACATAGTAGATCTATCGGAGCAATATATTGTAGAACATTAGCGCCCATGCAAATATATAGTACAATTAAGACCCTTAGTCAAGTAACAGTGTATCTCGTATTGGTATTATTTAAGCTAAAAATCAGTGTCCGCTCTTATCTTCTGACCGGCTACTGATTCAGCCGCTGTAGACTCAATACATTGGCACCCGAGCAGGGATCTATTGGATAATACCACATCCAATAGATCCCTGCTCGGCTAGTATCTTACGTTAAGCCTAACAAAATATTCAGACTATAGCATGTAGCTCCCATACAGCTCTACGGTTCAAATAAAGATCCTTAAACAAGTTCAGTGGAGCACAGTCGACTCCATTGTTTTTCTCTAACTTTTTTGGTAGCAATTAAGCTAAAAATCAATGTCGGATATTTGAAATAATTTTTACCGTCTACAGATTCAACCGCAATAGATTTAACATGTTGGCGCCCGAGCAGGGACCTGGTGTATGTTGTATTATATGGCTAGCATCTTTCATTTACCCAAACAAAATATTCGAACAATAGTATATAGCTCCCATACAGTTCTATGGTTCAAATAAAGATGCTTAAACAAGCTGCTAGTTATCTTAAAGTCCAGCACACTCGACTGCAGTGCTTTTCTAATTTTTTGGTAGTAATTAAGCTAAAAGGGAATGTCGGATATTTGAAATTATTTTTTACCGTCTACTGACTCAGCCGCAATAGACTCAACACCTTGGCGCCCGAGCAGGGACCTGGTATATGTTGTATTGTATGGCTAGCATCTTACGTTAGACCCAAGAATATATGCCAACTATAGTATATAGCTCCCATACAGCTTCAAATAAAGTTCCTTAAACAAGTTGGAAGGTATCTCAAAGTCGAGCTGATTGCAACGTTCTTTTTTGATTTAAAGTAGAAAGGTGAAATGAAAAATAATCAAGCGCAATAAACTTTGGTAATAAAATCAGTAAGCGTTTTTGAAAGAAAAAAAAAATAAAGAAAAAATTCTAGTTGCAGTCGTCATCGTCGTCGTAGTCTGGAATGATTTGCTTTGTCATTTAATTCATTTAATGACCAACTTTGCAAATTTTCATTCAACTCAATTCGAATTCAAGTTGAAATTGAGTTCGAAGCATAAATATATGCAATTGATTTATGTGCACCAAAAAGTTTATTGAAGTTTCAGTTGTATACATATAGCGCATGAGTTATTTAGTATACATAGTTGCACATTTTTGAGCATAATATAGTCAAGCTGATATTGTAGAAATTTATTTCAATTTAAAGTACTTAAAAGCACACACAAATGTGCAGTATTTCTTTGTAATACAAATGTATCAAGCAAAGTTAAATCATAAAGAAACATTTGATGCTCTCATCAAATGTTTCAGCGTCCTTAAAACACGTCATCGTTTTGGAAGTTGGAAGGAGCATCAGTAAATAATCACTTCCGGTTATGTTGGGTAAAGAGGAGATTAAACGATTATCAAATAGTTAAGTTTTGTTTTAACTTTTTTTTTGTATCTGGCAACATTGTTTCTATTCAGTTTTACATAAATTAAATTCGTTTTTAGTTTTCATATTTAATAACTTTGAATGGAGAACATACTTTTTTGTACCTACACACAATATAGTACAATGAATAAATTAATATCCTCCTTTGAAACTAAATCAAAAAAAATTTGTTTTAACTGCAGAAAAATCGAGAATGCATTTTCCAAACACACAATGAGCTCTGAAAGCAAATTAATTTCTAAAATTTGAATTTTACATAAATGCTAAATGCAAAATCAAACCAGCTAATATATTTTTCGTTTTTCATCTGAAAATTATTAAGAATTATATATTCTTCTATAGAAATGTAGAGTGAAGTAGGGTGGAGTGGTTCGGGTTGTTATGTTTCCACTATAAAAGTAACGCAAATTGAATTTTTAATATGTTGAATGCTCTAAGCACTAAGTTTCTATTATTGCACAATTTCAAAATGCTGTTTTACAAGAAAAACATTGCCTTCTGTCGAACATGATTGTTTTCGGTCTTTTGAAAATGTTGAAAAGTAGGCCAACTGGTTCACCCACAACATTTAGCCAGCAAAACATAATAGTGTGAATATTTGTTCAAGGATTCTCGGAACTAAATGCATGTAACTTAATTTTGTTTATAGAGTGAAGTATATGCATAAAATTCGTATGAAAAAAGTTATTTTTCAGTTTAATTAAAATCGTTGTTTATAAATGGCTGAAAAAAATTGTATTTGCATTTCATGATGAATGAAATGATCTAAATAAATACAAAAAAACACTGAATTCGTATGTGTAATTCAATGAAACATTATTAAATCAGCTGAAAATTTATTTTTTTTCGCATAATTTTAATTCTGAGAAAAACTTAATTTTTTGTTCTGTGTTATTTAATGTACATCTAGGCACTTCGATAACTATTAAGAATTCAGCTGGCAGCTTCGTCTAACTTAAACTAATAAGCGCACAGAAGTTAGTGAGAAAAATTAAACAAAGTTTGCTTAAAATAAAACAAAAAAATGTATGTATTATATTAAATAGAAAATAATTTCGAAATGAGCACCGTATCTTCTAGTGGAAGTGAAACTGTCATTTGCTTATGACTACAAAAAGTTACCATACGAAGTCTTAAACCAATATACCAAGAAACTATTTTGCAATGTTATAGACAACCGTCAGATGGGAAGATGTTAGAGCTTACACTATAAGAATATCGTACTAAAAACATAACGCAAGCAGAAGACATGGATTGATTCGTTTCATCGTACTAAATTAATCAGGAATAGGAAAGTTCGATCACGTATCTCATTCCCTGGATTCCTATAATTCCCATAGACCAATAATAAGTAAAATAATCTGACATTGCTTAGGTAGCAGCCAATTCTGATTTCTATATGTACCACAGCTGTTTAGTTTTTTTCATTTTGTTTTGGTCAAATCGAAAAAGAATTATGAGAACGGGAACAGGACCGTATATACTGATTTTTTTCTGTATTACAATATATTAATGTTAAATTAGCTAAATACATGTAAATACAATGTAAGTGTAAATAAAGTGTTATTATAACTATTAATATTATTATATTACGTTTTATGTGCAAGCAATAAAATAAAGTTTGAATCCAAGCGTTTTGAATGGATTTCTTCATCGAGAAACAAGAAAAAAAAACAACTAAAAACAAAAAAAAACTAGAAAAAACCTTTACTTCGGTTGAACCGAAGCTCTAATACCATTCACATGAACTTGTAAATAGTATTGTAATAGTGGGGGTTTAAATAGGGACTACCCCAAAAAGTGGGCTGTACATGCCCACTATTAGATGTGTATGAAGCGATGTAGTAGATGTATAAGATGCAGCCACATTGAATTTCAAGTTGATATTGACGTTTTCCATAAAAGGGAGATGTGGCTTTATATGGGACTACCTCAAAAAGTGGGCGGGACACGCCCATTTGTGTATGTGTATATGAAGCGGTTGTCCACTAAAATCCACCTAATCAAATTTCAAGATAAATGAATTTTTTCATAAAAAACACAAAATTGCACATTGGGTTTGTATGGGGGCTACCCCAAAAATGGGCGGGCCACGCCCGTTAGTCTATGTATGTTAAGCGGCTTTCCTAATATTGAGTTTAATAAAAAAGTTTTCATACAAAAAGTCAAAAGTAAGCAGTAGGTGTGTATGGGGACTACGCCAAAAAGTGAGCGTGGCGGGTCAATCTTGACACTCTATTAAACTGCAATAAAAATAAGTATATGTGCAAAATTTCAACTGGAGTAAAACTGGTGCCCAAAACATGCGCAACAACATACAGACGGACAGACAGACAGACAGACGGACATGGCTAGATCGATCTAACTAATCAAGAATATATATACTTTATGGGGTCTACGATGTCTCCTTTAATGCTAGCAACTTTCAGACAAACTGATAATACCATTACAAACTATGTGTGAATGGTATAAAACATGCTCTTGTTTAGAAGGCTTTCATTAAACTTCTGCTTATTAAAACGTCCTATGCAATATACTAGTAAGCACAGCATTGACTCACAAAAATCTTCCTACTAAAGCGCCTTCAAATAGATTGCAAAAGTTTGTAAACTGCTAATCGCTCACTATAAGCTTAAGTAATTCATTGAAAGTTTGCAAAGAAGCAGACAAAAAAAAAAAAGATTGAAGTATGGTGAAAATATGAAAATATGAAATGCCGTTTTACAGAGGCGCAAATTAATTTCCACTCACAAGTTCAATTTTAGACTTTTCCAAGCAAATGCACAAACGCGATTAAACGAAAGCCAGGACCAAGAGCATTGTACAAAATGTCAAGGACCTTTAGCCAAAATGGCTCGTATTAAAGCAAGCACGAATAGATATTGTTGTTGTTGATGTTTTCAACGTTCTCAACATTGATAACGTTCTCAACTAAAGCGACAAAAGGCAAAATCCTGTAGACATTCTCCAGGATGGCTGCTCTGCGCCATTTGCATGCTGATGATACCAACACAACAGGCGACCAACCAAATAATGCTTAAAGCCCTTTTTGAGTCTTTCATTCGTTCGTTCGGTCTGTCAGTCAACCTTGTAGCCTGGGCGTCAGCGTTGTCGTACTTAAACTTTGAATTTTGCAGTTTTTTCGGCATATTATCAGACTTAATGCGTATTTGCATATTTCGATCATGATGATGTTGATGTTGATGATGTGAATGACGCTGTTCGTTGTCGAAGGGCAGCAACAACAACAACAACAGCATTAACTTGACCTTTCGCTTAATTTGCATAAAAGGGGGATGCACGCTTAATTGCGCTGATACACACAGATACGTCTACAGCTTGCACACCACCATTAGTGCAGACGAAAGGAGTGCATATGCTCTCTGAGTTTTGTGTACGTAAATTTTCGCGTAACTTATGCAAATCAAATTACATATGCAATTAAATAACAAGCGCGCATATTGTAGACTCACTCGATAGCTTTTTGAAGTGCGTATTATACAGACTTACGTGAAATGTTTTAACAAGCAAATATTTATAGCACTAAAATCAACCCCAAACTGGTTTCGAACTTATAATTAGAAATTACTATAGAATTGGATTGGATTTAGGAAATTCGATGTTGTAATAAGAAATTAGTGTGTAAGCACCCCACTATACATATTCCAACCAGTCAATACATGATTTTGGTTAGAGAAAGTTAAGCACTGAATGTATTGTAGATAACACTTAATAGTGTATATTTTAGTTAGTGTACAGAATGCACGATTTATATATGAAACAAGTATGAACGCCGCTACAGTTGAGCTTGCCCGACAGTTGAATACCCTGTATAACTTAACAAAAAACCATAATATGCCGCTCGAGTTCGCTACCGATTCACGGTATATAAGTGAAATCGGTAACCAGGCAACACAACGACGTGGCCACTGCAAATGCAATGCGGTCACATATATTTCACTGACCTATGAGTCGATTGAGATAATTAAATTATACAAAATGCCTAAAAAAAGAAACAAATGAATTCACGGAAAAGAGAATGGTTATTAACCTTCGGTTATATGGAAATTGGCGGGCGGGCGGTTGGCAATGAAACCGCTGGAACTACTCTACTATTTTGTTTGACTTTCTGTCTCTGACTCGATTTAACGCTCTCTGGGACAGAGCGCATACGGCGCTTTACATTAATCCGCCATGTGCGAGGTATTCGTTTTATAGTTTCTTTATTTAACGTTGGCGGTGATAGAGCGGGAGAGACATTGAGAAACTGTCAATTGAAAACATAGGAACGTAAAAGAGAGCAGCCAAGCGAATTGCGGTATCTGTTGTTACATTTTTGTGTATAAACCAGTCGGTTCCTACGGTGTTCTTAGAGAGGGAAATAATACAAACAAGAAAAACTATAAAAACGAATTGCGAAGGCGGTGGCGTGGCGTGGCGTGGCGTGGAAAAAAAACACATGGAATATAAGAAATTTGCGTATGGTGAAGACTCTAAATATTCAAGTTTGAAGTCCCTAGATATTATTGTTTCTGAGAACTGTTGTCACATACATCCAGTCGGACGGAAGGACAGCCGGAGATGGCTAAAACGACTCACTTTCTGGTGCTGATCAAGAATACATTTACTGTATGGGAACAACAACGCCTCCTTCAACCTATTACATACATTTGCACAAACTTAAATATACTCCTTATCCTTTTGGGTAAAGCATATAAAAATAAAAATTAAAAACAACTAGAAAAAAAAAGTAATAGAAAATGATTGTAACCACCAAGCGCAATTCGTGAAGAGACTTCTACAACAGAATCGAAAATACATAACAGATTTCCAGGCTGAGCGAATTAAAGTTAGGTGATCCAATTGTGACAGTCACTAAAAATAGGGACTTGTATAGCTAATAGTATTAAAACACTATTAAACACCGTAGAGCCTAAATAGGTTACAGTATTAAAACTTAAGCTTGGATAACCGTACAGATACTCACTCGTTATTCATCTATAACTAATGGGGTTTCGGTAGTGTGCTTTCACCAGTTCGGTTCATCAAGAAGATTGTAACTTCAATGTTCGTAGTACTGCATTTCAGTAAACAAAATCCACTTCTATTGTAGCAAGAATCTCATTTGTTTTCACAACGAACACTTCTGCAATTTTTCATGTTCGGAGACATCTCATACTTAGCTGCTGATGGGAAAGATTGGTTTTATGAATGTACCAATTCTACTTTAGTAGACGGCGTGGCTGCTCAGTGCGGGAACTGGCAATGTACGTACAGTAAATTAAGTAGGGTATTGACACTGTGGCTTTCGCCATGACAGAACAATTGGCACCAAAACAATGACAAATAAAATTATAAAGATTGACATTTCATAAGCTTCAAATTGACCCACTTTAACTTTTAACTAATAAGACACATCAGTGCACATTTTTCCTCTAATTGAAATCGTATCTAAGCAATCGACACTTTATGTTCAAATGGAAGGAAAAACATCGAAACTATATAGTATCCATGCTGGTGTCCCACAGGGCAGCGTTCTGGGACCTGTCCTTTACACAATATTCACTGCTGATCTTCCTGTTGTCAGTGATGTTCAAGTAGCCACTTATGCTGATGATACAGCTATAATTGCATCTAAAGACACTGCGGCAGAAGTATCTCAAGATATTCAAAATTAAATAGTTGAAATAGAGCGATGGCTTAAGAAATGGAAAATAAAGGTTAATACTGAGAAGTCGAAACATGTCACAATTGCTTTGAGAAGAGGAGATTGTCCGTCAGTATTTTTAAATAATACACAAATTCCTCATAGCAACTCCGAAAGTCATATTAAAGGCAAGATAAAGAAACTCAACATAAAAACAAAAAAAAATGTATTGGCTGCTTGGGACAAAATCGCAGCTTAGTTTGGAGAACAAAGTTCGGCTTTACAAGGCTATTTTAAAGCCTGCGTGGTCATATGCTATCCAATTATGGGGTACTGCAAGCCAATCAAATATTGAAATTCTTCAACGATATCATCCCAAAACGCTTAGACTTATTGTTGACGCCCCCTGGTTTGTGGCTAATGACCACACAAGATTTAAATATTCCATACATTAAAGATGAAATACTTAGAATAAGCACAAGGTATGTTGAGATGATCATATGAATGTTTTGGCAATACGCCTACTGGATAATAGCGATACAACTCGAAGACTTAAAAAAAATAATGTGCTAGATTTAGCTTTTAGAGATTAATTTTATAATAATATTATAGAATTTTGAATATAATAGCTGTTCTCACTGGAGTACAGCTATTTCTGTTATATTATGAAACTTTCAACTAATTTACATATTGTCTTATTTATAGATTGTAAATTAATAATAATAATAATACAAAATTTCTCGTATGGCTTCATTGCTAATTTAATCGTTTTATGATTTGTCGTTGCATTTTTCATGAAAAAACGTTCACACTGCTGTGTGATTACTTTTAAGTGTTCATCTTTAATCGACTTGGTGTGAATACCCTTAACATGCAGCAAATATCTTGCATACTTTTAGGCTTTTCATATGTAATGAATGCATTTTTCAAAAGAGCTGTTTATATAAATTGCGTACTATGATTTGTTGTGGTTGTGCTTAGACTGCTTGAAATAAGTTTTATAAGCTTTTAATATATACTTTGTATTGCCATACTTCTAGTGTGTAGCACTTTATATTCTATAATTGAAGCACTTTTCACTTTCTTAACCAAGCAAACTAATTTGTTGTAAATAGTTCGGTGTACTATAAAGTTTTGATTCACATATACGAACTTATACAACAACTTTTACATTGCGGTCCCTCTCTCTCTCTCTCTCTCTATCTATTTATCTATCTTTCTCTTTCTTGGCTTCGTTCTCCTTTCAACGTTTCAGTCTAACTCATGCATTTACTTTTGCACACTTAACTAATTTCCAGCTGCTTAGTTACTTAGATGAAAAACTCATTTGCCAGCCACAACGTCGGGAAAGTTTAGACGCACAATTAGAAATGAAAAAGAGAATTATATTGAAAAGAATGAAAGACATGGGAAGAAATTTTTATTGCGTTCTCTTACATAAAATTTCAAAGAATTCATTTTAAAGTAATAAACTAAACAAATAACAAAATAACATAAATTTATAGTTGAAAAATTTCGAAAAACATAAGAAATCAAAACATAGGCATCACTTAATCGCATTTGACTGAACTGCGACTCTCATTTTAACCTCAAAAAGCGTATACAGCAACGGATTTAGAATGTTGACGGAAGTATGGAAGCGGTAGTGTAAGAAAGAGAGAAACAGCATGTGGAGAGGCGAATTTATGTGCATAGAAATATAAAAAATCTGTAAGAGAGAAAGAGAGAGAGCTAGTAGTAGAGCGAAGCCAAAAAAAAATAAAAATAATAATAATAATTAAAATGTTTTGCGCAAAACGGTTAGTAGCACATGATGAAACATACACAAACCAACAGCGAAGGATAGGTACAAAGACAAACGAAGTAAATAGTGTAGAAAAATTGTAAAAAAGCAACAAAAGTTTGTGAGTCAGAGACCTACAAATACAGTTGCATATGTGTAAATAAATACGAATACATAATTATAGTCGATTCCACATAAGATTTGACTTTTTGACTTAACCAGCTGCAAGAGTTGATGAAAATCTGAATATTCATTTCACTGAAATTGAAATGAAGCGCAAAAACACAAGTACATATAATGGCGTCGAACACTAGCGAAGTCTTTCAACGTTAAGCCTAAAAAAAATAACCAAACACAACTTACATAGAGCTCTTAAGTTGGAAGAAACTCTATGCCAAAGACAATACATGGAAATTCTCTCTAAAACTGTTGGCTTTCGATGGAATGGAAAAAAGTCTATCAAGCCGATAGAATTAGATTCTCCGATAAGATACGCTTGTGGAGACTTGACTCGTAGCAAAGATGAGAAGGTGTTTGCTTTTACCAACCAACTTGAGACCCTTTTCCACTAAGTGATCCCCAGCTAACACAGATTCAGAACATAACTTAGATTAGAGCGAGAAAAACCACCAATACATAGACCATAGAGGCCCGTTGTGGTATCACAAATCTATTATTTCAGAGAGAATAGAATGCTCCTTCTACATTCAAAATCCTACTAACACTGTTCTTAAATCACACTTTTGTGAGCTAAAAAGTATCGTGCTGAGTAAATGCATTTAGCAAAAAATTCAGCGGTACACGAGCTTAATACACAGATATTGTTTCGAACTATGTTCTTCGCTTCCTAGTTAAGCTTTTTAATTCAATACTTCTCATCGACTACTTCTCAAAACAATGGAAAATGGCATTCAGCATCATGAAAAATCCCCAAAAATAATTGGTGGTTTCCCATGGGGATGCCCTTAAATGGAGGTATCACATACATTTCTCTATATGTGAGGAGTTCGTCCATAAGCAAGCACTATATTAAATTTTATGATATTTACTGTAATAAGAAAGTTTCCATACAATTTCATTCAAAAATTGAGCGGTAAGTATTAATGGAGTATATCCCTAAAAGTGGACGCGACATGCAACTTGATAATTATGTGAATCATACTTTCAAGCAAGCACAAGACACTACCAGAGTCTAACAGACCCATAAACTCAACACACATTAGAAAACTTACAAAATTTTTCTCACTCACCAGTGTGGCCCGATTGAAAAAGCGAAACACAACCAAAATCAGAACTCTTTTCATACCATTAAAATTAATGAAAGTTTCTCAAAATACAGCAATACAACATGGATAAGTCATGTTTGAAAAATATTACTAATGATTTTAAGTTGAAGAAAAATTATCGAATTCTGTCTTTGGTGATAATATACTTTATTTCGAAAGTGTCTAATCGATATGCTGGTGGGTAATGAATTTTTGTTGTGGCTCAAAAATCTGGCTTCTAAGGGTAGAATTTTCTGCTCTATCGATTTCCGATGAGAAAATTAGAGTTAAGTGGGATTGTTTTTCGAGAAAAATCATTATTTACATCTCGATTAGACTTTTCCTTCAAGCGTTTTTGTTGTTGTATTTTTCATAGCGAAAACCAAATCTAAGATTTCCAGCGTTGGCATAGCGTTAGCATAGCGTTAAAGTAAACAATAGCTGCTTTAAGTACTTTTCTACGATACCTCAAAGTCGGTATCTTGTCAAACAACATCACGTCTCTGTTCCTATGGGGTCCAACGCACATACATAACCAGTAGTATTATTTCAAATACATAACTTTCCTTGTCATTTTATATTTCGTAAGAAAGAACGCTGGAAACCAAGGGCTTTATTTAAATCATAGATTTGTATGTGAGCTAAATCCTATAATGGTGGATCTGAACTACTTATGTTATTAATTGTTTGGTTTTTTAATAAAAAATTTAGTGCACATCATTAGCGGCATCATTAGTAAAAGTCTAATTTATACAATGAATTTTTTTCTTTCCACAAAAATCTTCACTTCATAAAATTAAAAGCATCAAATTAAATCGAGTCATATATTGTCAAATATTTGTAAGGAATCGCCCCTACTTATTTTTATATATCTCGTACATATGTTTGCTCATTAACAGTGAGAGGCAATTGCTTGTGAAGCAAAACAAAAACATTTTAACATACCCACAAGCACTCCACTTCATACTTGATGAGGTGCCACGCCTACTTGCGCAGGACTTACTACACAGTTGTATATGGCCGCGCCTGTATCTTAAGCAATACTTTTTTTTATAATTATGTTGATAATTTGTATCTAAATATTTTTAGGTTTTTTTTTTCATGTTTTACCCTATTACAAAAAAAGAAACATATAACTCAAAGCATATTTAGTATATAAACAAGTACTGGCACAAAGTTGCAGACATACACACGTATGTGTTTACAACAAGCTAAAGCATCCCTCATTAATGCACCCATGTATCTGCGCTTCCGTTTTGTATCTATGAGATACAGTTCCCTTTTACCTTATTTTATTTTTATTTTTTTTTTTATTATTATTTTTTTTTTTTTGCTGCAACTCGTTCTTATTAATGAGTTTTCTTGTTTGATTCATTCTCGCCTCGTATCCTTGCAGCAGCAGCATAAGCTTGGCACAGTTTTGCAGCTAGTGTGTGCCTTACGTCCTTCGTTGTGCTGCATTGCACAACGCTTCACTTCACTTCATTATTATTGTTATTTGCGCCCATTTTCATTGCTGGCTTGGCATATTCTTTTGTTTTTTTTTTTTCTACTTTTCCTTCATTTATTTTTCACAGTTCATTGATATTCACTTCAACTTATTCGCAGTGTGAGATTTTACTTTGAGCTATATGCCAACTACAACAACGAGTATACCAGATACTTCTACATATTTGGTTTGCCTGCAGCAATGGGGCAACAACAAAGCTTCACAGGACATGCAACAAAACCATGCCACGCCTTAGTACACACACACACACACACCCTACACTCTAGTTACATACGTGCATAGCAGTATCAGGACAACACTTTGCATGCTGCCATTTTTAAATTGTTCACTTCAATTTGTTGTTCTACATACATACTCCCTTCAGCGTTCTCATGCTTGTTGTTTTTTATCGCTGTTCATCGAATATGGATTGCGTTGCAATTAATTGGAAAAACGAATACGATTTTCCTTCTTTTATTCTTTATTTGCTTTTGTTTTTACGCTTACTTTAGTTTTCTTTATGTCGTTGTGCACAATCGCATTCAAGTAAAACAAACAAACAAACGGACAGACAGACATAGCGAGGTACACAATCAAACAAATAAGTCGTAAGTGTGCGAAAAATTCTTGGTATAAATTCTGTATACTAGAGTAGCTGTGGTGGTACACAGTCAGTAGGGTGCTTTCATACTCATAGGGTCAAAAGGTCGCATATCGCACGCTTTCAGTCATATATAAATTTTAGCAAACTGGCAGGCATTTATTATTTACGCAAACAATTTGGTTTAATTTAAATTTATAAAATAAAAAGTCAAAACCAAGGCAAAATCAAGGCAAGTAAAACTTTCGAATGGAACTGAAGCTTTAAAACATTTTATACAAACTATCAGATTGTATTGATGGCTTGCAACTTTATCACAGAGGCTGTTGAAGTTTACCGGCCAACCAAGATTCGTTGCGACAAAAGTTTATTTGTTCAAGACCGTAACCAGAGCTGAAATAATGCTATTTTAATTGCTCACCAAAATAAACACACTAAATGAATTTACTATTATACGAGTATATATAACAGTTTATTTACTTAATTCTATCGTAGTTCTTATTAGTTCCTCTTGGGGTAACGAAGGTTTCGTCCTTTGTTTCTGGGTCTTCGGATTATGTGGGACTTCCCTCTGCATTGCTAAACTTTACGCTAAGCTCTATTTTGATGCATCCCAGGCACTGTGGTGACAAGTTAGGTGAGGTGATATTCGTGAGGTGTTATTCGTGTCTCGCCGTTGTAATTCTCGCCATCTCTGTTATGGTATTTAGCATTTCAATCGTGATCGCCTGTGCTGTCGTGATTTAACGTTCCAATACTACTTAGCTGCCAAGCACCCAAGACTACTTAGTTCATATTATATCACTTCTTACTTGTTTGTCCAACGACCCGAGAACATCTGAAGTTTTTCTACTTATGCTTCGCCTTTTGTACTTTTCTCAACGCCGAACTCTGGCTGTGGCTGCTTCAAGCCGTCACAATCGTTCGATAACACTATGGAACATGGCTGAGCAAGCTTTGTCCCTCGAATTAAATGTCGTTGAATACTAATCCGACAACATAATTTTGTTGTCTACCATGGTTTTCGTCCATTTAAAGAAATCGCGGTTAGTGTATAACTCGCATACCGTGAAACCGGGATCGGGGATCAACACTAGCTAAATAGTAGGCATTTGAATTTGCTCATGATTTTTCTCATTTTCTACCTTTTGTCGATTCCGGATGTGTGAGCAAAGAACTCAAATTCGAAATTTTTTTATTACTTTGTAGCTTTTAAATTGAAAATAGTTGAAATTAAATAATTTTACGAGGGTTTCCTTTGTATTTCGCGCCTAATAATGGAAAAAAGAAGTAATTTGTCACTTAAAATGTCTTTATTGTTTTTCAAAAGATTCTCCATACAAATAAATACACTTTTGCTTGGATTTAAATCCATTTTCGAAGCACTTTTGCAACTCAGAAGTAAGTACATCATACAAAACGAGCTATTGCTTCAACACCTTCTTCTTCTTCATCATCTACAAAAAGAAGTCATTGGGTGCCAAGTCAGGGCTGTAAGGCCTCGAGTGCAGCATAATCCGTTTTGGGCAATTGGTTTTACTCAATTTCCCGAAAACTTCTTGCAAGCAATTGGTTGTTTATCATTCAGAATTGACCTCGTATATTCCATTAATGGAACAGTTGTAGTTTATCCAGAAAAAATAGACGACCATTTGCTTCGAAGTGCTTCGTCCGCAAACAATTTGTGGTGAATTTGGCTTGGATTGGAGCACTCATACAGTCGGGCTCATTTAGATTCATATTTCGTCAGCTGTTACAATGTCAGAGACACTTTTTAAATTCAAATTTCTTCAACATTTCTTTACACCAATCGATACGATTGTCAATTGAGCTGTATCCAATTTGAATTTTTCAAATCACAATGTAAACAACACAAATAGTGCTCGTATATCAAAACGTTCTGCGTACGTTTATGCTTAAAAATATCAAGCTTTTCGAATGGAAATGTGAGTTGCTAACTATATTGCCAGATGATACAAAAAAATAGCATTCTAAGTATAAGTTTCATATTATAGGCGAAGGCGTACTTAAAAATGTTACGTACGATTCGTAATCAATTTTCTTGAATCGAGTACAAAACGGAATCGAATACTTAGAATAATTATAAAATTCTTGAAACAAGTATATAAATCTAATTCGAAGAACAAATATTTACTCACAAGTCAAGTACAAAAGTCTCAGAATGTCAAAAAAGTTGAATTTCGTTTTCATTTCCTTTCAAAGTTTTTTAGTTTAGAGAATCTGTACGATTTGAAAGCAACAATGAAATAAATCAATATGAACAAATTCATATTAATCAAACCAGAACTAAGACGATTTCATTGTGGCCAATCACAACACGCTCAAATAGCTTTACAGAGCCTTTAATGATATTAATTTCAAAGCGGTGTGTAATAAATAAAATATTTTCCAAAATGTGTGCATAATTTTCTGTAAACAGAAATGTTTCAAGTATTGCTAAATAGTATTTTAAATCAAATAAGAGATATTATACGTAGATACAAAATTAAACAAAACTCAAAACTAAAAATGATGCTTGACAGCTGAAGTATAAATAATGTTCGCAGAGATACAGTTACACAACTTTAACATCTCTGAGTTGGTTCATTAGACTAAAGATATTTATGTCGAAAAGTTTTAAAAGCGCAAATTAATAAGTTTAAATATACGCTAGAGATTAGAAAAACAAAAGGTTATTTTGAAAACTTGTTAGTTTCTTGGATAAAGGTAAATAAATTTCAAGCAAATGGACAAACTGACAGACGAACAGATAAAATAACCTTTTCATTGTGTGAGTGCGTAGTACTTAAAATGTAAACATGTAAAGGCTTTTGAGGTCAACTAGCTGAGTAGCTGACTAGACAGGATACGCAGGACAGACAACAGGATAGACAACAATCAAACAAATAGTTTTAGTTGTAGTAGTTAATGAGTGCAAAAAAGTTGAAGCACATACTTCAACTTTAACATTAGCGTCAGCGTTAGCGTTAGTAGAAAAGCAAACAAACAAACAAACCACAAAGCAGCTAAGCCAACAAGGACATTAATCTTGAAATTATCTCTTTTAGGCGTTGTCTGTGTGTGTTTTTAAGTAGAAACGAGTCAGTTGCAGAAATACAAAAGCAAGCTAAGGAATAGCTTCTCGTAGCTTCAAGCACAAAATGGCGTAAGTGTACAAGAATATGCCAAAAATTTCAAAGGACTTGGACACATTTTGCCACTTAGCAGCTCAAGGCTTTTATATACAAGGCACTATGTGGTCTAATAGTGAAATAAGTATGGTAGTTTTTTATTCTTCTACGTAAAACCAAAAAACTTGATACACCGCAACCGCAACGAGCGCGCCAAATAGTTGCCAAACACGAACGAAAAATGGATTTTCTTAAAACACAAAAAAAAGTGGTCTTGCGCGTTTAAGGTAAACAAATTTCAAATTTAGCATTGCTGCAATTTTTATACACTGTACACATAGCGTAAGAGGGTGTATTAAGTTTGTGCAAATGTATGTAACAAACAGAAGGAGGCGCGGCAAGCACTATAAAGTAGTCATATACTTGAGCAGCATCGGAAGTCGAGTCGATATCTACATGTCCGGATGACCAGAACGAACAGATTTTGGAGACTATAAAATATAGCGACTTTAAGTTTGAATATTTAGGCACTCTTTTTTCATCTTCACATTGCAAGCTAGGCGCCCATTTTTAAGTTATATTACGAAATTTATTTTGGTTTTGTTGTTAGTTATGCTAGAAACTCCATAAATGTACTGCATAAGTACAGATCGGAACACTATAAGTTGTAGTCTTCATACAAACTGGCCCTGCATTTTTAAGTTTAGTATGAAATTTTTTACTTGTTATTTTTTCGGACGCAGTTCGAATCACTAAAGAATATAATCTATGGTTCATAAAAGAAGCCTTAAACAATATATAGGGTATCTAAAGGTCGTGCACACTCGACTGCAACATTCTTGCTTGTTTTCTATTGCTGCTGCTGCTGGATTGACGCTAAAGCTCTACGAGTAATAAAATGAATTGCCTTGACTTCGCCGTAGTGTCTCGAGTGGTGAAGCAAGAAGGAAGTAGTGTCCTGTGCACTGACTTAATGTTAATGAGCGCAAGCTGTTCTATATATTGTATATATATGGTATATATTTTGTATATTTCTTTTTTATTTTTGGTCATTGCTGTTGAAAAAAAAGCATAAAACTTGTTTACTTGTTTTTTCGATGTTTTTATATAAATTTCATCTGAAATTCCAGCGAGCACCAACGGATGTGGGTGGCACATCCTTTGCGTAATTGTTGCAACGTTCGGTTCAGCGTACAAACGAGTATATTCGTATATAAAAATCACAGCACATTTAATGGCAGTTCGGAGTGTTGTTGTTGTTGTTGCAGGATCTGTGCTAACGAAATTTGAAAATAAATGAGTCGAATACAAGCGAGTGTTGCGTTTTTTTTTTTCAATGCAGCAGCAGCAGCATTCATGTTGTAAGTCATTCACTTAGTCAGTGCTTTTATTTGTCCGTCCGACCGTCTGTCAGTTGGCTGCTATTCATTTGCGCAATCAAGCGTTGAGCGCTTTTGGGGTTTACGTAATTTTTTAGTTTTCGCTTGGCACATTTACATTCATTGAGTATACGCAGTGTAAGTTGCCTGCTATTGAGTGCAATGTTTAATGCTTGGTTTTTGATCATGTAGGTGGACAGTGGTACAAAATGATACTTTTAAAACTAAAAAAAAATTTTAGCAGTACTCGCTAAAATACTAAATTTCTTTGAAAAAGTTCTGCTTTTTTTATATATTTCGCATGGTTAATTTTTTATATTTTGAACGAAATTAAAAGAAATATACAGAAATATACAAATATATCCCTTCCCGAAAATTTTGGTAAAATTTTAGTAATAATTTTGGAATTAGTAAATTTTTTTCGTTTTAGTTCTCGTAGTATATAGTAAATTCTTAGTTTTGTAAACATTTTTGACGATTTTATATTATCCATTTTAGTCAGCTGTTGCACGAAAAACGCAACTTTTGGACTAGGGCATTCTCTGGTTCCACCACATAATAGTATATATGACTTAGTGCATTTAAAAGCTTGTTATTCTCGCCAACTTCCAGTAAAAAATGTCATGACATTTTGTCAAGCCGATGCGGATTTATTGCTGTCGATCATGATGTCTTTCATGAGCCTTACCTTTAATCGGCAAATGCATTTTTCCGAAGAAGATAAAGTTGCATTGTCAAATAAAGCCAATGCAGGTATTAGTTGAAATGTTTTTTTTTAATACTAAATATAAAAAACAGTAATAATAGTAGCTCGATGAGATGAAAAAGTTCTGTTTCCTTCGTGACAAATATCGCACCAAATCATGTACCGAAGGTTTGAATTGTAAAATGTTGGTCAAAATGTATCGCAATGAAGTTTTTGGCTTATTATTCATGAACTCACGCACTTTTTCAGTATTACTTTCAGTAACCAGAGTCACGATCTTCTGCTGAAACTCCGACTAAGTGGTTATAGGGTATAATTATGATAACGGACAAATTTTTGCCCACAATCCGTACTCTTTTATATAATACACTGAACACTACCCTAAGATGGACAAAACAGAATGGTTTTGGGGCCAATCCACAAGAGCTCTTCACGCAAAAGTAGAAGATTCCAAGTTGCAGACTTCCGTTCCCGAGAGGTTGTAGAACAAACTATCTAAAGACACCAAGTGTCTTGATGTAATTCTGGACTCAAAGCTCCGCTGAAGGAAACTATCATGAAGAACGCACCTTCTACTTCTGTTGGGAACAATTGCTGGGAAATCGGTATTACAAGCGTATTACTCATTGGATTTACAAAGCAGTCGTTAGGCCTATACTAACCTATGGAGCCTGGGTCTGGTGGAAAGTGACTGATATCTAATCTTATCTATTCAACCTTCAGGTATAAGGGGAGAGCAGCCTGCCTAGGCATAAAAAGCGTTCTAGCTCCAAGCAGCTTTATACGATACAGTGAAACTGGAACATCTTCTTAAAAACACATGGTAGTCAGGAGCGTAGCTAGACTCCGGAAGCTAAATCTTCTTAAGCGTATGATGGAGGCCACAGTACCAACCTACACTTAGTAGAGAACCCGGCGAGGTTAAGGAGGGTGAAACTCTAAGCAAAATATCTATCTACATCGATACTCAGGCTGCAATTAAGGCTGTGTTTCAACAGCACTGTTGTGTATGCGAAGCACATTCCGATATCACTTTCAGCGTAACATATATGTTTACAAGCTCAATAGCACAAGCTCAGAAAGTAAGAAAAGAAGAAAGATCACATATCGGTGCTGCCACTTGAATTGGATTTTTTGAAAAAAGTTCTGTTTTATCTGTGATTCATCATGTAGGTATAGGTTATCTTTGAATTAATCTTTGAACAGTATTTTCTTCAACATTTTTGTCAGCAGTAGCACACAAAAAAGAATCCATTTGCATTCAATAGGCTTGAGTTGTGCCAGCTTTCCAATGTTCACCGAAATTAGCTCACACGTTTTACATCGATGTCTGAACAAATAAATGAAGTCACGAAATATTTGAATATGCTTCTACATTCTACATTATAAACGTTTGGTATTAGTTAGATATGAATTTTAGCTAGCTCAAGGTCATTTTTTATATTGACATATACACGTATGTTCACATATATTCAATGTGAAGAGAAAACAGTAAACAGAACTCTCATTCGGTTCACAAAGATTGTGTAGCTACGTATACAACTACGAGTTCTCATCAGTTTGCTAACTGTGACACTGAGATGTGGTTTATAATATGTTTCAAATTTTTTGAAGCTCAAAACTTTTGCTCTAGCTCAAGGCTCTAAGCACTCTATAAACAAGCAATAAAACTTTGTACTTTATATACAAAAATTTTACTGCTACAGAAACCTCGCTCAAACCACTGTCTGTGCTTATGCCGTAACTGAGATTCAGTTGCTCTGATGGTTTTTAAAACTAATTGAGCTTGTTAATGTTTTTTTGTTGATTGTATTGTTGTAGCTGCTGCTGCTGCTACTCCTCCTTTTGTTTGAGGGGGCTTAAATTTTCTTCATTGTTGTTGTATTTAAATAAAGAATGTATGCTTATAAAAAAGAGTTCCGCTGAAAAAGTGGCAACAGCAGTCGTGCACAAAAAAAAAAGAAAACAAAATGTGAAGCGTTCATTGTGCGGAAAAAGGGTCAACATGGCGGCTGCTAACGCTTAGATTTTGAGCGCGCTTCCGCCATTCTTTATGGTTGTTGCCGCCATTTTGTTTTGTGAAACATTCGCTTTCTTTCGCATGTTCTTTCGTTCGTTCGTTCGTTCGTTGCTGTTTTTTTTACATTTTTCTTTTTGGTAATACTTAAAAATGCTTTTCACTGTTTTTGCTCCCTTTTATTTTTGTAAAGAAACTGACACTTTTCTGTGCTATCACCCACATTAGATGTCCTTTTTTTCGGCGCATTATTGTCTTTTAATTCTAGCAATTTTATTTTTATCTAAGCATTAGCAAACCTGCCATTTATTTACTTTGGTTACAGTAGCGATTTTTCTTTCAGCCAATTTAAGAGGTTGCAAATAAATTAGCCCTGCTTAAAAGTGTTTAATGTGTACTGTCTGCTTTTGTTTGGCTATTTTATGCCAAAGGATTTGACTATCTAAATAGAACGTAGAAACCAGCTTACTTTATATGTAGCTACTAGCGCTGACAGCAATCGATAAATTCAATCAAATTTATTAAAATCCCATTGATATTTATTTTATGCTGCTTGCTACAAATCGATTCGTTTCATCATCATTTTATAGAATGCAAATAGATACGTTGCTATTTTTCAAATTTATTGTATGATTATTTTTAATATTTAATGAAATTTTCTTATAGTACTAAATCCTCTTTAAGTCAATATTTTACGCTTTTGGTATTTTAATGAATATTGACACAGAAACTTTGATAAAGCATTACGCATTATAATTTCCGATAATTGAGTTGAATTGTTTGGGTATGAGTTGGGCTAGGTTGGCATTGATGCATGTTTTATGAAGAACGAATTCTATGAATAATGTTTCAATATCTTTTAAGCAGGCTTTTGTTGAAGTATGACGTTGTACAAAATGAACGTAGTTAGCTTTAGAATTTTATCAAACAATTGAGGGCGAATTTTGCATAATTGAAAATTGATACAATTTCATTAATGGCAACTAATTGGCTTTATTTGGATTTAAATTTAAGCTGGCAATAACATGAGGTAGAGCAACAGACAGACCGTCAGGCAGTATGCTATAAAATTTTCGAACATCTTGCAGTTGTTTTAATATAATTTTAATTACAATGCAGTAAAATTAGAAAATTCTTATACATAAACCATATTTAAAATTATATATTTATTAATTATGGGAGAAAAATTATATAATATAGTTACACATTTATTAGTTTATTTTTTTAAAGCTAAAGTTTGAAAGTTGTTATTAAGACTACCTAGTGTCTCTGCATTAGCTAGGCTGTCTGCCAGCTCACTGGTGTGTTATTTTTGCTTAGAATGTTAAGAAGAACAACATTGGCTATTAATTGGAGCAAAGCATCGTAGACCCCATAAAGTATATATTATCTTGATCAGCTCGACGAGACGTGTCGATCTAGCCATGCCCATCTGTGTGTCCGTCTGTATGTTGTTGGCACACAGCCCACTTTTGACTTTTTATATGAATAATTTTTTTATTGTAGTCAATATCAACTTAATAAATAATATGGTTGCTGGTAGTAGATGGACGTTTCACATATACAATGGATGGGACCCACCTACTTTTTGGGGTAGCCCCCATATAAACCTAATGCCCACTTTTGTATTTTTGTATGAAAAACTTCTTTATTAAAGTCAATATTAGCTTGAAATGCAATGTGGTGCATTTTTATAGTCAGCCACCTAGCGTACATAGACTAATGTGCGTGTCCCGCTTACTTTATGGGGTAGCCCCATACAAACCCACCGCTCACTTTTGTGTTTTTTATGAAAACATATTTTATTTAAATCAATAATAGCTTGAAATTCGATTTGGTTGAATTTAGTAAACAGCCGCTTCCTATACATATAAAAATGTGCGTATCCCGCCTACTTTTTAAGGTAGTCCCATACCAACCCATAGCTAACTTGTATGCATTTGTATAAAAAAAGCGTAAAATAACAAAAACATTTGTTTGTATATTTATATTTTTCAACATGCTACCTGCTGCCACTTGCGCGCTAGTAGGTGGTGCGAAACTGCAAATATTTATGCTAGCTAAACACAAACGACCAGTAGTTACCTAAATCGTTAGGGGTAACTATCAGTAGTTAGCGAACCACTAGTCCGTTCGAGGCACAAATACTGATAGGAAAAGTGCATAGTAGAGAGCTGAAGTATTAAATCATCTCAGTATCTTATGCAAAAACTGACAAGTTAGTACAGTATTTTACAAACTATAAAAATGTGTGAAGATGCTTTATTTGCTTTATATCACTTATATTAATAGCTTTGAAAAACCTTTTAAGATTGCTGGACAGTTCACAGTAAATAGCTGTTGGATCGGTTGACGAATCAATGCTTCTTAAGCGACTAAAACTTACTCATATTGAAATACTTCATAAGCATAGTTGCGTGCTATTTCAAAGTATTGAACTTAAAATGCTGCATTCGTATTTGTTAAAATTCGTATTTAAGTCGAATGTAAATTTTATTTAGCGACCTACATTATGCATATATCAATATTAGCTAGCGCAAAGTCACTTTTACATTGAGAAATATTTTTCACATACAAATTCAAAGAGACAAGAGAAACAACAACTTTTTCCAACACAGAAAAATTGTTTACCCATAGATATACGTGTTTCAAACCCAGCCACAACTGATGAGAACTCGTGGCTGGGTTAAGTCTAAAATATCATTTAGGCTTAAAGCTTCTTAGGTTTAAAGCTTCTGCATAAATTTTGTTCCTTGAAAAAGTTTGTATTATGTCTGTTATTCAAAACAAATGTACGTACATATTGCATTTATAAATAATTCTATTACTTTAGTGCCTTACCTAACAAACGCTGATGCGCGCCTGCTTGAGGCAAACATAAATTCCAAAAATCTAAACGCCTATTTTAACTCTGTAGCCGAACTCTCGTCGCCCCCTTTGAAAAGCAGCTTATAGTACATATGCGTATTTCCTGCATAGCCTTGGCTTGTCTCCGAAATACACACACATATATTTAATGATATGTCTACACAATATAATTACAAATACGAGCGACGCAGACAAATGACAATTATAGAGCCAGCACACTGTTGTCTCTCGTTTTGTACACAAGAAAACAGGCAGGATAACAAAAGCGAAGCCAAGTGCACACAGAGACACTCAACCTACTCAAACGAATATATGAAAATCCATTAAATATGCGACTCTTGAAATCCTTTTAGCGACGCCGACAACGTGATATGTTTTTTTTTTTACAGCCTTACACAAGTTTTTCTCTTGCGACATATAGGGTCTTTCAATAAGAGTACACGTGTTTTATATAGCTTTAAAAATCGTTGTATAGGAACTTAATAGTTTTGCTAAAAAATTTAGAATAGTAGTGCAATGAAGTTACTATACTTGGTAGTGTGTCGAGGGCAATATATGTATGTATGTTCCGTTGAAATCATCAGTTGTTGTGCTACTGAGGCCTAGATAGCCTAGAATTATAACCAATATCGAAAAGTTTGGAACTGGCATAAGAGAGATGTTCTCCAAAATTTTCAGCATGAGGCTACTGAAGAGTAATGTTTGAAGTCAATAAGCTGCTATTTTCTCTAAAAGCAATGGCATAATCAGGGTGCTATCATCATGCATAATTCAAGCCAAACAAATATATAGATTGCAGTTTACTTCTAACGGTAGTCTGTGTGCGGTTCTGTATCTTCAAATTTTGGCTCTCAGAATAACAAAGCGTCCGACAAAAGGAACTAGTGGGCCAGCACACTCAGAAGGTGTACTCTTACCTATCTACGTTCTATATTTGACGATATAGCTAGCCTTCAATATTTGGACCACCACTTTAACAAAATATGACAATGAATCCAAATGCATCCTGGCAGAAAGAATAGCAATACCATATAGTAATTGCTTCTGAAGATACGATAAAACACTTCTTCAGGGGTTTCCACTTCTATTGCTGGCTAGCAGATTTGAGTATGTTCCATTAACATATGCTACTTCAACAGCCGCTCGACTATGATCTAAATTTTAAAAATTAAATCCGAGACCAATTTTCTGTTGCGGAAGTCCAAAGTAATGTGTAAGAATTTCAGATTATGCTTGAAATTTGACTAATACAAGGTTAAAGGTCCTAAGGAACTGATCAGCATCAGATACTATTATTAGCTAAAAGCTTATGATGGACATTATTGATACCCAGAAGAGTTTTGATAAGGATTCCCAGCGCAACAATGAGCTTGTTATGGAGATATCAAATGGCTGTATTCTTCTTTTTAGAAAAAGTTTGTCAAATGTCTATATACAGAAGAAGTTCCCTGACATTCGTCTATACATAAACGGCTTACACATAGTCATAGAAAATGATGCATGATTTTAACGATAAAGAAAAAGCTCAGATGCTGGAATGTGTTAAAGTCCAATAATCTCTTCATTGTCGACAACCTTATGGAAATTCTCCCAGATTAAACACCTTAATTGAACCTCGTTTAGAGAATGTGGAAATCAGAACTCATTGAGTGAAGGGCTTGTCTTCTACGCTGGTTCACAAAAATATATTTTTCTTTATGAACTCAGAGTCCTAACTGCTCTATGACTCTCCATTTTTAGAGCAAAGCTCTTTTTATTGCTGGCTTGGAGAAAAACGAAACTTCAGATCAGGAAAAAGAATGGTAAAGAGTAAAAGGAAATGCGAGGGAACACCAGTAGTAGTAAAACAGGTTGAGCATAAATGTGTACATATTGAAGGATTTTAACGAATATTATAATGTTTTCCAATGCTGCCTTTTCTTTAACAAAGCGTAATAATTGAAAGACCCTTTCCAAAGGTGTGCATAAAACATAAATACATGAGAAAAGAAAGAGTTGCTAACGCCTACAAAAGTCTACACGAATTAGTGTCTCGGAAAGTGTGTGTGTCTAAAGTTGCACAATGCAGAGACAATGAGGAACTAGTATGTTGCGTGTATTAAACAAAGCCGCGCCTATGCATATGTCATGCTTATTTTGTTTAAGTATTTCCTACAGTTTGCTGTAATGCTTAGTAGCTTTAATTCATATTTACACATATGTAACGACAATGTGTGCGAAAAGTGCGTATGTAAAGAGAGAAAGAGAGCAAAAAAAGCCAAAGTGCTTGATGTCCTTTAGACTAACACGCAGTTTTAGTTTGGGTGCCTACGGCAGTGTCTTCAATGCTTAAATAGTGCTACGTTCTCATATAACATTGCTTACACAACTGCTTAGCCTGTGCGCAGCTATTCAAACGTTAAAACCAACTGACTGCCTTGCACAGTCCACCAGCAGCATAGCCTTGCGTGCGTGCGTGTCCTTTTACAGTGTACGTTTGGCTTTGTGCGCGCCACTTGAAGTCAGCATACTTTTGTTCTTATACTCCTTATATACGTATGCAATACAATACATAACCTACGTGTCCTTTTTCCTGCACACTCACACACACACACACAACACTATAATTTTGTATGCTCAAATAGTTTCAGGCTCTGTCGTATATATTTTGGTTTATCTGTAAACATACTTTATAGCAGCACAGCATACTTCCGTTTCTTGTGCTCAATTTCAGCTTGCATGTCCTTGTTGTTTGTCTTGAATGTTTGTCTTGGATGGGTCGTCGTCATCAACATCGTCATCATGATGGTGGCATCATTAATTAATCTTAAATATGTGTCTTCCTATTAATTACGATAATTGTGGCATATAAAGCGCAACGGCAAGCGGTGGCGCTCAACACAGATGCCCACTTAGTAGTGTGCTTACTTTAAGTTTATTTTTTGTACACTGTAGCCATAGCGTAATATGGTATATAAAGCTAGTGCAAACGTATGTAACCGCCAAAAACAGGCTCATAATGTATAAATATTAAAATATTAAAATGATATGTTTACTTTGGCGCCCGAGCAGGGACATTTTTTTTTTTTTTTTGTATAGTAAGCTTTGGGCATAATAAACTCAACGCTGATTTAGGTATATAGCATCTAGCAAAAATAGACAAACCGGCATAGTCAAACCCTTCGATAGCGAAGCCGCCATCTGGGCGTTGTCATCTTGCATCATCTATTTCATTCTTGTGACAGATTAAAGATCTGTGCTCATGAGACTTGTAGCACGCTCTATACCTCCCTAGCAGAGAAATGAAAATCCGGACGAACTGTGCAAGAATGTGTCGAAAATTAAATCGCTATCAACAGATTCTCACTACTTGAAACAAGGCTCTGAAAACTGAACTGGAATAGAGTCTGACAGGAGAACAATGTTTGTTAAAGATCGAAAATCTCAAGACTAACCTACCGCTGGCAGAGAATCTAGAAATATGCTACTGTATACATTGCAGTAGTTGCAAAAGCAGAGAGCGAAACCGATTGGATCTTTTACCAGACTTACAATACAGGATAAACACGAACTAGTCATCCTAGTCGAACTTTTGCACCTAGTTGCAATATTTCAAATCCTTTATTTTATCAACCAGAATGTTTGAATCTTACAAAATATTCTGGTACAACCGAGGGCATAGTAGCGGAACTGGCTTAAGTGTTAATGGATAATGAGTAGCAGTTAGAATGGTCGGGTAAGTCACTTTACGCTTACCCAGCACTTAGGTCAAACACAATAATACCACTTGAATCTCCTTTGAGACTTCAAATCCCATCCTTTTACAACCATTGGGAAGATATTACATATTACATTCCTGGCATACTGGTCTATGAGACTACAAGAGTAGTCGTACAAGTGCAAGTGTCACTTGGATGTAAAACTTGAATGTAGCCTGTTGATTTTGCCCTAAACCAAGTGGTCATAGGAAAACCAGACGAACACTATAACCAAAACAAATCATTGGTTCAAATAGAGATTCTTAGGGTTGGGTACAGAGTACCTCCTAGTCTTGCACACTTAACTGCATCAATTTATCTTGTTTATATTTATTTTTTAAAGCTTACTTTGCGGCTTACAATTGTTGCAGTTGCTTATTTGGCATACTTTGCTGTTTCTTATGGTTTTTAATAAAGTGCTTCTCCATCTCTGCAGCTCACCATGCAATTGAAAAACTGTGCCAGAATAACTGACTGCTGCAAGGCTATGATAATTTTCTTGCTGCTGTTGCTATAGGCCATTAATTTTTTGGCAAGCCGCCTCAATGACGTCCGTTTTCAGCATTTTAAAGTAGTTCAATGTACTTACTTTGCTTGGTGCTGTGCACTCTGAATTCGAGGACGAATTTTCGTATTCTCTTTCCGTACCATATTTGTCTTATCATGCTTTGATAATTACATTTCACTCTTGGCACACTTTCATTCATTGATAAAAGCAATTGCGGAAAATTGTGTCGGCAATACGGAAAAGTGGTTTTTCCTACCATGCTCCATGAAAAGCTTTCTTTCTTACTTGGCAACATGTGCCTTTGTTAATTTCCATACTTTCCTTTTCAAATTGCTGTCCTTTTGTTTTTTCAAGCTCAGTTTTGCCGCTTGCAATTAGCATAATTTGGTTTTTATTGGACTTTGCTGATGGTGAGGCAGATTTTTAAATTTTGCATCTGAATTTGCGTTTAGTCGCATGTGAAATTTTTACCCAATAATTTTATGTTCTTACAATAAGTATTTAAGTTGCCAAATTGTTATTGCGTTTGCCAACTAAAATTGTAGTATGATTCCTTGCTTCGTTGGATAGTTGGCTGCTGTTGGTTGGTTTAGCATGTTTTAATGCACTCTTGAGCAAACTTGGTAATGCTTATCTTACTGTGAATTTTTGAGTATATATTACTAATTTGCAGCAAATGACTTTGAAACAACAGCGAGTTGTTAAAAAAGTGCAAGAAGTTTTTGTGTGGGTGGCTTAGAATATTGTATTCAACCTGATTTGAAAACTCTTGGGCATATTGTGAACAATAACTTGGAGTAAATTGACTGGAAATGGGTTCAAATTGTTATTTTAAATCAACAAAAACTAGCTTAAAGAAGTTGCAAAGAGGAGTACTTGAAACAGATTGGTATACCTGTAGATGGTTCCTAGTTTAATTATGCTTTTCTGGCATTACAAGCGCTTCGCTTAGGATCTAATTCAAATTTTCCGATGCGCTTTCTCAGCTGAAACTATTGCAGCATGAACCAGAAGATAAAAGCTGTGTCCTTGGTTTCATGCTAGCTCCGATACCAACTTCCTTTTTAAATGCATTCCTGCTTTCAAAAAGTTTAAATTTTGGCGGTCTCTGTTCATAGATTGCAGGATTCTAATGCTATTTACATCGATAAATATTATCAAATTTTCTTAAGACAGTCTGAGTGTCAAGCTCAAGCTGATTTTATTATCATAAAATGGACTCATCCAAAGAGTGAATGGTGCAGGACCATTTTTTTTTTTTTATTGTTTATTGAAAGCGTTCTTTACTTCTTAAATTTCATAGATTCAGCATAGACAACTAGTACGTACATCTTGTTTCATATTGTATAATAAATTCTTAGAAGCCATTCACTTAATATTTAACAAAATCTTTATCAATTCAAGCCATTTCGAATACATACATTCACTATATGTACTAGTATATGTACGAGTATATACAAATTAATCCAGTATCTGTTACACTTCAAATGAAAACTAACGCATGCACACTTGTCAAACTGTCAATACTACCATACAATATTATAAAAACGAACTTAAATACTTACTATACAAAACTAAAACACATGTCTCTGTATGTACCATATTGTACCACACGAGTATAATACAAGTATATGTACATATATAGGAACGCTAAGTTCCATAACATTTTAATTTATGCAGAAATGCAAATTATTGCAGTCAACGCGATGCGAACTAAAGTCTAAAGAGCTGCTTCCGCTGTTTTACAACACTGTAACACGTACAAAGCCTGAAATAAGCGCATGAAAATCGATTAAAACACTTGAAGAGTTTATCGAACTCATGTTGGTGTGAGAAGCGTAAAAAAAGAATAAAAGCTAAAGATAGACAAACAGACAGACAGACAGACAGACAGACAGACAGAAAACTTTTACAAGTCGACAGATTGAAGTGAGCATGTAATGAATAGTATTATAAGCAGAAAGCATAAAACATAAAACAAAGCAGTTGGCAGGACTCACTGACAATTATACGAGGGTTGCATTGTATACTATTAAGCGCGTCTTGGTTACACTAAGTGTTGTAAGGTAGTAGCTATCATTACTATTGGCAATTTTTTGCATAAATGAACGCAGAACGTTTTCATGTACGAGCAATTTTCGAAGCAAATTTACCACTCAGTAGTGGATTCCTCCAAAAACGAGCAGTTTAAAGTCTTCAAAAGCTTTTTTTAATGATTCGTTGGTATTGATTTTCTCTTTCAAATTTATTCCCATTAAATGAAATACTCGTCTTCTAACCTTTTGGAAACATTATTCATAGGCCAATTTATGGAATAATTTTCGGAGCCCTCCGGTTAAAATTTTGTTTGTACCCAATCGAAATAAAACGTTTTCCGCGGCGTAGTAACTTGAGTTTTTGTAGCAGAAAAAAGTCACATGAAACCATTTCAGTTCAATGCGGAGCTTGCAGACTGACATTAACGCCGTTTTTTGATCAAACAGTTCCATACAATTTGAGGGTATCTGCAAAAAATTATGCACATTCGGCACTAGTCGCTTTAAAATTCGACCCATGCCCAAAATATTGTGCATAATGCGCTGCATCCTTCCAAACGAGACCTCTCTCGGACGATTTTCAAACAAATTTTAAAGCAAAACGACGGTCCGTCGAAGAAGTGAATAGACGTCCAGTACGAGGCAAATCATCAACCACACTGAGACCCGATTTTAACTCTTTGTGCTACATCTATGTCTGGTTTTTTACCATTATCGACTCTCTGTAGGGTTTCTTTAAAGTTCTGAAAGCTTCTGAAATTGTTAAACTTGCCAGATATCTCACACCATGTGAACCTGCCTGACGGAACACAAATAGTAGAACAAAACGTACTGCATACATTTATGTGAAGATTTCCAATGTAAATCACACAATATACAAGACAACCCTCGTACATAAGTCTGTCTACTAGATGTTGAATTCATATGCGGCAATTATTTTCATGCAAATAAAACAAAAATTCATGGAGATGGGTTAACAAACAGACAGACAGACAATCAGAAATAACGACCTGCAAAGTCATGCATGCATGTAATACTTATGTACAGTTAGACTGGCAATGGCAGTGCTGGAAAGTGGCTAAAAATAAATGTTTTGTGCATAATTTTTGCACGCTAGATTGTCATTTAAAATGAGTTAAGCATGAGCGAGCGTGTAGTGTGAGTAGTGTGATGTATACTATATGCAGCATTATATATAATATAATAAGCCAGTGTTGGTAAATGTTGCTCCTAGCAACAAGCAACTGCAATAATAAGCTGTACAAAACGGCAGGCGCGCACACAATTGGCAAATTATGACAACGACAATGACTATGTGAAAAGAAGCATTGAGTGAGAACAAAGCAGGGAAAAGTGGCAGTACTTCAAGTTTGACAGCTGGCAACACTGCTCGACACTGACTCACTCCACACAGCATGAAGTTTTGTTCGCGCATAAATTGCATTTCCATTGTTAATTAGCTGCGATTCATAAATTTTGTAAACTGACGTCAAAAAACCCTTTGAGCCACACAACGCAACGCAACGTTGACGTGAACGCCTACCAAAAGTCTGACTAGCTGCTGACAGTGTTGCAAAACGTTGCCACAATGTATTGTATAAACTGAGTAAATTATGAATTTTCAACTTGTTGTTTATTCATGCCATTGTCGCTGTCGTTGCTTGGTTTTTGTTTTTATACAATCTCAATCAAGAAATTTGCATATTTCAATGTTGTTGTGGAGCATTATTTTGTTACTCTTGAAAAATGAAAAATCTGTGTTCAAAATCTTCGCAAGACTTTAATCTTGTAGCAGTTTTGGTTGAAGGCAGCAGCAGCGTGTGTAATCAACGCAGTGCTCAAATGCTCCACAGGGTGCTTATGGCTTAGAAAAATCGTTTTATTGGCCGTTTGCTCCACCTGCCTATGTTTGAAACCATGCTCCATCACCAAACGCACTGGGCGAGAGCGTGATAGCAAATTAGCATTCGTTATTTATGACCGACCCCAGCTAAGAAATACAAGTTTAAATGTAGCAAAAAGGCACAAAGCATGCCAATACCACGCCTACTAACGCATATAGCCTCTTAATTTATGCTTACCGCTATTCAGTCAAGTGTAGTATTGTGTTTTGTTCGGAAGGGAGCGATGGTATGGGAAAAGCATACCCAGTCAAAAATTGGTGTGGTGCTTATATTTCAAGTACATTGCTGCGGCACGTTTGTTATGTGCGCCTTGGGGACGCTCTGCTCAGTTTTATAGAAAAGGAAAAGTACGTTTCGAGCAGCATAGTGTTGTATGTATGTCCTGGCATGGCGTGCGGCAAAATTAATTTGTTGCAGACGATGTTTTTAATGTGGCTTTTTGCGGCTCTTCAACGCACTAGCTGGCGAATGAGACAGTGAAGTTTGTTTCACTTTGCTTAAAAAATTTTTATTTTCGGCTCTCGCCATCAAGAGTACTTCAGTCAGTCATGTTGTCCTGCTGTTAGTCGTCCTGCTACCGCCTGCCTTCTCATCATCAGCATTATCATCTTTGACGTTATTGTATGCGCAACGCGTTTTTGTCACGTAATTCACATTTTATGCCGACTCGTTTTACTTTCCGTTCATTTTGGCAGTCGTGGGTTTGCTTCATTTTCGTCCTGTTTTCAGCTGTATGAAGTTTTATCGATTCACAGCATGCAGAGATTTCACACGCCAAAACGGAAGTCATTATTTCATTTTTGTACTCGCGGTTTTATTTAATTTTATTTATTTATTTTTTTTTTTTATCGTAAATATTCTGTTGTAAGTATTCATGAATGTAAAATATGATAAATAATTTAAAGTATTTCAGTATTACATTGGTTATAATAACGTTTTTTCAGATATTGAGTACTTAAGCACTACTTAAATAAGAGATTTAATGTGAAAGTAGCAGAAATGCTGCTTTAATATGTCGCACTGTTAATACTAGTTGTGTATTATAAGCGCTTTTCAATTTTAAATGCAAGTTTTTAATACTCAACTTGTTTGCAATTCATTCATTGGCCTGCATTGACAAATGCAAGGCATGTCCAGAAAGTGTAATGTAATTGAGCTCTAGTGCTTTAAGAAATTTTGATTCTAAGGTTAGCAACACTGAGTGTTAGTGAGGGTTCTCCTAAAAGAACGAGCATCAGCATCCGTCGCTAGTATGAGTATGAAATATGTTGCGAGTATGAAATAAGTGCGAGTTCCTTTTTGCAATAGGAAAAACACCTACTGAATTTTTTCACGAACCGAAATTGTTTATGGTGAAGATGTTATGTAAAGAAGCAACGTATTTAAGTGGTGTTATGAGTTTAATGAAGATACAACGAATATTAATGATGATCAGAGGAGTAGAACCCCTTAAATTTTTACCGATGAGTTGGCGAAAAAAAAAATGGAAGAAACTGTTCGTGTAGAACGCCGATTGACAGACGATGAGATTTCAGCAATGTTTCAATAACTCTCCATATCTCTCTTACACTCCTTGACCAACAGCGAAGCAACACACCAGTACTCAATCTTCCAAAGATTTTAAAACATCAATTTCGAGCAAATAAGAAACATTTTAGGACCGAAAATTATACATTTGATCGAATATCTATCTAAGGGGGACACGTTTAATACTACATAATACTGTGACACCCTTTATTCTCACATAGGTGGGAAAAAATGTTCAACTGACGAGGAGCTGAAACAAAAGGTGCAGAACTGAAAAAAATATAACTCTTTGACGATTGCATCAAAAAGCTTGTACCACTACGCACAATCTGCATAGAACGTGATAATGACAAGGTAGAGATATACCTGACCTACAAATATACCAACCAAATCCTGTAATTATACTATTGGATAAAATCATCCAATTTCTACGGATTTTGTAACTATAAGCAACATACTTATCAAAATGGCTATGAAGTGGCCACTAGAAGGAGTACATCCTATACAAAATGTGAACGGTTACTTGACCATCGAACTATTTCGGTATGTTTTCTATTGGTTACTTCAAGCGCATAATAGAGATAAGAATCTTCAAATGCCTGAACAAGAGCAACGTGTTATTTTAGGAAATAAGTTTTTTCATTTTCTCATAAACTAAGATCTTAATCGACTAGGTGTAAATACCCAAATAAATTTTAAATGTCTTGATAATAACTGAAGTAAAACGCAGCTTTTTTGAGTTGTCAATATTCGAAACCTTCGTAAATACTCTAGCAACAGTTGCTTGCAGTAAATTCAAAGTTAACTGATTCTTTTGTTTTGTATTATAGGTCCTTTCCACCGACCAACATTCTTCACATGCACGGTGAATGTAAATAATGTTGCCTGTATAAGAGTCAACGTTCTGTTAATTCACAATATACTCGAAGAATGTTGCCAATCACCACAAAAGAATTACGTCGATTACGATTTATTATCGATATCATATCATTTTTATTATCATCATCACAAATAACTCATATTCAAATAAAGCGAACGCCATGTTGCCACTCACATGTTAACGAAAACGAACATTCGCCAGTGGAAAGGAGCATGTTCAGAATGTGAAACTTGAGTATGGAAAAGTTACTCTAATTTTTCGCATCATACTTTTAGTTAGCAGTGTAGCGTATATGCTAAAAGTTTACACTGAAATCTGCTAAAAAATTTAAATCAATTATTTCCGTTGCGTATTTTTGCAAACCAAAATAAATTGCACACACGCCAACATTAATGGCGACGGCAGTCCAGGTAGTCACTCCTCCTCTATACTTTACGTCGTCTGCTAGGTGCTGCTTACTGCTTACGCATTTAAATTTAATTAAGTCAAATGACAAAGTTTTTCGCCACTCAATTCAATTCGAAATTGCGCTGCAAATGGAAATGCAAATTGAAGGCATGAGAAGTTTTTACGTATTTTGTCATTGCCAAACTTCGATTACGTGCAAAATAAATGCGCCAGTGCTATGTATAAACCGGAAACGCTGCGAGCGCCATTGCTGCTGTCATTTTGTCTGGCCGGAAATGGTTTTGTGCTGCCTTTGCTGCTGCTCACTTCGTTGTTTCCTGTTTATTGCTTGCTTTTCGTTTAACTTCTTGAACCATTTTCAATCCAGAAAAATGAGAAGAAAAATAAACCAAAAAAAAAAACAACAAAAAAAATAAACATTTGTTTTAATCATTTAATTTGGTTTTTGTGCGTTTTTTATCATTTTAACTTTTTAATCTTCTATTTTTGCGCATTTTATTAAAAACCATTGAAAATATGAGCAAACACAGAGCAAACAAATACACATTTCAATGCAAACAATGCCGTCCACTTTTTTTTTGGTTTGGTTTATTTTTAGGGTAATTTTATCTTTTTAATTAATCAAAAATATTTATTTTGAATGTGAAAATTTTCATTTGCAGTTGTACTTTTGTTTTAGTTGCTCTTTTATCTTTAAAATTATTGTTATGAAAATTTTGAATATAGAATTTAGTTATTTATAATAAACAATGCGACAAAATTTGGATTATGGTGAGCCGTACTTTTTTAATTGTTTTGTAGCGCAAAAGCTTTTGTAAAGTTAATTAAATTGGGATTGTAGGGAGTGGAATAGTAAAATATGAAGAAGTTTAAAAAACTTTTAGAACTTGCAGACAGCTGACGAATTAAACTTTTAGGTAGTTCTAAACTGTATTAACACTTTGTTAGAATATTTTTATGAAATGGCAGAATTAAGAGTAAAAAAAAAACAAAGTAAAAGCATAACGTGAAATTCATTATGTTTTTTTAATGGTGTAATATTTTGATTAGAGTACGTCGTTTGTTTCCTTGTTGGTTGTTTTTTTCTGCCTTTTCGTCTTTTTGTACTTCTACTTCTATGGTGGCGCCTTATCAACTGAGTGCGTGCAAAGCAGAAAAATAAGTGTGTGAGAATGAATTCTGGTACTTTTGTATGTACGTCATTGTATAAGTAACATTTTCAAATCACTATCCACGCTTTTTATGTAACCGATTACAATTTTCATTATTTTTGCTATAATACCTATTGAATGGTAGCCGTAAAACATAGACAAAGAAAACCAATTAATACACTTATATGTCCTTTATTATAATAGTTTCAGTACTTACATAGAAGAAAAGGTAAAAAAACGTTCTTATTGAGCGTCTACAAACTCTTCATAACGAACGATTGTCATTGTTAGCAAGAGACGCAACTTAGACCAATACGTTCCTAGAGCTACATATATATCAGACAGAAACATATACGGAGATGCTGTGACAATCACTCCTATGTAAGAAACATCACTACAAGACAGCGTTTTAGGCCCCACTCTCTACACCATATTTACAGCTAGCATGTCAATAAACCCCGAAGCTCACTTTCAACCAATCATTGCGTTGCTTCAAGCATCCTCCAATAATAGCTGTAAACACTTGGTCTAAGGCTCCGTACATGATACGTTGTGGTCAATGCCGAGAATTCTGCCCACAGAACTTTCACATTCAGAAGAGGTAACTGCGCTCCTCTCAATCTAATTGATGTGACAATCACAATATGCATTTCTGTCAAATATCTCATGTATTCACTAGACAGACGACGGCTCGCATGGCGCCTGCTCATCGTTTCTAAGAGAAAGCACTTAAACTTCCGATTGCGACAACTGCACTGGTTTCTAGGTCGTCAATCTAAACTAAAGATACGTAACAAGATCATTATCCACAAGATCATATTAAAACAGCTCTGGCATAGAGAGTATTGCATTCAGGTCTAAGTAGTGTCAAGTAATTTCAACATATATATTCTGTAAAGATTCCAAAGCAGAGTGCTGAGTATGATCTTCGACGCACTGCATCATTCATATATACTAGAGCGCAAACCTTCAAATTCTACATACATATTTTTGGAATAAGACAAGAGGGTAGAGAGAAAAAGAGCATACTCAAGCATATCGCTTGTTTTGCTTCCATTTGTTCTCATTATAACTTGAAATCTTCATAACCATTTGGTTTTAGATATGTGCGCACATGCATATTCAAAGAATTCAAACTCCTCAATGATTGCACCATACATAACTAGTAGTCTGGAATACCATCTTTACGTGCTCAAAAATATGCTTATTGTTAAAGCTCTTTTGTCATCTTATACTGAAAAACAGAACAATATAAAATGGTAAGTAATACCTGCTGTATTTTTTTCATATCAAAAAAAGTCAAGAGGTATCTTATCAATTTGATTGTTCGTCAATAACATATTAATCCCACTGTTCTGCGTCGAACATAGTCGCTTCATATATGTACATATTTCATCGTTCTAGAACTAGCTTACTGCATATCTGTCTCATCAAAAGTTATATTCTTATTATTAGGCGACTGTATTCGACGACGAAGGCTTACAGCAAATACTTTTTTTTTTTTTTTTTTGGTATTCATTCGCTAATCAACTCAATCTTAACTCTTAGACATCGCCTCGTCTTCCTGTTGGTTTCGTTTTACTCGTAAGTTAAGAGTTTCTCGCCGTTCTCGCTTACTCATTGGAATCACCTACTTTCGTTTTACTCGTTGCTTTCTACAAATTATTTCGTTTTACTCGTTGGTTTCTCCGTATCATTTTGTTTTACTCTTTGGTTTCTCCTAATCATTACATTTTACTCGTTGTTTTCTCCTAATCATTACATTTTACTCTTTGGTTTTGTGTGTATAGCTATGAGAGAAGAAAAGACCAAATGGTACTGACACAACTGTTCAGTGAAGACGTGCTCAAAAAGCTTTAATTGTGGGCGACCTATAGTTGCCTAGAATTACAGTTGCAGATTCAACGGAATTTTTTTTTTTATTTTTTTTTTATTATATCTTGATATTCTGAAGCTGTTATACTTTATTAAATAGTTCTGACAGCTTTTATACTAAGCCTCTTTTTTTAACGACTTTTTTACCCTCTATAAGTATATATTTTGCTTGCTTACTATAATAACTACCCCCCAAGTGCAAAAACCATTTATTTTTCTTCATTTTTTCTTCTATCTCTGCAGACAGTGAATTGTACTCGGGCACCGTGGCCGATTTCAGTGGCAGTGATCCGATTATCTATCGTGAGCCGTTGCAAACGGAGCAATATGATAGTCTTAGTCTCAATGGTAAGTTGTTTGATTTTTATGCATTTATTATGCTACTTGTAAATACTATTTTCAAATTTGATTTTCGATTTGGTATACAAACTAATCCATGCTATATATAGGCTTGCTTATACTTAGCGCATTATACTATTAGTAGAAAAAATAGGCTCAGAGAAATGTTTGAATGACTGGGAGCACAAATCTATTTATTTATGCGTGAAGAAAAAATAACCAATTGCTATTCTTACAGTTTAGTTAGACAAGCAAGAAGTAAACGAATTACATTAAAATCGATTTTTTTGTTTTTTTCTTTTTTTGGACGGTTGCATATTTTACAGCTTAAGTATTCTTTTCTGTTAGTATATTTCGAGGATTTTTTGTCATTTATATATATACTACTTCATAGATACATTGAACTGTATAGCGCAATATATAGAATCATGGCTTATTTGTATGCTGTCAGCTTTGATATGACTCAGACATGTATAGGCGCATCGTATATAGCCGACTTTGCTACTAAGCTTCATGCTTTCATTAGTTATATTTTAAGGACATTCATGCGTTCTGACACTTTTGCATATTTTAGTTTTATGCAATGTATATATGCACTTAATTTGTCCGTCCGTCCGTCTGTACAACAGTTCATCCCTTCATCTCTGTTGTTTATCTACACATAATTTAAAGCAACATTTTGTAAGAGTTGATTTCTGTTTGCTTTTTGCTATAATATTTTTTTTTTTTTTTTTTGGTTTTTTTCTAGAGTAATATTAATCTATGGTAATTTAATATTACACGATAAAACATACTCTGCATACACTCAGACTGACTGTACATATTGTCGTAAATATTTAGAAGAAATTATTCAGAATTTTTGGTTTTTTTTTTCTGTTAAAATAAATGTAATGTTGAGCTCAAAGCTTGTAAATACAAATAAATGTTGCGGTGCCTGCTTGGTTGGTTGCATAATATCAGTTTTAATTAATTGCAACACTCTCTATGTATTTGTTGTTGTCATTAGATGAATTTCAGACTGTTTGGGGTACATTGGGATTTAAAGGGTTATACGCTTTAAATTTTATGATTTGAAATGAATTGTTAAAGTTTAGTGAAATTGCAGCACATTAAAATGTACAAGCTTGAATTGGTCGGTATTGTGTTTAGAGTAAGTATTTCTAGTTAATACGCGTATTAATTGGTTGGATTATAAGGGTCAACTGAACCATTTTGTTATATTTCTAAGCAAGCAAGTACGAATTGTACGAGAGTTTGCCGAAAAATTACACTTTATACAGTGGGTAGCTATATGTATCTAGTACATTTAACAAAAAGTAAAACTATAGTTCATACTCGGCTTGTTAGAGTTTACTCGGCAACTCTAGCAGCTGTGCGCCACTTTTACAATGGTATGTGAATGGCAACAAAAACGCAAACAAACGAATCGCGGTTAATTGCCACCGTGTTTTGCTAAATGCACAACAAATACGCGATTCCATAAGGTTGCAATAATTGCGTTTAAAATTAATTATTTTAGCTTTGTTTTAACACAAACGGCAGCATGCTATCTAATACTTAAAAACTGCGTTCGAAAATCTTTTTTAAAAAAAAGTGGCACCAGTGAAATTCAGCAGACTTTGGCTTTCGGCAGTGAATGACAAATTGAACTAGCGATTTGTTAGATGGTGTAGTAAAATGCTAATTTGCAAGGAGAAACAGATGCTTTTGTATAGAAATGATTGAGTTTTATCAGAAATATAATCCTCTTTCTAACGGTTGCAAGCATAAAGTTTCATCTTGCCCCCAGAGTAAAACGAAATTAAATCAGCTGGAGATTGTTGCACTGTGTGTATTACTTCCAAACTCATATTAGGTTCTAGCATGCTTATTGTCGAAACTATTAAACTCTTACAATCAGTTCTGCCAAGTTCACCAATAAAACCAAATTCTGGAGAATACCAAAGAAAAATAAATCGGCATACACCATTTTCTTACTTACTTTTTATATTTTGTATTCATAGAGTAAACGGGTATAATTTGTTTATGCAAATGTATGTAACAGGCAAAAGAAGATGTGCCTCTCTCCTTTAAATTGCTATATACATACATACATATATTCTAAATCAGCATCAAAAGTCGAATCGATATAGACATGTCCGTCCGTCTGAACCTCTGTTCAATAGAAAATTCTCGTCAATAATATCTCCTATACCACCGAATTTTGAGTTTTTAATCTCTCTGCAGATAAATTGTATGTAAATCATCCTCCCAACCCCACTATTAGGCGTTACCCAAAACTTACTCTTTCGCCTTCGTTTTCATGTATGAAAAACATATGATATTTTTCACGCCAACCGATAGGAGGCATCAGTGACCCCAATACTCGTATATATTCTTGATCAGCTAGTCAAGATGTGAATATGATATTCATTCCGGGGTGAAGCTATACTATAAACAAAACTAAGTTTTAACCAATGGATCAAACCTTCAAACGAAAGCGTAAATGCCTTGGTATCAATTGTTATACGGTTTCCAGAGATTCACAAACGTTAATGGTTTTACCTTACCCTAGACTTCTTATATGACTGTGAACGGCAATCCACGCAAATGCCAAAAATCCACCTAAACGCGATTGGAAGAAGTGGGGCAGGGAGAAGGGCAGCAACGCTACAGTTACTGACTAGTGTAACATTTATAAAAGCGTACCATCCCAGCCCGAAATATAATGGTTTCAAAGAAAAAATTAAATTTACTCTCTCAGCTGCACTAATTTCTTCGCACCGACAGTAAATGTGTAAATGGGAAAAGCAATGGATTGTGATTCGACAACTCCATGAGTCGGGTTCCTGTTAGCTGAGGTAGCTAAGACGATGACACTTTTCAGTGTCGTTCGCATGTGTCATGGTTCAATATCAGTCAAGTCAATCATATTTTTATTTAAAATTGAAGCTCAATAGAGCGTAAAGAGAGCTAAATTTAAGAATATCAACTCCGTTCTTGAACCAAGAGTTTAAGAAAATCCGTACTCACCATACTTTTGACACCGCTATGGGACAATTCAACTACGGAAATGCTTTTTTATCACTGTATATACAAGGTCTGTCGCAAAAGAAACAGGACATTTTAAAAATTGCTGTTTCTGGTGGCGCCACCTATTGGAAAGGTACATCCTTCACTTTTATGACAATCGGACCACTACAAGCGAAGTTATCGCTCTAAAAGTGACAGTATCTTTTGGGCATCGGTCGAAAAATGAATCTCAAACAAAGAGCAAATAATAAGTTCTGTTTAAGTCAAGGTAAAACATTCACCGAAACGTTCCAAATGATGAAACAAGTTTATGGTGAGAATTGTTTATCCCGTAGCAATGTTCACGAGTGGTTTAAACGTTTTCAAGAATGTCGTGAAGACCTCTGTGACGATGAAAAGTCGGGCCGGCCAAAAAAGTGATCGAAAAGATGAGCCGAAATCTTCGTTGCGAAATATATGGAAATGGAATTAAATATTCCCGAAGATTCGATTCATCGCATTTTGACGGAGAAATTGGGTCTACGGAAGGTGAGTTCAAAGTTTTTTCCGCACAAATTGACTGACAACCCAAAATGCGATATTGCGCCGTCTCATCGGTCGACACTTATCACCGATTTTCTCACCAAAAATGGCATTTTAACCATCAACCATTCACCATACTCATCTGATTTGGTTTCCCTATTTGGAAAACTTCATTTGCCGATGAAAGGACACCGCTATGAGGACATTGGGGAGGATTATGAGGAAGATTCATTTTTCGACCGATGCCCAAAAGATACTGTCACTTTTAGCGCGTTAACTTCGCTTGTAGTATCACAGAATTTTTAAAAGATGTCAGTGAAGAATGTAAAAGCAGCTAAGACAAAGAAGAATAATACGCGGTAGCATAGGTAATCTATACTAAGATATTAAGAGGTAAAAAATGTGTGTGAAACTAGTAAACCTTTTCTAAAAATTTTGCACTGTCATTTGAAAAAAATAGGCGATGCCAATAATAGTGTTATCCAAACATTTCATTCATCTGCTCTGTTTAATTTGTCTTGAGGAGGGCTTAACTGATACAAATATAAATTTTGTGAGAAAATTCTTAGTTCACATTTGTATTGTCTAATTGCAGCATACAATTGAGCTTTATACTAACACAAATTCTTTCATATTTTCAGCGCCAAATTTCGTGAGCTCCTTTACGCAAGGTGACTTTGTATATTTCTTCTTCCGCGAAACTGCGGTTGAGTTCATAAACTGCGGCAAGGTGAGTTTGTTAAATTTAATGTTCGCTTTATGGCAAAGCCATAAACTATGCCGCAAAGTAAAGCAGAAAAAGCCACACAAATAAATCGCTTTCTACACAGCGGAACAAACTAAATAACAGCATGAAATTTAATTAAAGCTAAAAATCTAAATCGAAATTGTGAAAGCTTTATAAATATTGAAAACAGTTGAACGCTGCGAAAAATCTATCGTATTTGTGTGTGCTAGTTATTTATTTGTTATAATTTGCCAGACAGGACGAAATGAAAATGAAAATGAAAACCAATTCAATGCGGCATATTTTCAACGCCAACAGCTGTCGACGACGTCGCCATTTTGTATATACATATACATATCCGGTTATTGCGGTGTGCACGCAAACAAAATGGCGAAATGAAGTTATCGATGAATGCGTTAATATTGTGTGTGTTATGGCTGCTCTTATATAAATTCTTTGCAGTTGTATTTATTTCAAGGATTTATTTATTAATATGAACATTTTTTTTTTTTTTTTGGTTCAATTTCGCAGGCAATTTATTCGCGTGTAGCGCGCGTCTGCAAATGGGATAAGGGTGGACCACATCGTTTCCGTAATCGTTGGACTTCGTTTCTGAAATCACGGTTGAACTGTTCCATACCAAATGATTATCCATTCTACTTCAATGAAATACGTAAGTATTGTACAATATATTTTGTTATTGCTAATTTTGCAAAAAATTAATAAGACAAAAATTGATTTTTCGCCTTTTTTTCCAACATTTTTCAAACACCAAAACGGATATGCCGCCGCCGCCAATATTTTCTATGTTGTTGAATGTCCTTGTCGCCAAAAACGATTTTTATTTATTATCGTGTGCATTTAATAAATATCTCTGCACACACACACACACACACATATATATTTTCCGGCTATTTTTTATGGATAAACGACAACTACTATGACTACTATGCTGCTTTGGCTATCTAACTACGGCTCATTTCCGTTGCTGTTGTGCCGTACACATCATCGAAATCGTCCTGTATGTTGCTACAACTTCTTCTGCGTACAGAATCCGCCAGCAATCTTGTCGAAGGACAGTATGGTCCTTCGAGCGCCAAATTGATTTATGGCGTATTTAATACGCCAACAAATTCAATTCCCGGCTCAGCGGTTTGTGCCTTCTCATTGCAGGTGAGTGCACACACACAGACACTGATTTATCTAGCTATCATTGGAGTGGTTTGCGCATCTAAGCTGCGGTATAGCCCAAAATGCTTCATTAAATCGTCGTCGTGTCCACTTGTAAGCGACAACGACGACGGCGTGGCGTATTTATCTTGCTCGCCTCAACGATTTACTTTGATTTTCATACATATATATATATATATATATATATATATATATATATATATATATATATATATATATATATATATATATATATATATATATATATATATATATATATATCCTTTTCGCTTATTTTCAATTTAATTGCCAGGACATCGCCGACACTTTTGAGGGTAACTTTAAGGAACAGAGCGGCATTAACTCGAATTGGTTGCCGGTCAATAATGGCAAGGTAAGTGGAAACAAATACAATATATATTATATATAAACTTATAGATAAAACAAATAAACATGCTGGAGACGTCAGTTCACAATGGTTTTTTTCATAACAGACCTCTGCAAATTTAGTCTCAGATCTCTGTCTGAAAAACAACCAGACGGGAGATTCACAAAAGATGAGGAGAAGAATTAATTTTACGCGAAACTTTCTTCCAATAACGAAATTATACACAGTGTAAACCCAAAAGTGCCAACTTTAAATTAGCTAGCGATATTTACTCGGAGGAGTTGTTAAGATGGGCTATTAGTGCATTTTAAGCATTTAAATATCCTGAAGTAGATGAAGTTTTCCAGCTCTAGTTGTGAAAATCATGGACTTATGATAAAAATCTTTAGATGTAGCCTGACACTCGGCTATAGACCAATCTGCTGAAGAAAGACAAAGATAGTTTTCATTCCGAATACACGTAAAAAAGATTCCTTATTTAACTTATTTATGTTAAAGACCTTTGCGAAAATGGTGTACAACCATATCAGTGCCAATTATTTGTTGAAGAAACTACTCCCTAGCAATCAATATGCGTATAGATCTGGCAGATCCATCTTCATTGCTCTATACCAATTGAATACCATAATTCAAGACACCTTAAAAGCCATAGACAGCTCTTTAATAGAAACTGAAGTTGATATTAACGAGGTCACACCAAAGAAGAAAACTATGGTAGATTTTCCTTTTAGAAGTTGGCTGGCACAACTACTAAACTACCAGATGATTGTAACAAATATATCCGATAAAACTACCATAATTGCGTTCTAACCCCACTTTTGTTACAAGTATTAACAAAAGTGGGCTTAGATCGCCCCTTTGTGTGCATAATTTGGTAGTTTTGACGGCAAGGTTTCGAACTATAAAACATTCTAACAGATAACGGTATCGAATGCCGAGACTCTGTTGGGACATAATAATTGTCTGTAGAGAACAATTTGAGAAACATATCAAATCGAGATGTGCATCAAGATCACACAATTCTGGTGCTCCAATGTAGAACTGAGCATTAACCCAGCTAAAACTACAACAATTCCTTTTACTAGGAAGACACACTTCTACCTGGCAAGAAAGATAGTACAAAATGTGATATCAACACGTTGATGCACCAGTATTTTCTAAATGTGTTGATATCACATTTTTTACTATCTTTCTTGCCAGGTAGAAGTGTGTCTCCAGGACACTTCTTCATTGTCGGCTCAAAACTTAATGTAGTAACTAGACGCCAACTTTAGACACTGGAGTCTATTTTAGAGAGCTTTTTCTAAATACTTAGCTTCAGATGCTTGTCATGAATATATATGCATGCCTCCTTCTGCCTACTACATACATTTGCACAAACTTATTATACTACTTATCCCTTTGAGTACAGGGTATAAAACAAATTGAAGGGGTTACGGAACACCCAGAAACAGCGTAAGTCTTGACGCAGCTTATATCTTCTTATTTCATTGTTTTTCTTTTTTAATTACATTTTGTTATAAGCATAGAATTAAAATTTAATTCGATTGAGCAAAACTCTTCAATATTTCATTTGTCATAATGCAAATTACGTATTATGTAAAACTGTACACTATTGAAGTGAGCTATGTAGCTATCAAGTGCATTAGGCACATAGCGCAAAATGTTATAACCGCGCCCTTGCTGCTTAATACTACTACAATGCATAAACTTTGAATTGCATTATGTAGGCAAGGCTTCTAAACACACATAGGCCACTTACAACAAATGAAAGAGAAAGAGTTGTAAAACGCGTAGGCGCACATTTATGTTTTATTGCTAATATAACAGCTGTCGCCTACAGCTGTTTACAAAAATGCAGCATGAAATATTAAACCTATTTGTAACACCTGCCGCTTCCATCTTACCCTTTCTATGCAGCGCACTGTACAGGCATATGAAATGAAAGACACAGGCAGGGAGAGAGAGAGAGAGAGAGAGAGAGAGAATCACATATCGACACATAAATTTGTTGCTGCTGTTTGTTGGTTCGCCTGATTCACCCTCTCTTTTCCTTGCTCTACCTACCATCTATCTTGCGAATCTGACGATTTGATAATTATTTTCTAAATTCACTCCTTAAGCCAGCCATAAATTGTTTGACACCCAATTAAATGTTTGAATGGTGGACTTCTACAGTAATTTTCAAGCTTATTTTTTTTTTTTTTTGGTTAATAAATCATTTTTATAACTTTTTTGATGTTATACTATTTCTGTTTATTATCTTTTTTCTGCAAAACTAAAGCCATATTCTTCTTCTCAGCTTTTGCCATAAACTTAACTGCTGCAATTCAAAAGCACATAAACACCATTTATGCCATCTTATACGTACGTGTATATATCCCAACCATGATAAACATGCGTTTATCATTTCCATTTAAGTCAATTCAGAAAATTTTGGTCAGACTGCACACTAATGCACAGCTGTCACAGAATTTATTACTTGATTTTTCGGCTATTGTCGCATCGTATAAATTCTAAAATATTGCACACAAAATTCGAATTTTTGCATTTTCTGCTCAAAAATTGTCAGTTTTTCACTTTAATTTTGTTTGCCACAGGAAATGCTGCAGCAATGTGTGCTCTTCTTCTACAGAAATTTATCATTTTCGGAAATTCGTGAAACTATAGAGAAGCTCTCGAAACGACTTCTGGGTACTTTATGCATTGTACTGAAATTCGCCTTGTCAATGTGTGATCTCGGACTTCCTTCTGTCAGGAGCCACTGTTGCATTTGCTGCAGCTGTGGCTTGTCGCCCTCCAGTTCGCCTTTGACAGTTCCAGTACTGGTATTCATTACCCATCCTTTTATGCCTAGATGTTTTGATTTCTCGGCTGTAAACTTGCGAAAACCAACACCCTGCACCTTGCCCATGATCTCAAATGAGCAAGTATAGAGCCGACGTATAAATTTTGGGGCAGCAGCAGCACGCATTTTTGTTGTTTTGGGTTTTTCGATCTTCCTAATTTTAAAATAAACTTTTTATAATTTTGTAATTTACATCTGAATGGAATTTTGAGTAAAAGTCTTTTAAATTTTGTTGATCTAAAATTCTTAGGTGACTTGAAAACTTTTTTCTAGAGACAAATTTGTTTGATTTTCTTCGAGATCTTTTTTTTTTTTGAGCACAACCGAAGAACAAAATCTTTGAGGTATGATAGTATTGGGTTATATGGCTTAAGGTTTGATTTTATTGGGTTTTATAGTTCTAAGCTGTTTTTTAGGTTAGAAAAAGATTCTGACGAATGCTAAGCTTTTATGCCATTCACACAAAGTGTGAAATGGTATTATCAGTTTGTAACGAACTAAAGAAGGCATCGTAGACCCCATAAAGTATATATATTCTTGATCAGCTCGATGAGACGAGTCGATCTAGCTATGCCAGTCTCTCTGTCCGTCTGGATGTTGTTGCGCAGTTTTTGGGTACAAATTTGTAATCTGTAATTTGGCACATAGACTTATTTTTATTGCAGTTTATTGAAGTGTCAAATTAGGGCGTGGCACGTCAAACCAGACCCCCACTTTTGCTTTTTTTTTGAGAAATTTTTTGTTATTGCTGCCAATATCACCTTAAAATTTTGGCATGGTGGCTTCTTATGAAGGGACTCTTCACATATACATACATCAACCCACCCACCAACACACTATTGCCTTTTTGTATGGAAAACGTTTTTATTGCAGCCAATATCGACGTTAAATTTGAAATGACTGTTTTTCATGGACACACAAATATAAAGGGGCGTGTCAATCCCATTTTTAAGGGTAGCCACCCCTCCCCCCATAGAAACTTACCGCCCACCTATGGAATTTTGTCTGAAAACTTTCTTTTTACAGTAAATATCGACTTAAAATTTAATATAATGGTTTCTTATGGAGGAACGTCTCACATATAGAGAAATATATATGATTTCTCCACCATAGGGGCAGCTCCATGCAAATCGACCACCCAATTTCGTAACTTTTCATAAAAAAGTTTTTTATTTCAGTCAACATGAAATTTTGCATAGTGGCTTCATGTAGACGGACGCTTCGCATAATTATCAAAGGGCGTGTCACACCTATTTTTAGGGGTATTCTCTAAAAAACTAAGTTCCCTTGATTAGGTTGTTAATTTTTTATATGTTGAAAAAAAAATATACTATATTTTTTTTCAACTGCGAAATTCACATCTTGAAACTTCATGTGAATGGTATTAAAGCTTCGGTAACATCGAAGTAAATGTTTTTTTTTCGAGATTTAAGCGAAATTATGATTTTCTGTATAAACGTAATGAAAGGGAGAAGCTGCAACTCCCGTAACACATTTCTCCTCTCAAAATTTTTGCAAAAAATTAGAGCTACAAATTTTTGCTGTATAGTTTTCTATAGTGACTGGTCTACAAATGCATCAATTATATTTGAGTAATTAAAAAATCAAGCAACAGCATTCATTCAACTCAATTTCTAAAGCACACCATTTGATCCTTGCTGCACAATATGTAGCAAAATGTGCATTTTCCGGTTGACATTCATAAAGCGAGAGAATCATTCAACTTGTACTATGAATACACGTATGACTTTCTACGTGTCACAATGTGTTTTATTATTTTTTCTTTTTTTTTTTTTAAATGAATGGCTACAAGTCCAAGCTGAAAATATTTCTACACCATTGCTCCAAAACATTTCTGCACAATTTCCGCCATGGCCATTAAGTACTGCTACTGCAGTAAACTCTTGTACTCAATTCTGACCTGAAGTACACACACACAAGCAACTATGTATCTGACGCATACAAATATTTATTACTGTTTTGCTGCACTACGACTCTACTCATCTTCAATTTCATTGACTTGTCTTTTTTTCTTCATTTTATTTTATTTCTAGGTACCCGAACCGCGTCCCGGCTCCTGTCACAATGATTCACGAACACTTCCGGATCCGACATTAAATTTCATCAAAACACATTCGCTAATGGACGAGAACGTTCCGGCATTTTTCGGTCAACCGATTCTGGTGCGGACGAGCACAATGTAAGTACATCCATAGAACTAACAAACTACACCGAACTCATATCCCGCTCTATACTCTATATTATATGCTGTACAAACTTCTCAACTTTTTAAACTATATATATTTTTTGGGACGAGGGTAAAGCTAGCAAAAACGGAAGTGAAACGAAACGTGTACTGTATGTTCGGTTGTTGCATACTTTTGCGGCACGTAGCAACTTCCGGCAAAATTGTCCTCGAAAAAGTTGTTATTATTGTTGTTGTCCTGTTAGTGGCAGCCATTTCTCGCTGCGTTGTTGTGCGCCATCACTGTAAAATGATGTTGCGGCAATGTAAATATTATTGTACAATGGCTGCAACATGCAACAAAACATATAAACACACACACACACACACACACACACACACACACACATACTAAATGTTACTTAATGCTATTGTGAGTCTATATTGTTGATGCGAGGGGGAGGGGGGTGTGTTGGTTTATAAGTATGCAGCGGAAATGCCGCAGCCGCAATAGCGCATAAAAAAGTGGCCAGCCACAATCGTAGTTGCAACAAAAAATAACTTCACAGAAAACACTGTCTGATGAGATGTTGCGGATATGCGCGTTTTTGTGTGCTCAATGCTGTTCTTGACTTATAGCTCCAACTTGTAAATGCTTAAGTTGACCGCTTGCGAGAAATAAAAATGTTCAGTATGACAAATGCGTTCTAAGTTAGAAAACAAAGGAGAAGTAGCTTGCAACAAGTACTGAAAAACTGCTACAGAATTGAGTTAAAGCAAGAAAAAATATAATATAAGAAAAGCTGCCACATCGATGTCTCGCGAAAGCTGTGTTCAGACATGCAAATAATTTGGCCAAAATTATTTAACAATTTTTGAGACAAGTCATGGTACACTTTAACATTATAACAAATATTTAATAAAAAACCACTCAACGAAACATGTTTTTTGTACCACTTGTAATAGTGCGGCACCTAGAGAGTGTATACTGCGAGTTTAATTTAATTAAGCGTTCTCGTGCCAAAGAACTTTCTCTCCGATAACAAACAGGCTAGGTAGACTCATCGTGACAATAAAGTAGTCCCATCTGAAATAATACACTTACGCCAAGAATGCTTTGAACTTAAAATCTAACTTTATGAAGGTATCACCAAGTTTCAATATCTAAACTTTTGCATCATTCGTATTTCAATTTTTGAAAAATCACTGCACTGGGTGATCAAAATCAGAAAAAAGTTCATACACACTGTACAAATTAAATAAAAACGCTCACTATCAATAAAAACATTGTAAAAAATTGATTTGTTTCAATCGCCTTGAAGGGAAAAAAGCATAACCAGTCATAGTTTTATGGTTTATCTAAATTGGAGTCCATCGCTTTTAAATCGGAAATGGTTTCCAGAGAAGCCAAGATGAAACTCTTCATTGACGATTCCATTTTGTAGCTTGTGTAATTGCCCGAACTGGACCAATTTCGGACCAAAAAGGAAGCGAGCCTAAACGCACAAGACATATATGATGCTAATGGAACTTCAGGCGTTGAGCAACAACATCGGATAGATACCAATCATCATAAGCTGTTTATCATCACCATCCGCTCATCACCGTCAGCAGTAGAACAAGATAGCAGCAGCGGGTTTACCCCAGTTAAGTGTTCTTGGAACTGTCTGTTCGCACTGTACACTGCCTATTTGCTGGCTCCAATTACATCCAATCCATTACTAGCTAGCTGCTCGAATGATACTGTTTTCGTGCCCAGCTCAGCCAAAATTAGCGAGGCGGTGGAGCACTCGCAGGAGTTCCGAAATGACTTCAGCCAATTTGTCAAAGCGAAAACTTTCTTAATGCTACGCTTAACAACTTGGTAATACCACACACAGACGGTGCAAACCCGCGAAACAGTGGTTGCCTGTGTGACTAATGCTGCGCAATGGTACGTATGCAATGCAATACTCCATCGAGACCTGCGAAAGCCTAGTGGCTAAAAACAGCTGCAAGCTGCGAAGCAAAAGGGAGGCATATGAGCGTGCATAATGCAAATGTTAATAAGGTATTGCGCTATGTAATTATAATGCTGCTCAAACTGTATAGCTTACTGATAGAGTGTGTTGGGTTCGATCACTTACGAAAACGCGCTCGACAAAAGGTTCAATAACAGTGTTATGTGTATATGTATCAGTAAGCATATTGTTTTTGTTCATAACCGTTTATATGCATTTACAATTTTTTAAAATGTCCTATTGCGATCCGCAATTACAAAGAACAATTCTTATTGTGTTGGCTTTCCGATAATATTTCGCAGTGCGAATGTGGTGAGGTAAGATGATGGCATTAAAGAACGCATATGTTTACGTTGTGGACCTATATGGATTATAGATCGATGAAAACTGAGAATTTCGTAGACTGGGTTTTTCAATAGTAAACATGATTTCAAATCAACGGCATTAGGTTACGTTTCGAGGATAACTATGAGGTGCCAACTGCTGTTTGCATAAAAACTTGTCTTCAAGCACATACCTATTCAAAATTCTGATCGATTCTGTGACTACTTTGTTTCATTTAGCAAAGCTCATTCAACTCGTTCTGGGGGTAGTTCTTTGATATCAGTTAAAACAAATTTGCATTTCCAAACAGTATTTGAATTCAAATATATTATTGTATGAATATAATACTAATACATAAAATCTCTTCATTTGTTTAGTATGTTTTAATAAAGCAACTTTTATGAATCGAATAAGTGCTATGTTAACTTAAGAACGCCGTTTTTTGTTCCTCTGACACTATTTTTGCACTCTAAATTGTCTACGATTTCTCTAACACAATTCTTCATAATATTCCAATTACTCCACAACTTCATTAAATTACATTTATACTAAAATCAGCAGCCTTTACTTGCAACTCCATTAAAATTTTAGTGCTCCAAATATCAACATTTTGCAACACTAATTCGTAAGAATGTGTGGCACAAGCGCTAAATGACCACGAACCCGAAACGAAGTCAATTCCGACAGATTCAGCGTAAAGTATGTCGCAATTTGTTGCTTGGCATTTTAACAAGCAATGCCAACGTCTAATTTAGTGGTGGAACTACAACTTTCTAAACTTCTACACACACACACACACACACACACAAACATACCGAAAACCTAATACTTTGCAAACACTGTTTGCTTCTTCGGGAACGCTATTTGCTGCCTTGAACTGAACTGGGCAGACAGAAGATTTATTTGTGCGCGCTTGAAACGCTTTATGCATGAATGTGTTACACCAATCGAGCATCCTTTTCTGTACCATCTCCTTTACCACATCTAAATTCAGTTTTTGTAGTGAAATGAGGTCGGTAATAAATATAAATTTAAAATGCTTTCGTAGCGAATTCGTTTGTAAGTTTTGCCGTTTAATATTCTTTTCAATTGAGTTTTGGAATGATTAAATTTTGAAATATATTTATGTACTACATTCAGTGTGAGTGTGAATCCACAGCAGAATATGCAGTATTTCCGTTTCCGGACCATCTCTCTTTGCTCTGTGTGCGATTATAGCGTAGATATTTTGGTTTCGGTTGCCACCACTTCAAAATGCAACGAACGTGTTTCATATTTTATTCTAATTTATTCACTTCTGTGGATTTGCTTGCGCTCCCCAAGCTGTCAGGGAGTGCATTTTGATGTTGGTTGCATTTATCCGCATTGCATTTGCTGAATTCCGCTTTCCTACACTGTGAGTATAGAACACATTCACATGAGCTCTACATACTTGACTTTTGATTCGCATGCTTTAAATATATTTTTCAAGTACTGCTAGCAGTAATTGTGACTCAATTACCCAGCAAAAGTTTCACCCGAAAATTGAATTTTAAAAATTTGTGTGCTAAGGCAGGCAGTTTTGGCTGTGGTATGTTGAAGTTTTGTATGTTGCATAAAGTATTCTGTAAGCTTTGAGCTTGATTGAAATGATTTATAAATCTGTATTACTTTTAAATTAAATATTTGAGCTTTAAACGAAGTATATAAATTCTGAATGAATTCCTGATTGAAGTGTAGCATAAAAGCCAAAACTGTTGAAAACGAATTGTGTTTGTTTTATACATTTATATTGAGAGTTGTATGTGAGTTTTAAATAAATTGCGAAGATACAGAGTTATGTGCAAGTGTACGTATTGTATATGATTCTTAGCTATTTGATTTCCTAACGTAAAAATCAAAATATTTCTTTTATAAAATTATTCAGCACTTTAAATGAAGTAATTAACTATTAATAGATACATTTGCAATGTTTTATAATAATCATAACTAGTATGTATGGCCAGCTATCGACTCAATCGACCACATTTTAGGAATAATTTTCTGTATTATGGCGTTTCTTGTTATTGCTACAACACCACGCGGCAATCTCAACGACAAATACAAAGAGAGAGACAGTTACCAACATAATAGCGAAGCGCATACAAAGTTACAATAATTGTTTTCTTTTAAACTGACTCTAAACTGAGGTTCGAGGCGAAAGCAGAGCCAGCATAACATAGGAAGAGACAACGGCGTCAGATATATTGAGCCATCTACGAAGAAATTTAAAAAACTATTACAATGGAAGTCTAATTACAAAAGTTTAAATGTATATTTTACGACTGCGGTGTATTTAACCAATGTTAGCTTACCTTTGTGCAACTTCGTTTCCAAACACTACTACTATGAGAGTCGACTAAAAAGTTTACGGTCTTGGCTTGAAAGTGCAATCGTTTTTTGCATAGGAAAAAAGCTCGACTGCAGTGCACAATTATATAAAATATAATTCAGAGTATGGGACGAACATGAAAGGCCCTACTAAAAGAGCAACTTCGACCGTTGACTGAAAGGCAATACTTCGTGCAGCCTCGAATTTCCACAAACAAATCTTAAGTCGGATTTTACGATAACTGCAAGTTTTTCAACAGTGAAGTGGGTTTTCCAAGGTGATGTACACCTAAAAAGTCTGAAACTTAAAAAAAACCACCACTGAATCATGCTCGCAAGGTAGCTCGATTGCTCTTTTTCCGCAATTGCATTACTTGGAAGTCGGAATGAAAAGTGGTTGTATTTTTGGCAGATAAAAAATGTAACCTAAGCGGACGGATATAACTTTTATTTTCATGATTTGCGTACATTTTCTAAATCGTCACCATAGTAGAGAAGAAGGTGTAATGTTCTGGGGAATGTTTTCATATTATGGAACATGCGAATTCTAATTTCTGACCTCTAAAATGAATGCTGTAGCTTATAAACAAGTGATGGAAAGAGCTTTCCCGGAATTAAAATATATGTTGGGACCTTTGAAATGATGTTTCCAACACGACAATGCACCAATCCATACCGCCCGACAGCTTAAATCTTCAAACCAATACCATGGTATCGATTTACTTCAATAGTCTCCTTTCTCGCTAGACTCAAATATTATAGAGAATGTTTGGGGATGGCAAACTATGAAAGTGGAAGACAATTTAAGGATAAAATGCTATTAATTCTGCTTAGCCTGAAGCATCCCTTATGGCCGTATGACACACGAATACAATCAACACATTGTTTTGCCCTTCATTGCTGTTAGAGAAGATCAGAAAATAGACAAAGCAAAAATTCTACAGGTGCGAGAGATTGAAATATAGTTTCATCAAAAAGTGTAACGAAAACCAACAGGAAAATAAACAGCAAAAATACCATATTAAAATGAAAATATATTCGAAAGATTTGACAACTCTGGACTCAAAAATGACAAAGTACCAAAAGATCGGCAGAAATAGTGTATTTATCCAAATTTTTATGGTGTTATGTATTATTTCTTCATTCGGTCACTCTTTACACAAAATATTAGTTAGTGCTCAATAAAACTAGAAAAAAAAACCACAATGAATAATGCAAAGACAATTACTTTGGCATGTCATGCGCAAATGGTGAATATACTCAATGCATGCATTTTTAAAATGTTTTCCTTTATTGATTCTGTATATTTTAATAGAAACATAAACAAAAGTCAAGTGTGACCTATAAGAGTCGATGTTAAAAATGTTGCTGTATGTATATAGCTAACCCTTTCCCTTATGAAGCTAAATTTTAATGAATTTGTTGATTTTGCTTTATATTACTTTAATGTTCAGAACTAATCCCTATTGAAGAGCACTATGTAGCCATCAAATTCATTAGGCATAATAATATTTAAGCGCATTTGTAACTTAAAAAAGAGAAGATAGTGAAAGAATATAAAATCTATTCACTAATTTAACAACTGTTTCCTGACAACAAAAACAGAGAATAGAAATATAAAATCTAACAGTAACGTCTGATGTTTCTGTCTTACCCTTCCCATGATACGCATTTGAAATGAAAGACAGAGAGAGAATAAAAAACACATATGCCAATTTTCCACTATTATAAATTTATTGTTGTTGTTGTTGTTGCTGATTCTGATGTGCACGTTCTTTCCCTTTGTCTCCTCAGCAGTGTTTTTGCTGAGCTGATGACTTTCTTTATTCACTCTTCCTTTGGCATAAAATTATGTAGTTATAAATTATGTAGTTTCATTATTTGAGGCCTAATACTTTTTGATCAACCCACTTCTAAGCAGCTAAGCTCTGTCCAATTTCTAATTGTGAGCATTATAAAAAGCTTAAGGTATGAATTTGTTAAATATTTCAACTTAAAATGCTACAAATTCTTAAGCAAACCAAAGCCGCCGCCGCCATTAACATGCTACTAACTAATGCTAACAGCTACGGCCGCCGCCACTCAATCTCATTTATGAAACTTTACAATTTTCGTTTCAAAACTTTACAATTCAAATCAAATAAATTATTCAATGCCAAGACAGGCCGTACAACCGAACAACTGAACCGAAGCGGATGTGGCATTGGACAAGACGCCGACAGACAGGCACACAGACACACACACACACACACAGGATATGGACAGCAGCGAGATCCATTGCTAAGGAACTCTTACGCATAACTTAAAGTGCGGCATTTCGATTTCAATTTCAATGATTTCGAAAATCAAATCAAATATGCAGAAAAATTTATTACAATTTCAAAAGAAAAGCGAACAATTGAAAGAGAAAAATAAATTTTGTTACGTGAGTAGCCTTGTTTATTGTGCGCCTGGCCACACTAAGTGTGGTTAGGGTCTAGCTGGCATTTCCATTGAAAAGTTTGATATTTTTTAGCTTAAATTTACGCAGAACGTTTTATTGTACGGGCACTTTTTGAAGCACTTTTTAAAGGTTTCAACAGGTTTTTACTTAAAACAAAAAATGAAAACAAATTTAATTATTTGGTACCAAGTCAGTTGCTGTTAGGCGGATTATCCATCAAATCGATGTTTTGAGTGCCCCAAATCTCTCTTGTGTGAAGCGATGTGGTAGATCCTGCATTGTCGTGTAGCGACGGTTGGTTTTCCTCAATTCTCCGAAAACTTCTGGCAAAAAAATGGTTGTGTATCATTCAGAATTAAATGTGCTAAGTTGCTCTAATGGTGCACTGGCGACATGACCAGTTTTTCTGAAAAAAAATAGGCGACCATTTGCTTTGAAGTGGTTTCTCCGCGAACAACTTTTGCTCAATTTGGCTCGTCTTGGAATACCCATACTGTTTTGTGTCGGGCTCATATGACGATCCACATCTGTTTTAATATAATAGGTGTGTTTTGAACCACAGCGGCTGAATTTCTCCAATATTTCTTAGCACGAATCAATAAGAACGTTTTTTATCGAACAAATCTTCTTGGCGGTCAAATCCTCATGTAATATCGATAGTGTGCTAATCACAGGGTAGTCATGTCTTAGGACGACAGTTGCTTTTCGCCAACCTGCTCTAGACTCGTCTTTAAACCAGTAGTTTTTGATGGTGCTTCAACTTTCAAAGTCTTACTAGATTGATAAATTTACTCTTGTTGAAATAATTCACATCGAAAGTCGTAGTAAAGCAACGCATGAAATTTTCACAAGTTAATACCATTTTTTGATCGAGCTGAGTTTCAAGTCGCTGTAAACAACACAAATAGAGCTCGTACAACAAAACGTTCTGCGTACGTTAATGCTAGAAAATATCAAACTTTCCACTGGAAATGTCAGCTGACACAATGTAGTAGGCAACCCTCACTGCATGTTTATGAAAATGTGAGTATATATAGCAATCACAGCATTCAATGGCAACACTTCCGGCGGCGGCCATCTTGTATTTTTGTTTTTTTTTTTAATGTTGTTTCCATTGAACTACGGCTCAAAAGAAAGCATATAGACCGGCAAACAGTTTGACGTGCATTGTCAGACCACTAATTTGCATTTTGCGGTGGAATCTGTGGCATTATTGAAGAAGAAGAAGAAGTCGTAGTACGACGACATACGCCAGCTAAACAAATTGCTTCCGCTTGCCACTGCCGGAAATATCGTCGGATCAGAGTCAAAGCAAGAAAATTGAAGAACAAGAAGAAGAAGCAGCAATAATTGAACGAACGTAGTAAGAAAACCAAGCCGTAAGTAAGAACGATAACGACAAATGAGAAACTCGTTAGATTCTACTGTCCGGCGGCTGCTTGTATTGACCGTAAAGCTATGCTATAGCTGCCTGTTGCCTGACTGCCTGCCAGACACGTTGACATACACGTCGAAGTTGTCTGGTTGCCTTATCCGCTTTAGTTTTTCTTTTCCATTTGTGTAGTATATACATATATAGTCATAGGTAGTATCTTGCTTCTGTACTATATAAATGCGCAGACTGACGGACAGACAGACAGACTGTGCAGTGGAGACACAGACAATATCGCTTATCTTGTGCAATGGTGCTGTTGCTGCTTATCAACGAACAAAGTTCAGCAAGGACAATGAGTGACATTGCTTGTTAACTTTTTCCATTTCGCATATATGTCCTTGTACTCTTATCTCCCTTTCTACTGCCAATGTCTGCCATTTAAGTTCATTCTACGTTCATTTTTTTCATACTCGTTCATTCATAAGAGAAACTTTAATTGAAGAAAAGCACAAAAATTGCAACTTGCCATTTTCCTTGAGCGTCGCTGTCTAACTATGCTGGACAATCGTTTTCTACATAAGGGGTCTTTCAGTAAAATTTCTTTTTACGTTTAAAGCTGTTCTAATTAATATATTTCAACTCATAAAATCTCGGCAGTTTTCAAATAAATGGTATACCTAAGTCTCTCATACAGTAATAGTGCAAATTATGTGGGTGCGCTTCTGAACAGAAAGCTGTATTGGAACAAAAACACTAGAGCGTGAATAAAAAAGAGAGTAAACAAAAGAAGAAGAAAGATATAGACAGCCAATCCTGCTATACGGAATATGTGTATGTGCCGGTATTATATACCTAGTATTAAGTAACTTCATAATGAAGTTCTACGCAAAGTGAAACTCCTAACTCCACACCGATGGATCTGATCCCTTTTAATATCATTACTAGAGAGAGAAAGAGACACCGAGAAAGAGAGAGAGAGAGAGAGTGAGATAGAGATCTACAACCGCAGTCTTAAGGCTGTAGGAAGCCTCATCTTGGTACTGTGGTAGTTTGGAGCTCTCGAAGATACTCCAAGAATCCCTTTCATCAAGTACGGATTACTGTATCCCGATTACGACCTTCGATAAAAAAATATGTTATCTCAAATCGTACTATGTCACAATGAGACACCCTACCACATCATAAAGTGTACGCCATCAATAACTTCACTGACGACTCAAGCAGAAAGGTTAGCAATCCAGGATGTATGAGGTTATGCTCACACAAGAAAGACTAAGTTCATATTTTCTCGGATAGTCAGACAGCTCTGAAAGCGTTTGACCCATTCAGCAGTAATACAAAAACCACTCCCAAATGCCTCTTAACGAGATGACTGCGCACTTTTGTATACACTTCATCTGGGTGGCTAGACACCGGAACACGGAGCTATATTATAAAGCAGGCCAGAGAGTGTACCACTGACAATATCCTTCCAGGAAAGAACAGCTTGGACATACATATGGCTTAATGTACGCTATGGATAACATTAAAAACGTGCAGTTTAGCGAACAATAGTACATCACTAAAAACTTTTTCGTAAAAGAAAAGTTTACACATCTCTATTCTAGTAGGAGCAATTACGGGTCTCCTATGCCTCATAGGAAGACACGCCACTAGGATAGGGTTTAACTTGAAGGGTTTGTGCAGAAGCTGTGGAAATGCCGAAGTGGAGCAAACGGTTAAGCACTTGCTGTGGCATTGCCCAACTCACAGTAGGCAGTGACTAGCTCTGCTCGGGAGTCAGTTCTAAGATATCTGTTAAAGAAATTAAGTATGTATCTAAGTTTCTGGTACATGCATGTTTGTTTACGTAGAGCCGTACAATGAGTAGGAGAGAGATTATACGGTATTAAAATGTACCAATACCAACCTAAGTGTTTACCCACGACAACAATGGCAACCTAACCTAAGTCTCCAGGAGCCTCAATACCCTTATTGAGACTACGGTGGTCTGATTTCATAAATGTGCATATTTACTTTATATACATTAAAATTTTTTTTAGCACTACTAAACAACTCGAGTTTCGATAGCACTTCTCAGTAAAAACTTCGTTATTAAGGTTGAAATATTCGAACCAAAGATATTGAACAAAGTCAAATTTTATTTTTTTGTGAAACTATAAAGAAATAGAAAAAGTTATAGAAGCTATGTACGCCTCTCTTGATTTTAAATTTTAAGAGATTTTACAAAAAAAAGTCTTATAGTACATAGTACGAAATTAAGCAGGTAAACCTATTTTTCGAGCGGTGGTGGCTCGAAAAATAGGTTTACCTGCTTAATTTCGTACTATGTACTATAATAATTATTTTTCATTTGTAAATATCATCCTCAAAGCATGCTCAACTCAAACATAACCTCAAATCACTGCCATAGTTCATTTGTATCAAGTGAAACACCCTATAAATGCACATTTGCCAAGCATTTGAATAAGGAAACAAAACAACAACAAAAAAAGTTGAAAGTTTTCAACTGCTGCCAACAGAGCCTGTTTCATTCTTCAGCTCTCTCTCTCCCTCTCTCTGTCTCTCACTTAGTTTTTCTCCAATCTAACTCTCTCATCTTTGTCACTTACAGGACCTTTTCCTTTGTTCTGTATAGCTTTTTATTTTATTTTTATTTTTTTTGTGTTTCGTCATGTTTTCATCATTGTTGTTGCTGTTGTTGTCGTTTCTGCTGCTGCTGCTGGTGGTGCTGCTGCTCTTTCGCCATTTTGTAATTTTGGGCAAAAAGTTTTTGGCAGGACTTGCCTATTTTGCTTCTTTTTTTTGCTTATACATAGTACTTAGTATTGTTGGCTACCATCTTGTGTCTCTTCTCCCTAACTTCCTTACTTGTCCAAATTTATGTTGTTTTACTCAAATGTTTTTCAGTTTTTTTTTTTTTTCTTTATAGAATTAAATTTTATAAGCTGTTCTGGTCATTTTCAATGATTTAAGTTTTCATTTTCTTCGTTTTTTGTTGGCAACGTTCTCGTCATTTTCTTGAACTTCCTACAAGATTTTGTAGTGGAAAAACTTCAATTGCTTTTCCGTATTAAATTAAATCTATAATTTGCCACATTCTGTGAAGAAAAGTTTAAATTTACGTTTTTTGTTTGGTCTTATTTTTAATGGATATTATTCAATTTGTGTGTGTGTTTTTTGAATTGTATTGTACAATTACTACGGACGAAAAAGGCAAAGTCTGTGGGTATATAACGGGACATACGACTCACATGACTTGATCACACTTTTACACAGCGAAAAGCATTAGGTCTGCGTGTCAGATCGCTATACTAGCTAATTGGTTCGAATTCATTACTCTCGCTTGAAAATAAAGCAGTAGTAAACAAATTGATCTTCAAATCAATATGAACGTATAGTATTTAAAGTATAGGGTCTGTCTCAAAATCTAACCAGGATATTTGCCAAAGATTCTAGTCAAACATTTTACGCATTTGTTGAAATGTGCCGTGGTATGTCAATAACAGTATTATACATGCCAATTTACGGCTTAAAACAGTGCTATAAGACATTAATTAATGACATTAGAAATTGTGAGCTACAGAGCTTACATGCGCAGGCTAAGAAGATACTTGCCACATGGATCTGTATAATTTATGCACTCTAAAATAAGCATATATGTATAACTCTATTTGTTGTATGTAAAACTTAACCACCTGATTAACTTACACACAGGGGCGCCGAGCGAAAATCCAGTTTAGGGCCTAAGAAATTACGGAACATTATTTTTACGATACAAACCGTAGCAACGGCTTTGCACTCGTGTACAATGCGAATCCATTGATATCGGGTGCCGAACAAAATCAGGACCCGGGTTAATGTACACCCTTTAACTTAATAACTTACAGATCGTTTACAAACAGGCCAGGTACTTCTGGAACTACTCTCGTACTTTGTCAATATTAATTCTCTACCAGTCACACGAAATTTGAAATCGTCTTGTAAAACGTAAAGGTAGAGGTTGGTTTGTATAGGGCTGCCTCAAAAAGTGTACGGTACATGCCCATTAGAAAAAGCCAGCACATCTAATTTCAAGCTTTAAATGCCTATAACTGCCTGAAGTATTTATATTTTAATGAACGTATGCCGCTCACTTTTGCATGTAGTCCCTGTTGTAGTGAATTGTAAAATGTTCTTATTTTTCGAGCAAAACAGCTTAAAAATATAAAATTAAAAGACTTGACAGTAATTTGTTAGATGCTTATGAAGAGTATTGAGGCTTCATTTTTACCGAAGTTAATGTTTTGTCTTGATTTACTTTGTTGTTGTTGTTGTTGTTGTCGCGATTGAAAGATCATAAATACTTGGGAGCATTTTGTTGAAATGAATTGGCAACTCGTGGTCAGAGGAGAAGCCTCCTCAGGATCGGCCACTCTCTTTGTGGATGCCTTTGATGGTTGACAGTGACACAGCTTCGAATCATGTGTGTGCATTCAGTTTCTCACGTGTTAGGCCACGTGTTGAGTGTACGATGTATGTATGTATGTATATGCTTTGGCACATTCTGTAGCCTATGTAGCCTAAACGGCTTAATGGTTTTTGAAATATGAGGTTTCATTAGATTCGTTTTGATTTGGGGAGTGCTATAACATTTAATTATAAAATCTGTCAATAAATAAAAATAGGTGGTATTTTAATATTTTTTTAGCCTAAACGGCCTAATAGATTTGGACGTATGAGGTAGCGTTACAACTATCGTTGTTATATAATGTTCCAATTACACTTTAAGCTTGTGGAACAACTTTGTTCTAACTTTAAAAAAGTAACTAGTTAGCTTTAAGTAACTTTAAGTTTAAATTTGTTTACATGACGTCAAAGTTTACATTAAAATGTCCAAAATTTAGCTAGTTATTTGTAAATTTTATAGTCAATTTTTAAGTACAATTCAAAGTGACAACTTTATTGCTGCAAATAAAATTCCAAACAAATATAGAAATTGGTTAGGTAATTAAAACAGCAACAGACAGCAACGACAAGAACAACACATGAACAGGAACACTGTAACAGCAACAGCTGCTGTCTCTGTCCCTGTTCCTGTTCCTGTCACAGGAGCATTTTCATTTAGAAAACAATAGTTTTCATTTTGAAATTGAACACATAACTAAAAACTCTAAACGAGATTTGTTTAATTAACATTAAAACAATTCGCATACTCACTCACTTCAACTCTATATATACAGCTGTAAGCTATTCTCTCATTCTAACATATTAGTTTGCTGCAAGTATTTGCATTTTAATCGAGCGAAAACCAAAGCTGTATACACTAAATGAAGATGGCAGCGGCAGCAGGACATCATGAAAGGGTATATACATACATACATATATAGTATATATAGTATATAGTAGGGTTATATCAAGCCACAATAGACGATAGTAAGCAAATGAGTAGCCAAATACAATAACAATGCAGCTAGTGAAACAGAGCAGAACATGAAATGACAGCAGCAAGGATAACAGGGCAAACAAAAAATATTTTTGCTGCAGCAACATTTTTGTGGTGAAATCAGTGAGAGAGAAATGTGTCGGTATTTCTCTTTATTCGATCGTTCTTTTTTTTTATATTTTTATTTTTTATGCGCAAATTTTTTTGTTGTATATTCTTCTAGTGTTATCCTTGTTGCCATTTTTATTGTTGTTGTTATTGCTCGTGGCTTTCGTGTATAGCACTCCACTGCCAGTGACCACTTGGTGTCCATTATTAATAGTTTTCTGTGTGTACATGTGTCGGTTGAGTTGCTTAAAATACTATCAGCTCTGTACCATTCCACATCAGTTCACTGCACTTCAGAGATTCGTTATATGCCCCAATTCCTTGCAGCTTATGTCCATGCCGACCATGCCGCAAGTGTTGAATTTTAATTGTTTGGCAAACATAAAGTATAAAGTATAAGTACGAGTACGAGTATTACATATCCTTTTATTTCATATATGTATTGTATCTTTTATTTTCTTTGCAGTTACCGCTTCACACAAATCGCTGTGGATGCCCAAATCAAAACGCCTGGCGGCAAGACATATGATGTGATTTTCGTAGGCACAGGTGAGTTTTAAGGATACTATTTACTTTATCTGTAGCTGCAACGAAACATCCAGCAGCGTATCAAGAAGGTAACGGCAACTCCAAATTTGTTCGAAAAAAATGGGATCTACATTTATATTTGTTTCAATGCTCCAGCGTGCTACAAACAAATACTACATATACAGAAATAAGCGTGTTGCTTCCGAACACATTGTTCAATCAGCACCCTGCGATGTAAAACATCAAAGATATGATGTATTTAAGGGCTATACACCTGAAGAAACCTAGCCTTTGTTATTCCCTCCAGTATGAATGACAAAGTGAATGCCAAGTTTCTCGAGTGGCTGCATGCTCTGTACTATGTCTAGAATGATCACGTTTCGGTGCGGGTACACCGACAAGCTCTTAAGATACCAGAATAACAGGGTACGCGTACGTAACTAGCTAAACAGGGTACGCGTATTTAACTAGCGAGACAGGGTACTGTGCGTATGCACCATGGCGCAGTGAATGTTAAACGACAGGGGTACGATGCGTTTACACCGTCGCGTACTAAAAGAACAGGGTGCAGTGCGTTTACACCGTTTGGACCAAATTCACTTACATTCGCTTCTCGCATGCTTACCCGATATTTTACTGCACTAATGATTTTACTTACTTCCGCGCACGACCGACTCGGACCGCTGTCCGTATTTGACTGAGTCAAAACTCAATTTGTTGACCACGAAAGAAATCTCATTTCAGCGGTACTGTCTTCTGTCAGGATGTATCATTTCCGAATAAAACTCTCGAGTGTTTTTGCTATTGAAAATTGAGTGAAGCAGTATATTATTTCATCATCGATCATTCTATGCTAGTCCAGAAAACTAACAATCGGAAGGCCAGACTATTAAATCAAGAACTTTGCATTCAATTGAACATTAATTAATCTCTGTGATCTTGACATTCATACAGACTGACGGATATGACAATGTCGACTCGACTACTACTTTATGGAATCTGGCTATGTGTTCAGGGTATATAAAATACATACGCATTCACAGCAATACTTTTCATTTATTAACAAATAAATAAAAAGTATTGCTGTGAATGCGTATGTATTTTATATATCCTGTACTCAAAACTGGATCCAACCTTTTGTTCGCAGATGCTAGCTTTTGGTGTTGACATAATTTAAATACGATAACATAAATTAAAGAAGACTAAGTTAATGCGCAAGTTAGACAATAACACTGTTGTGTACGACTTGCTAGGAGTTCGTGAGATAAGTCTATTTTACTTATTTCTACTAGTTTCGGAGATACAGGCCAAATGTTACAAATTTCCGGTTTTTTGAGCAAAAAACACTCAAATTTAAATTTTGTTTGGAGACATCCGCTTACCTAGCAAAATGGTTATCAACACTGAATTCAGCGTACCCGTAATTAAGTAAAATAGACGTATCTCACGAACTTCTTCAAAAAATAAGTTTTAGAAACTATAACAGTTTAAATTTTAAGCGCCGTATTTAACCGACACACAAATTAGTCAATCACAGTTGCGCGGTTACAATATTTGTCTGTTTTCTTTAAAACATGTTTTGCAAAAACCCTGAGAAGTTATAAATTCAAGAAATTACAGAGTTTATGAAATTGCATGGAACGGAAAAAACCGACGAAGAAACGGAAAAAGTTGTATATGAGAAGTATGTTAGTGAAGCTGTATGTGAAGCTGTATGTGAATTTTAAAGTGGTCAGAAGTATTTCAACTGCTGACGGAGAAAAGCAGCAGAACTAAAAATGACCAACTTAGGTACATTTACATACAATACATAAATGGGTCTTGAGAGTTTTCCAATAGGTCACCTTACACGTACGTACAAAGGCGTCATCAATAAATTGTGATTTTATTTTCTATTGCCAAATATTTAACGTTCGGCATATATTTAGTCAAATAAAAATGTTCTTCCCATTTAATTTTTTTCGCTAAATAGGTTCTATAATGCCGCATAAGACTCTCCATTCATTATTTGTCATTTTTCAAGTAGTTAGGATGACATATTTCTTGTGTATTCTAGAAAAACGTGGATAATTTTAATTTTCTTACTGCGCAAATATTTGTATTGTGATCATACCCTCTAACTGCAGCATAGTTTGAGCAAGAACTAATTGAACAAACTTTATACTATACCTAAAGTTTCCGCACTCTTGAATTATTACTGCATTGGAACTACATAAATACAGACTACGGCATCACGGGCTTCACTCGACTCAAACGAAGAACAAATTTGACTTAAATTCAGTTTATTTTACGCTTAATAAACTCTTGTACTAATCTTCTTTTTTATTTTCACTCTTTAGATCACGGTAAAATCATAAAATCTGTTAATGCCGAATCTGCCGATTCGCCGGATAAAGTCACCTCTGTGGTTATCGAAGAAATCGATGTACTGCCAAAGAGTGAACCAATACGTAATCTGGAAATTGTGCGCACCATGCAATACGGTAATAAGCTATTGAATTATTTACTTAAAGCTGCTGTGCATTATTATTAAGCAATTGTTAACAAATTCAATATTCAACACAGATCAACCCAAGGATGGCAGCTATGACGATGGCAAATTAGTCATTGTCACGGATAGTCAAGTGATTGCGATACAATTGCATCGCTGTCACAACGATAAAATCACCAGCTGCAGGTGAGTTGAAACAACCAAGTGACAGTAGTTGAGGATGCCGCCGCCGCTTCATGCTACATATTTTTAATAATAAAATAAATAAAAATACGCCGGAGTAAAGCATGAATAACAAAAACAAAAGCCAGAGTTCGTCTGAATGCACTGCAGGCAGTCACTGAATTCTTTGCTGCAATTTATGCACACACACCGACAGACTAACAGAACGACGTGCGTGCGTGCGTGCGTGCACTTGCTCATTCACTTTTATTACCAGCTGACTCAGTTATACGAAGATATGCATTCACTGAGTCTGTATTTTCTCTTACGATATGTATTTTTATATTTTTCAGTGAATGTGTCGCACTGCAGGATCCATACTGTGCCTGGGACAAAATTGCTGGCAAATGTCGTTCCCATGGCGCACCACGTTGGCTGGAGGAGAACTACTTCTATCAGAATGTGGCAACCGGACAGCATGCAGCATGTCCTTCAGGTGAATACAGATAGTGTTATATACAATACATACATATATATATGTATATATACTATATTCATATCGGAGCAACAGCAGCTGTTGTCAGTCGCTTGCATAAATCTTTATGCATTTGGCCTGATGCCAGCTGTCGTTTTGCCTTAACTGCTGCAGCTACAAAATGTTTAACAAAAATAAAAAGAAATAAAAAAGGATTTTATTAAATTTTTCTTTTTACAATAAACCGCTTATGCATATTCCTCTCTTTACTATCCGCAGGCAAAATCAACTCAAAAGACGCCAATGTTGGCGAACAAAAAGGTTTTCGCAATGATATGGATTTATTGGATTCACGACGCCAGAGTAAGGATCAAGAAATCATCAATATTATGCAGGATAAAAACTTTGAAGGTAATGCCAACCAGCCAATGTCTGAACTTGTACTTATATAGTTTTCAATTTACACAATAATCTATGTAGTATAAACTATGCCAGCTTGCATGCATTTTGTTTCAAGATTTGTTGTTGTGCATGCTTTCAATTTAAGTTCTTGCTGCTAGTATTCATTCACACCAGCAATGCGAGAACGTATTGATAAGTAATACGTTTGTACGGATGTTTTCTTATTTTTTATTTGATGTGTCCGTTGGTTTCAGCTCATTTTGTGTATAACTAATAATATAGTCCCTGCTCGGGCGCCACACCAAAAAGTGTATTTTTGAAAATGTAAGCGCGTTTCGAGCTGCTCATCTCTATAGTAGTAGAACAATTCCCAAAGTATATTGCTCCGAGCTTTAGGCTTGATTCCAAATTGATAGTATTCATTCAAACCAACAATACGAGAACGAGTTTATAAGTAATACGCTTAGCTATAAAAATGCTGTCACTATAACGAAGTTTTCTTCTTATTATTTTTTATGTGATGTGTCCATTGGATTCAGCTTATTTTGAGTATAACTAATAATATAGTCGCTGCTCGGGCGCCACACCAAACAGTGAAGTTTTGTGAATGTAAACGCGTTTCGTATTGCTCTTCGAGCTGCTCATCAGTCCTGTAGTAGAACAATTCCTGAAGAATATTGCTCCGAGCTTTTAGCTTGATTCCAAATTGATTTAGAGCAAATAAAAAAGCAATTTAAAGCAAATATAAAAGTGCTTTTCAAGCAGCATTATATGAATTGCGTAATTAAGGGTTTACACATACAACACATTCTTCAAATTATTGTAGATTCAGAATGATTAGCGGCTTCTAATATCTGTTTCCAAATTGGAAAATATCACTCGATGGTTACTTATCAATCTGCACTCGTATCATCAACATCAACAACACTGTGTGTCAATCTTATTTTCTTTGGACTTTTTTCTGCCAGCACGCATATTCATCATCATCATCATCGTCATATTTCTCAGCTTACAAGTGGCGTTTATATCATCAACTCACTTTTCACCTGGCTGCCTAGTCTGCCTGTTTCTTATTGCCACTTTACGCTTTTCAATTTCAATCAGAAATTGTTTTATTGCCTTTGGAATATTGTATTATATTTCTACTTATTTCTTAGCCGCTTTTTTGTAAGGGATTTTCTTATTAAATTTGATGCTATATATTTTATTATTAAACCTATAATTTGTAAGCTTAATCTAAGTCGTTTTTATTAGCTCTTGTTTATAATTTCACATACATAATTCATCGAACTTATTTAAATGTAATTTGATTTAATATATTTATCACATATCTTTTGTATTATGGCCAAAAGTTATAAGTTAAATAAATTAATACTAATTGATATAATTGATTAAATGATTTGTTGCGGTTGTTGAGGTAAACAATCAAAATTTCAGTATGAAAATGTACATAGTCAAAAATCAATGTTTACATTTATCAACAAACATGAATTCTAATTTATTGAACAGTTTCTGATAGTTATTAATTTAAACAGCATTTCTCTATACATATAAAATTAGCGCTACAAGCTTTGGTCTATTTTAAATAGTTGTGATTAATTCTAAAGCTCACATGTGAAACAGCGCAAATTTATACAAAAGTTCATACTCGAAAAAAATTTGAGGGTCGATTCGATTCTATTAAAGTGATGCAGAACATCATAAAAAAAAAGAATCAGAAGAATTAGTTTTTTAAAAGAAGACTAAAATTCTAAAGAAGAATCGGCTCTTTTAGTGATTCAGAAATTTCAGAAAATCTAATTGGCCAATAAATTCCATTCGTTCCGTTGAGTGTTGCCTTATTTTTTGTTATTTTACATGAGTATTTCACTTTATTATTTTTATCCACAATTAATAAACAATTTTGATTAGCATACATTGAAGATTGTAAAGCTTTCTAACAGTCTAAAGCACATATTTTACTGTAAAATGAGGTAAAAATGATTTCTAATGTAAAAATTAATTAGCAAGTACGTCCTCCTGTATTTAAAATATTTTGCAATGCATTTAGTTATTTGGATTAGATCATCACAGCTATCGAACTCTGAACATCCATATACTCTAACACTAACGCACATCTGAATAGTTATGAGCTGAGGCTGCTTATGGGCAACGCTTGATATTCGCTATTAGAGTTTGTGAACGAGTTAATTGCTTTGCTTACCGTAGTCCAGGATATTGTATACAGTACCGAGAAGCTTTGTTTCTAAAAGAATCTACAATGAAGGATTTAGACTTAGCACAGCTAAGTTCACAGAAAAGTTTTGGACCTATAATGAGTAGTTTCATTTCCTGCGATACCCTTGTGACCAGGCTCTACATTTTTGAAGCAACAGCCTTGAGGAAAAATTCCAAGAGACTGGTGTTTTTTTAGACGCTTAGCTATCTGAGAGAATTGTTATTTCGGGCACATAGCTCAGTGACGTGGACATCCGATTGAAAAAGCTTGGGCCAGGCACCCATGCCAATAAAGTTCCTGGTGTTGTGTCCGAAGACACCCGCACCTGTACCCGCATCAGTACCAGTACTGACCTTCTGCAAGTCTTAGCGGCTGGGAAAGAGAACTGAGAAGCGTCTGCCCAAGCGCAGTTGCGTGGTCAAACAATCTGATACATTATAGGTTTCGATGGCAGCGATAAGTTTAAGAATACTAAAGTGACACAGTACACTTAGCTTTAGACTGTTTACAGTCTGAAGTCTCAGATTCTCTATTTCTGCTGATACACACATACACACATATACATATAATACACAAGACGCTTTTCCTGAAAAGCCTATAATGTCAAATTCAAATGATGAGCGCTTGTAGCTGAATCCGAAACAATTGTCTACGTAGCTATGCAAGCTTTGTGAACAAAGGTTGTTGTTATTTTTTTCTCTTCACAATATAAAAATGTACCTTAAAGCAGCTAAAATTCATATCTAATCTATTAAGTAGTTACAAAATACAGCGGTTTTTCTTTAGAAAGCTCTTTTCTATTTTTATAACGGGATTTTTTGGTAACAGTATAACGGTATTTTTTGGAGGACAACTTTATAATATTAGAAAAATATATATAATTTGGTTATATACTTATAGCATTGCATATTATTAGTAAAAACTTATTAGTTTTTTATAAGCTTTTATTTATTTTACTCTGTTTTACTTCTTTTATTTAGTTGCATGTTGTTGCAAATATAGTTTTCGATTAAATATTTTTAAAATGAAATACATAAAAAACTATATAGTATAATAAATACTTATCCATAAAATATTATTGTAGTTGTTAAAAATAATTAATGTGTTAAACGTTTTTTCTTATAAAATATAAATTTTCTTTTCTTCTTTTTTCATTTACAAACATTCGATTCAATGTTGTGGCATTCTTTACGGCGTATATTCCATGTTGTTGTTGTTGTTGTTCAATGTTGTTTTTCTGGCAACTTCAATGTTTTTTATAATGTTTGCTGTTGAAACTTAAACATACACCAAAAACAAAACCAATTAAACCCTATAAAAACACAATCTCCTACTACTATACAAATTGATTGGTTTTCTGACGCATTATATGAATTGTATGCAACACGCGCAACGCAACAACAAATCACGTGTTTCCATGGCTAATTCCAAAACGAAACAACTCTAACACATATATTAATGTATAAAAATCAAATACTAACCATGAAGGCCCACAAATTTCCGCAGATATCATCAATGCACAATACACCGTTGAGACGCTTGTAATGGCTGTACTTGCCGGTTCAATATTTTCATTACTTGTCGGTTTCTTTACCGGCTACTTTTGTGGCAGACGTTGTCACAAGGACGAAGATGATAATCTACCATATCCCGATACGGAATATGAATATTTTGAGCAACGTCAGAATGTCAATAGGTAAGTAGTGTTATATTGTGTATATCCAATTATTTCGGTATGCTCACGTACAAAACTTTTACCTGCAATTAGCTTTCCCTCGTCTTGCAGAATACAAGCCGAGCCGAAATTACTACCACAAGTCGAAGAGGTAACGTATGCGGAGCCAGTGCTATTGCCACAGCCACCGCCGCCGAATAAGATGCATTCACCGAAGAATACGCTGCGTAAACCCATAATGCAGGCTGCACATCATCCTGGTGCACCCAATTCCGAGACGCTCTTCCAGTTTCAGCCAGATGGCTATAATACTGCACAGCAGACATATCGTGGACGTGATAATTTCGGTACATTGCGTTCGCATCAGGTAATGGTAAGTATTGGTATCTGTTTCAAGTGTTGCCAGACAGCTAGACTAATTTCACTTTTAACTTCAACAACAGGGTGACAACTATAGACGCGGCGATGGCTTTTCAACAACACGCAGCGTCAAGAAGGTAAGTGCCATATGAATGAATCTTCTTTTTAAAAACATTCAATGCTCATCTGAAAACTTAAGGTCATGTTGCTCATTCGATGTTGATGCTGTCGTTGTTGATGACTTGATTGATTTATAATAATAATAATAACTAATTAGTATTGAAACTACTCGTAAATCATTGTGCGCTTGTTTTGAAAAAAAAAAAATGTGAAACCAAAAAATATTGCTCTCTATATATCTCTCTATATACTTATATAAATCTTTTTAAATCTATACAACTACTAACTTACTCTAAATCTCTCTATGAACTCTCTAAATCACTTACTGTCTCACTCAGTCGTCGTCGTCGATTGGTGTATTTCTAGACTCACTTTTCAAACTGTTGTAGTTTTTTTGTGTTAAACTTATTTATATTTTTTAAACTGATCACTTTTGATGTTGTACTTACATGTAATATTTGACAACAAAAAAATCATAGATCATTATTAATATTGTTGTTTTAATGTGTAACTATAATTTGATGTTGTTTGTGTGTAAAATAATATTTGATTTAAGAAATTTAACGTTTATTTCGTAGTTGAAGTTATGCTTCAAGCATGATACTAATTTATTGTTATGAGTATTATATCAAAACCATTTTAGTCATCATTATATTTCAGGATTTAAAAGTGTAAACTAATAGTTTTGAATTCTATAATCTATCTATAAATGAACAGGGCAACTGGCAGTTTGGTTTGAGGGTAGTTCCTGAAGTAACCAAACTGCATCATTAAGTTTGTGCTTGACAGCCATTGAATGCAGACATGAAAGGCAGACAGACGGACAGAAAGCAGGTCGGTGCCGAAATTAACCTGAAACGTTATGGTGTGATGACTTTGTCATAAACGTGCATAAATTATGAATCCATTGCAGCATTGCATCAGCAACCAAGCAGTAGATGAAACACTGGTTTTCTTTGTTCGGATCTGTGCGGCAATCTACTGATTTCTGTCCCTCTGTCTGCCTTTCATATCAGCCTACAACGGCTGTCAAACAAATATTTAATAATGTAGATACCTTAAAATTTGACCGTAGTCTATTAAAAGTTGGTGTTTGACAGGAGTAGTGTTGCATTTAAAGTTACTACTCTGGAAATTCTAACACGCGCTGACTTATCAAGTTTCCTGACAAGGTGCAAACTTATGTGCCTTCTGACTGAAGCTTACTCAACTACAACCTTTTGAGTCGTCGTCTTTTTTAGTATTACTTGGCATATGTTCCGCTAGCTGTTTAAAATCCGAAGCCTTCTGGCTTTGCTTAGTCCCACGCTTGAAAACCATGCATCCAGCTTAACATAGCAATTGTCAAGTAACACAAAAGTTTGTTTTCACGACTGAGTTTAGTACTAAGAAGTAGCAATTAATTAAGTTTATTGAAATGTGCTTGCACATGTGCTTGAGACTTCTAGCTAGCAGCATGATAATATATATACGCTAAAGACATACGCTATTGGACCATATAGTCCACGGTAGGTCTATCGTTCGACTTAACTGTGCTAAATACGGCGGCTTAATATGCGCTCACCTTTAAACTAAACTGTATATACGCGATCAAGCAAGTATGAACTCAAAAGTAGGCTGTACCTGGATTAGTTTACACAGTTTTTAATTATAAATCATGTTTAAAAGTTTGTACAAGGTAGTCAGCCATTTAAAAGAAAGATAAACTGAATAAGTAACGCTAGGTGTCAAGTTCCACTCGCGAGACTATCTTGATTGTACGCATCTACAAATCAATAGGTCTTAATTGAGTTGGGTGGAGAGAATGGGGCTCCAAATGAACGCACTCGGTGCAGCAATCTTTGGCACTGATGTCGATTTGGTACTTCAGCAAGTAGCTCCAACCGCAACTAACTTGGTGCTGGTACCGCTCTCTCTCTCTCTATCTCTCTCTCTCTCTCTCTCTCTCTCTCTCTCTCTCTCTCTCTGCCACCGAATATAATATTGTCCAACAATTTTCCCATACAATTGAGCACAAGCAAATATTTAGATTCTCACCTCAATTTGGTCTTGAGATGTAATTTCAAAAACAAACCATTTTGAATTCTATACTGCTGACTGATACGGCTACTGATTTCTCAGGTGGAACCGTTTGAGTCATTCGCCAAGTGGCAGATATCTTGCTATCTCCCAGAGCTGAAATCCAATGTCTTCGCGAATACGAGTGTATACAAGTTTATAATTATAATCTTGTTCATGCAGATTAATCACTTGTTCATACAGATCTACAGTAGTAATTTTTGCAGCGTTATACGGACTACTTTCCAGATATTGGCACTTACTGAGGTAAGCAGTCTAAACTGGTCTGAGCATCCTATTGCTTTGTAGATGAAAAAAATTTATAGTTTACTTTTAATTACTCCACTTTCTTTCACGACCTTCAACTAATCTTCGAATTGGAATTTAAGATGTGTATTGAATGTTGTACCAAATTTCGTGCTGAACCATAATTCTTAGATGAACAGCAAAGATATCTAGTTCCAAGCATAACCTTCTTTGTGCAGGAGCTGAAAATGAAACAGGAAACTTATAGAGCCTAAAGCAGTGATTCGTGAAAACAAAGTAGATTATAGTTCTTAAACAATTCTAAATGGATTGGTACAATCATCTGCACCAATGTTATACGGGGTTGAGGTAAAGACATCTTCACTCAATGCAGATTGGACAACAAAAGAAGATATCTCCGCTCTGTGGCACTCTCATCTATAGCTTTTGTAAGCTATCAACGTAACGTTTGGTAACTTTAAGCCAACATTTTGTTTTGCTGGATACTTAAAAAATAGAAGCGAAGCCACAAATCGCTGGCAGATTAGATTTACTCTTATTTAGGAGGCTCTATGGCCAAGCTGTAACAAAGTACTGATATGCAACCAAGAAGACTGTGAAGCTATATTGCATATTCCTGAAGTCTATATGGAGTTATGTTCTGCTGTATCGGGGCTTAAACGTAAGATTTGTAACTAATCTCTGGATGCCCAATTCGTTCCAATATTATTGAGAAAGTCGCGTAAGAACTTTATTATGCAACAAGATTTTCTGGTGTACAATTTTTTGCTATCATGGTATTTCCATTAGGAAAGAAGGAATGTTGAATACCTATCATGATATTAAATAGCAATATCAAAAATATTATTTCCAGAGATAAATCTGCATTACTCAGTAAAGTACAAGTTGCTTTTTTACTTAATCTAATTCAAACTATCGGCTTTGAAAGGAGGCTGATTTTGAACAGTTCCGCGGTATAAAGTTTTATGGTAAAAATAATCAGTTAAGCTATTTTCTACACTAAATTTTGATTCAATTTAGTGGTGTAAATAGGAGCATCAAGCAGATTGAATTGGTCTCAAATCTGATGAAATTAGAAATTAATCAGCTTAACAAAAAATTCAAGAATTCGGTTTGCTTCTTTCAAACTATGCGTATATATGCCATATATTATATATTAAGAATACTAACTGCTAACAGATTACTGTAGACTAAAGAAACATTTGCATGTTTTTGGAATTGCAAAACTCGCAGATTCAGTGACCACGAAGAGGACACCCCTACCACCCTGTAGCTAGAAACAGACACCAGATGCTAGGTAATTTCTATATTATCAAGGAGAAACTGAAAAGTTTGAATGCTAGGAAAGTACTAAGATTCATTCAACATATGTATATAGGCTTAGGGCAGGTCATCTAACTCAGTAGAACAAACAATAGAGCTTTTAGTTCGCAGTTTTATATGTCGCTACCATAAATAATAATAATAATAATAATGCCGTAAATAAGTTTAATACTCTACTGTGATAAATGGGTGCGTTCAGCAGAGATTTTTGCTGACTGATTACCCTTCATAGTAGTCAATTAAAACGTCTGCATAGTCGTTAGTTTGATAAATAAAAACAAACTCTTACAAAAATAAACACTTTGTATAGATCTGTTTTGAAAGTAATAACAGTCTGCACGCAGCAGACACGTTAATTAAAGTATTCACAAGGTCGTGCAACATTACATCAGTGCAAAAATGCTGGAAATACTATGTTGCACAACGAGCAACAATTTACACTAAAAGATTTTGCACTACTTTGTTCTACCTAGACCATTGAGCCAAAATTTCTTTGCACATCATTGCAAAAATAGTACTGCAAAATATCACGGAAATTTAGCAAGTGGCAGCGCGAATTTTGGTATTTTTCTACCATTCACACAGTGTGAAATGGTATTATCAGTTTGTCTGAAAGTTTGTCGCGCATTAAAGGAGGCATCGTAGACCCCATAAAGTATATATATTCTTGATCAGCTCGACGAGACGAGTCGATCTAGCCATGCCCATCTGTCTGTCCGTCTGTATGTTGTTGCGCTTTTTTGGGGACCAATTCTTAAGCTATCCAGTTGAAATTTTGAACATACACTTCTTTTTATTGCAGTTTAATAGATTGGCCCAACACACCCACTTTTTGGGGTAGCCCCCGTACAAACACACAACCCAGTTTTGACTTTTTGTATGAAAAACTTTTTTATTGAAGTCAATATCAACTTAATAATTGATATGGAAACTTCTAGTGGACGAATGCTTGACATAAACATTAATGCGTGGAACCCACCCACTATTTGGGTTAGCTATCATACAAACCTACTGCCCACTTTTGACCTTTTGTAAGAAAACTTCTTTATTAAAGTCAATATTAGGTTGAAATGCAATGTGGTGCCTTTTTATGGTCAGCCGATTAACATACATAGACTAACGGACGTGGCCCACCCACTTTTTGAGGTAGCCCCCATACAAACCCACCCTGCAATTTTGTGTTTTTTATGAAAAAATTCTTAATTTAAATCAATATTAGCTTGAAATTTGATTTTGTGGATTTTAATGGACAACCGCTTCATATACATATATAAATGAGCGTGTCCCGCCCACTTTTTGAGGTAGTCCCATATAAACCCACAGTTCACTTTTATGCGTTTGTATGGAAAACGTGAATATCAACTTCAAATTCGTTATGTTTACATGGTAATTTGTGCTAAGTCTAAAATGAAAAACTTGCAGTTCGCATACCCTCAATTGATTCTATTTCTCGAATAGTTTTATTCACTTTATACTCAAATTGTAATAATTCACCACACAAAAATCATATAGCGTTTCGATATAAATAAGCAAACAGCTGATTGTGCAGAGTTGTAACACTTTATTTTGCGCAACTGTGCCCACGACGCCAATTGTGCAGTTTTGCACTTTTTTTTATTGTTGCAAGATCTTGTGAATAACTTAAATGTTTTTTGCAATATAATAATCGAACACACACACACGATAAGGTTTTATACTACGTATTTGTGAATTTGCTTTTAATTTTACATTTTTTATTTAAACATTTTATTTATTATCAATAACTTTCTAAGTATGTAAAACAAAAACTAACTTCTACATAATTTAAACATACTCAAACTGCATGCAGTCTAATTAATCCATTCCAATATATTTCATTTTTCTACATAATAATTTCTTTGGGGTTAACTGAAAAATATCATATTCATAGTTACTTTTGTCATCTCTACGCTTAATTTCACAAATTTTCCATACATGTACATCGCGCGTCGAGAAATACACCAATTGTACAAAGTAAAAACATTTCTAATTTAAAGACTAAAAGCTCTTCATGGTTACAAAAAAAAAAACAACAAAAAATTATAAATCTTTCTCTTCTACAACTTCACAACAAAATCGACAAAGACACTCAAATCACATGAAAAAAAAAAGAAAAAAACCAAATAAAAACAAAGGTAAACTCTACTATACTTTCTCTATTCTCTTCTTTTTCTTTCCCCTTTTTTCCATTAGGTTTACCTTTGAGACGGGAGTGGGGCGGCTGAAACCAGTCAGGGACTAATTACCCAAAATATGGTAAATAACTATATATGATTTCCTAAAGCAAATAATTACTACGGTTCTTTGGTTAACTACGAGAATTTTTTTATGTATTATTATTTTTTTTTTTTTAATTTGAAGACTTTTTCTGTTTTAATGCTGAAAAAATGTTAAGTTTTTTATTAAAATTGCTCAGCAGCAATCTAAAAAAATTCGAAAAAAAAATCCTACAAAAGAAACTTACTCACATTAATTTCAAGCAATTATGTACTTAATTTCTTTTAGTTTCTTATGCCAAATTTTTTACCATAAATTTTATATGATTCGATAAATTAATGGAATGCGTTTGTTTCTGTTTAAACACTGAAAGAAATTTTATGTTTTTGACATTAAGCAACAAGTCACAGTTTTATTATCAGAACAATTAATCAAATCAATCAGCCATCCCGCGCCCAACTCTAACCTAAAAAAAAAAATTACAATAAAAATTAAAAATGTTGTTGGACGTCAACGTTGCAGTCATCGTCAACTAAATATAATATAAACAAACAAAAAATGAATGTCAAAAAATGAATGTCAAATCCTATACTATTAAACGCATCTCAAAATAAATTATTAACAAAAATCACTTCCAAGCAAATCGACTGGCTTGATTTTTGCGTTTACAAAACTTTGCATGGTTCCCTTACAAAAAACACAAAATGCAATTTGTTGCCCAAAAATACAAAACGGCAAATGATCCCAAAATGAATCCATTAGAAATCCAGATTTGTGCATTTAGCATTAGCATATTTTCAAATTATTATTGAGTTAATATGTTTTTAAGCCAACATTTTTTATGTTTATTGCTTGCTGATATAGTTTAAAGTAAACTACTATTTAATACAATCATGATAACTACACACAATACACACATTATAAAGTTTATAAACAAAGTAGTTGTTTTAGAAGAGTACAATATTATTTTTAGCGTTAATAGTAGTTATTAAAGTTTTTAAACATTAAATAGTTTTTTGTGACAACATTCTATTATGAATATTAGTTTGCATAAATGAAATTCCAACACCGAATTGGTCTTATTACCATAAATAAATAATATTTTCTTATGTTTTATAAACCAATAATGTTAAATTTGTAAAATTTTTATGATATAACGGGTGTTTTATTAGGTGCGCACGGTTTAATTTTTACAACATCATCTGCTATTCATCTGTCATTTTTTATACCATTCACACATAGTGTGAAATGGTATTATCAGTTTGTCTGAAAGTTTGTAACGCATTAAAAGAGGCATCGTAGACCCCATAAAGTATACATATAGTCTTGATCAGCTCGACGAGACGAATCGATCTAGTCTGTCTGTCCGTCTGTCTGTCCGTCTGTATGTTGTTGCGCAATTTTTGGGGACCAATTTTTATGCTATCCAGTTTAAATTTTACACTTACACTTCTTTTTATTGTAGTTTAATAGAGTGGCAAGATTGAACCGCCACGCCCACTTTTTTGGGCAGCCCCCATACAAACTCAGCGCCCACTTTTGACTTTTTGTATGAGAAACATTTTTATTGTAGTCAATATCAACTTAATAATTGATATAGTAACTTAAAGTAGACGGATATATTCATTAATGATATATTCATTAATGGGTGGGACCCGCCCATTATTTGGGGTAGCTCCCATACAAACCAACTGCCCACTTTTGACTTTTTGTAAGAACACTTCTTTGCTAAACTCAATATTAGGTTGAAATGCAAGTTGGTGCCTTTTCATGGTCAGCCGCTTAACATACATAGACTAACGGGCGTGGCCCGCCCACTATTTGGGGTAGCTGCCATACAAACCTATGGTCCACTTTTGACTTTTTGTAAAAAAAACATTTTTATTAAAGTCAATATTAGGTTGAAATGCGATATGGTGCCTTTTAAGAGACAGCCGCTTAACTCACATAGACAATTGGTCGTGGCTCACCCAGTTTTTGAGGTATCCCCCAGACAAACTCACCGTGCAATTTTGTGTTTTTTATGAAAAAATTCTTTATTTAGATCAATATTAGCTTGAAATTTGATTTTGTAGATTTTAATGGACAACCGCTTCATATACATATACAAATGGGCGTGTCGCGCCCACTATTTGAGGTAGTCCCATATAAACCTACCGTTCACTTTTATGCATTGGTATGGTAAACGTCAATATCAACTTGATATTCGATATGGCGGCATCTGCCACATCTACTACATCGCTTCATACCCATCTACTATTGAGCGTATACCACCCACTTTTTGGGGTAGCCCCTATTTAAACCCCCACCCCCATACATAAAGTATTACAATACGATTTAAAATTTCGTGTGAATGGTATTAGAGCTTCGGTCCAACCGAAGTTAACGAAGTTAACGTTTTTTCTTGTTTAAATAAAAATTTAAAAATTAAATCGTGTGCTTTTATAGAAATACTCAATATATAAAAATCTGTAAAAGTTCTCGAAGTTAAATACCTTTCCTTTTTGTTGGAGAAAATTTTTTCCTTCGCATTTTTATTTAGCATTGTTCAGTGTTGGTAAACTTTATTTCACAAGCATCTTAAAGTAAAGATATAAAAAGTATTTTTCCATATTTTCTATAAAAACATTACCAAGAAAGCCAAGTAAATCACACAGTTTTTAAATTCGCAATTTTCATTGAAACCCCATAAATTTTTGCTAAATATTCAAACACAATTTCTAGCACTGTTGTTGTTGGCAATGCGTTGTCTAAACGCACAGTGGTCTGAAATCCAAAAAAAAATCTGTTTCTTCTTGCTGTTATTTCAAACAACAATTTTTGCATGGGCAAACAGTAGGATATTCTTTAGTTTTCTGCCAGCAAACTGATATAAGATTATAGTACATTCATTTATTAATATAATTTTGAAACAGTTAAGTGCAAATAACTGCTACTTAAATATTGTTCGATTTTATAACTGCCACAAGCTAAAAATCTTGATGAAAAATCTGTTTTTTTTTTTTTGTAACATTTTTTAAGCCTAACCTATTCAGAAATTTGCATTACATTTAATATTTAAAGTAGCAAAGACCAGCTTCTAAAAATGTTCTCAACCAAATTTGAATTATCTTTCATTGAAATATCTGCAAACTTGTATAAACCAAGTAAACAGCGCTAATACTTACAAATCACTATACATTTTAGCAGACGCATACACAAACTGTCTAGTAATTTCCAAAAGCCGTGGCAGAAGATTCAACAGCGCTTAAACTGAAGCTTGTGCAAACAAACTTTATATACACAAAACATACAGTTTAATTGATATCTTTGACTATTTCAAGTGTTCTTAAACATATTTAAACAATGCGCTAAAATAAATATCAGTTTTCCAACACTAAATCGATTATTTAAAACTACAAACAAATTTGGCACACAATAGACGGCAATTATTAGAATTCAAAGTCGTACCAATAGGCATTACTATAAACTATAAACGCACATTTTGCAAGTACAACTATTAAACACAACTAGAAAATAATAATTTTTAGAATTTTTTATAAATTTTAACACACACACATACCAAACCCAATCAATTATATATGCTTATTTTTCCATTTATTCGTTTTCTTTTCTCGAAACAAAAAAAAAATATTGAAAAAAAAAAATAAAAATTCCACATAGGCTGTTAACAACACAAATACACGAAACAGAAGTCTTGGTCGCGCGAGAAGACAGCCGCCCCGTCATGGTATTGGTAAGTGCACAAATCAATTCATAACAAATAATCGTTGCGTTTAACAACACTAACTAACTAACACAGTAAATTACTACGTTTATACAATACACTACTACTCAGCTGTACTCACTTGCTAAGTAATACGCGCTCTAAGAAGTATTTCAAAGTAAAAAAAAAAAAAATTAATTATAATAAACTATTCACTTCACTTCTTTCTAATATTATTTCACTAAAATAAATTAAAAAACACTGTAAATCTGTTACTTGGTAAATATTTCCATTGTGGTTTTACTCTCTTCATATTTTGTTTTGCGCGCTAACTTTGCGATTTTTCACTCTCTTTTTAAACTAAACTATGCTATAAAAACAAATTTAATATTATTATTTACCTTTCCCCTTTTACATTTTATTATTTGCAATTATGTACTTTCTTCGCTCATTTTGCCACACTGTACACTACTCTCATTTATAGTTATTATAAGCAATTCTCTCTCATGTAACATAAACACAAAAACTACACACACACACACACACACACACACACACACACAAATTATTGCGTTTATTTATTTATTTTGTCAATTATTTATAAGCAATTTAATTTTTCGGGTGTGTAAATGTTTCCGTTTCCGGTTGAGTATGTCCTGCTGCTGCTGCTTGTTTGTGTCTGTATGTGTACATTGGTGTGTTTGTATTTGTATTTATATGTGTCCTGTGCATCAGGGGTCTGCTTCATCACTGTGTGTATGTGTGTGTCTGTGTGTGTGTTTGTGTGTTTGTGCATGTTGCAACAAACTACGCACGTAATTCATTGCGTATGCGTAATTTATTTATTTATATGCGGCTACAATTCGGTTTGCCTGCGCCACCGACCACAACAGCAAAGTAAACTCTATAATTTTGTTTCATTTTATATTTGTTAAATGGACAATTTTAATTTTTTTGTTTTTATTTTTATTTTTTGGTTGCAACATGCATTTTCTATATGTATATATAGCTATAGTATATATGTATATGTGTGTGTGTGTGTGTGTGTGCCTGAACTGTTGCATTGTCAAATGTGTTTAATTGTCTCTGTTGTATTATAAATTGACTGCATTATACTAGTAAGTCACTTTTGATCGATTTTACTAAGGTTTAATTAAGGTTCAAGTGGAGATACCCATTGTAGCGACAATAAAATAATCACGAGTGTAGTAAGTATAGAGAGAAAATAATCATTATAAAACTAGCTTATTTCCTTTCCTCAGTATTTGTGTGATCTAATGCAAAAAGTTTTCGCGAAATTATTCTCATGCAGAAATTTATGTGTTCTAGAAGTTAATCCTACCAAAACTGAGCTTATAATATCAATAACTCTCACTCACCCATTACTATCTTTAATATACTGGAGTAACCTGTAGATAGAAAGTCGCATAGTAAACTCACATCATTCAAAACAAACTGCCTTAAATTCAAAAAATATATACGCACTTATATCGGACTTAATCCAGTAATCAGCTGTGAAACAGACATTGACTACTAGATCAGTATCCTCAGCTTAGCGTTAGCTGCGCTAGCAGTTCATACACTCCACACCACAAGTAAGTTCATCACCCTCTGTGAACTGCTGTACACCTAACAGCCACATTAAAGGGCTACTCTTGGAGAAACGCCGTCTACAATGGAAATGGCAAAGTCTAACCATAACCATAAACAGTGCGTAACGTAGTGTCTGTGCCAGAGCCGCATGACAAGCAAGTGGTCACTGCAAACCAGGCTCGTTCAGCCTGTAACGTTAACTAAGACTCAGTGTCAGCGCTAGAACGTCTGAGGGCCTTCCTATAGAAAACGGGCAGTGCGACAGGAAATAATGTCTTTTGTACCATAGCCCGGATATGGTTAAGTTAATTTATCTAGCATCTTCTCTTTAATAAAACAGAGAATATTCTTAGATGATCTCAACAGTTGTAATAAAGGGATGTAATCTGCTCAATTCTGAGTCTGGCCAAGACCGGGTAATCGCAAAGCAGCTGTAAACTTGTTACGTCAGCTTCTAGACATAATCTCCACTCTGTTTCTGAGGAGAGACCTAGTTTATTTAGATGATATCTCAGTGGTAAATGACCCAAAAGCAACCTCAGTTCAGATCTATTGAGCTGTGCGTTGGTTTTTGGGTATATAGGACGGTTTTGTAGCTTGGCCTGCCGTAGACCAGGATATTGTATCCAGTACGGGGAAGCAGTGCTTTTAAACCGATCTTCTATGAAAGATTTTCACTTAGCCCAGCTAAGTCCACAGAAAGGCTACGGCCCTATGAAGGAAGTTTCCGAACCAGTCCTGGCTAGTTCACCAGCACATTCGTTGCCCGCGATATCCTTATGGCCAGGTACCCTACAAATCGCGACTTTACGGCATTGTTGGAAGATCTTGTAACTTTGAAGAACCAGTCACGAGTAGAAAATCCAACAGGATAGTGCTTTAATAGCTGCTTGGCTATCTGATAAAATGGTTATTTTGGCCCCTTTAGGGCTTTTATTCGAAAGATGTCGGGCGCAGACCTCGATGGCATGGACCTCAGATTGCAAAACCGTGGGACAGGCACCCATGGGATAGAGACTCGGCTTTCACTTCAATTGTCGAATAAATGGCAAAGTCTAAGGTAAAGGCTACAAATTGCAAAACGCAGTAAAATTCTTAAATTGGAGGCGAAACTTGCTTTCTCCGCTAAGTTCTAAACTTTCTCTTTAATATTGTTCACGCAAGCATAAAGCCACTCGTTGAAGTAGCTACGCTCATCAGATAACATACTGGCAAGTAGGCTTGCAACGTTGAAGAGAAGACCAATGTTTTTGCAACACATCTTAGAAATGTATTCCAGCCAAATCCGGAAACAAATTAGTTAGCGCTTGGCAAGGAATGCTTTTGCGCAAGGATCTACGTACTATGTACAGCCACGTGCAAATTGTGCTTATGTAACATAAATTTAAGTTGGCTAGACTGGTGCCAAACGACCGGCCTTCAGCATGTCTCATAGCCCTGGTTTCTTAAAAGTTTAAAGGGGTGTTCGTTCTGCCCTATTCTGCCATACTATATATTAAATATTGCTAAGGAAGATTTCAAGAATTTACAAATTTCTTTATTGGCGCTGCTTTGTGTACCACACCAACGAATACTCCCTATACAATTCTGCACAAAATTTACAAGCAACACAAATAGCGCTGTTAGAGCCTCCGCAGTTGATATCTTGAAGATTCGTGTACTACTCAAGTTCATCGACTTCACTTACTTGCTAAATTAGAAGCAGAGTTCAGATCCACCTCCCTTATTTTCTGATAAGCAGACTCGGAAACGGCTCGAAAGGATTCTTTAGTAGAGCAGCTTGAAAAAGTACAAGACTTGCAAGTCGCGGAAGTGCTTTTCAACAGATTTTCTAAAATCGACATTCATTTTGAAGCAAGTCAAATCTCGAAATAGATGCCCTCACGGTCTAGGAAATTATGACATTATGTGGTACCATATTGGATTAGCACGTGATGCTCTCATTTCATACATCATATGTAAGTACTTACTTACTTACTTAGGTGGCTCTACAACCGTCTATCGGTCAAGGCCGCACGTAGGAAAGCGCGCCATTCGGTGTAGTTTAGTGCTTATTCAGGTCATCATAGACTCGATCTTGCCATCTTAAGCTCGGACGTCCTCTCTGACGCCGTCCACCAATCACGTTCAGGTTTCCGTCGTAAACCTTTAGTGCTGGAGCTTCGGGGTTCAGCCGGATGAGGTGACCAGCCCAGTGCAGCCGCTGGAATTTAATGCGCTGAACTATGTCAACCTCATCATACAGCCCATGGTTCATACGTGTCCTAAACTCGACGCCTACGAAGTATCTTTCTTTCGAACACTCCTAAAGACGCTGCATCCGTTGATGTCAGTGTCCATGCTTCTGCGCCATACAGCAGGACCGGGATTATCAGTGTCTTATAGATTTTTATCTTTTTAGTTCGAGAGAGGGCTCTACTTCTAATTTGCTTGCTGAGCCCAAAGTAGCAGCGATTAGCAAGCGTGACTCTTCGTCTGATCTCTCGGCTAACATTGTTGTCGCTGGTAATTTCTGTTCCCAGATAGACAAAGTTTTCTACAACATTGAAGTTTAAATTCTCCATACTCACAAACCGTCCAAGACGCGCTGATGGTCTACGAGTGGACACCAAGTACTTCGTCTTGTCCATATGTTATTAAGTAAAAACATATTGAGTTGAAAAATACTGAGTATGATGAAAAAATGGCGACCTGTATCTTGATATTTCAGGATACATCTATGCTTCGTCAAAATATCGGCACGTGGTGATATCGCCTTCAATATATCGATATATTTTTTCCATACTATGCATAAATATAATGAATATTATTATTTTAACAGAATTTACATAGCTTTTCTTTAACCGTATATCTTTTTAAGGAGCATAGAGCGTATCAATTTTGTTTGCAAAACTATTCTGTCATTGGTATCATTCATATTCGGCGCCCAAAGCAGGGGACAATACGTTGGATAACGTGATTTTTGTTCTTGAAAATTAAACAAATGGCATATTCCAATATTTAAACATACATAGTATGTATTGTACTTTTGATGACTGCACTCTTTTGATATTAATATTATTTCAGTAATGTGTGCTATAGAGTTTATGTCAAGAGAGTAGTAATTTTAACTTTCAACATACCAATTTAATAGTACTACTTAAAGCATTAGCCAGATATCCGAAACTGTGCTTATTCGTAGTAAACCACTTATTTGCAGTTTACTTTTATATCTACATATAGCCTTGCTTCTTAGCTATCGGTGATATACAGCTCGAGCATATGAGCGTAACTCCATTGAGCCAAAAAAATAATATATACATACATTGGTAATCGATCAAAAGTGAACTGCTTAAGTTAGTTAAACACTAACTAGTGAACTAATACTAACTACTAACAAAAAAACAGAAGATTATTAACTAATTTTATTTACTTCTCTTTTAAACAGTAACTCAGCATCGTTCAAATAGTCCACAACACTCCAGCTCCGGCTCTTCGCCCGTAATGTCCAATAGTAGTTCTAGTCCAGCGCCGCCATCAAGCAGTCCAAGTCCGCAGGAGAGCCCTAAGAATTGCAGTTATATTTACCGTGATTGATTGATATGTAATACCAAATCGATGCCACTAATCAAACCAGAAACAACAAAATCAACAACAACAACAAAAGCAACAACAACAACAACAGGAGCAACAGCGCAACACAATAATAAAAAGCATACAACTACAACAAACAAAAAACCAACAGCAAAATCTATGCCGGTGACACCAGTGCAACCGAAATCACCCAGCAACGATGTACACTTCAATTTTGGCAGCGAAAGCATGGATAATGTCTATGATATCTACGATCAACGTATGCCGCCGCCGCCAGCTTTACCAACACCGCCAACAGCAGCAGCTGCTTATGCACTATATTTCAGTGAACATGTACACGTTGAAGAGCAATTGGAAGATGATGATGATAATGATGATGATGATGATGATGAAGAGGATACCTCTTCACTGGCAATGATAACACCACCGCCACCATATGATACACCATGTCGTCTAGTTAGTGCAGAATTAATGGCGGCACCTGGTACTGCAGCGTCTATGGTGGTACCACCACCGCCACCGCCGCGTAAATTTCTGTTCGGCAATCGTGAACTATTCAATATGAGTCCTGGCACGCCAAGCGGTAGTTTAGCCAGCGCTATAACTCCAACCAAATTAAGTGCGGCTGCTGCGGCCATGTTCGCAGGACCACAAATGGCGCAACTCAATCGCAAATGGACGCAATTGCATCGCAAACGAAGAAGACGCAATAGCAGTACGGACGATTCAAAGGAACTGGATAAATTGGTGTTGCAATCGGTTGACTGGGATGAAAATGAAATGTATTAGTTGTAGTCGAAGAGATCTGTAACAAATTATTTAGATTGTTGTTGTGGTGAACTGCTGTAGTGAATATTTTGTGACACAGTTTAGTTTTTTTTTTTTTTTTTTGTTTCTTTTAAGTCATTTATTTAGTTAAATTTTTCTATGCATTTAATTCTAATTTTGTTTTAAGTATAAAGTTGTTACACACAGATAGTTTGTCTGTTTTATACTAATTTATATTTTATGCAACATGTATAAGGCAAGTGCAAAGTTTTATTTAGTTATAAACACATTTTGTAATTACACAGGTTTTGCAATGTTTTGGACTGAGGCGCGCGCATTCGTTCACTTCAAATCCTTTGTTCATGTTTTTTTCTATCAGCTTTAGTTTTTGAGTTGAATTAAAGAAGTGTGACTTCAAAGAAATGCTTATATCTGCGGAATTAGCTGGTTGATTTTATTGACAGATAATAAGACATTGTATCAAACATCTATAGAAAACTTTTCAATCAGTCGATTTGTTTAAGCGCTATTAAGCATTGAATCGAAAAAATTGCTTACAATTTGTCGATTTAAAAAACAGCTGGTTCTATTCTCAAAGAAACCTTTTTTTTTTTAATTGGTTCATTTCTATAAACTAAATTCTGTATTATTTTAAAGCAAATAAGCATCATGTGCTCAAAATCGGTACTCAAATTTAGAAATAATTAACATTTTAGTAGAACAGTTAGTAGCCAATTTTAGCATTTTAACAAAAGACAAAACTTTATATGGTAAATTACATAAAATTTCAAAGTGCAGTGCACTGAATTTCTGTCGTTTATACATATTAAGTTCCAGCTTACATATAAGTGACCAATAATAATCGCTCAGCATGGCTTGATCCCAGAAACTCTTTGTTATTCCTGTTGTTTAATTGAAAGTCTTGATGTAGTCGTGCGCCTTACTCGTCGTTAGTTTCTAAGACTAAGTTCTCCATGAAGAAATTTAGCTGGGAATGAACGAAAACCCGGAAGCCATTAGTTTATTAGTTTACTGAAAGATTGCCACAAATCTGTTTGTATTCGTGGTTTCTTTGTATTATCAAGCAAGTTCAAAAAAAGTTTCTGCTTCAATGGCGTTTAAACAGCTGATGAAGTTGTCATCTCTCATACATCTTCTAATATACGCACCAACTAAAATTCCTTCCTTGACTTTTATGTATGAAATTTTGAGAAACAGCTTTATGTGAGGTACTGAAAACCAGAAACATTTCGATGAAGAGCTTTTACAAAATGTTTTATAAGGCCAAGTTTGATGTGTCTATTTTACAATTTTGTACCACAAAAATTCTTCTCTAAGTTTATAACAGGGATTAAATACGAAGTGTACCTATTTTGGTTTTAATGCTCTTCCTGGAAATTGTTTCGTCCTTAAAGTTTTCTGATATGAGGGTGATACCGAACACATCTTTACGGTTTTTGGTCATGAAAGCATCGAATGTTCCATAAAGTATATACATATATTCTTGATCAGCTCGGCGAGACGAATCGAATCACCCATGTCCGGCTGTCTGTCCCCTGTCTATATGAATCAGAACAAGTCCTTCAGTTTTTAATATATCGATCTGTAATCGGGTATGAATACTTGATATACTGCTATGCTGAACATATGTCACAACTAGCATGTCACGCCCACTTTTAGTGTTAGCCACCATGCAAATTCAACGCCCATTTTTTGAATTTTTCATGAAATATTTATGTTTGCTTCCAGCCGTATCCCAAGCGGATTCAAAAAATGTTTCATATGTAGCTGTAACTGCGAGATTAACTATTAATTTGAATAGTTCTGTGAAATGTTTGTAATTTTGTAAGCATATATGGTGTCAGCTGTTTTTGGTTTTCCTTTGAACATTATGCAAAAGTACACTTTGCATAAGCAAATATTTTTCTTAGTATTAAATAAAAGTCAGAACCGTTTACAAATGTTTTAGTTCCGGTACGGAGCTTTCATTTTATTACGGTAAAATGTTACGGTAAATTTAAATATCGGCACTGGTTACGATTTCGGTTCTTAATTTAAACCGGTTAATTTCGGTTAACGCTTCCGCTTTTATACCTTGGTTTAAAGTGCAACGCTAAGAGGGCGTTCCCACAAAACGAGAGTTGATAGAACAAAAAATGAAGTCGAATTTAATTGCAACACGAAAATACACTTTTGTATTCTCGTGTAGAAAACTTGAACTTAAATTGTAAACCAAAAGTAGAAAATCATGGTGCTTAGTTTAATATTGGCTAAACTTACTAAAATGTTAATAACTTCTGTATTTTTGCGCTAATTTTAAGCACACACCGCTTATTTTCTTTGTTATAGCTCAGACTTGTTTTTAATGAAAAACACAAAAATACAAAAAAAAAAAAGGTTTTCTTGTAGAAAAACCCACATTCGGCAAGTTTTTCGATTGAATGCTTAAAAGCGCTGCAACAAAACGTCTGATTGAAGACTGTTGTATGGATGGTTGATGAAATAACCTGTTATCTGTCAAAAAAAAAGTACACTTATTTCAATTCAACAAGCTAAAGTCTACGATTTTGAAGTCGCGCCTAAAAAAAACTTTTTTTCATGTAACTCAAAAACTAGTGCTGATAACAAAAAACGTACAACGAATTTGAATTTGAATTAAGCGCTAATGGTCGTATGACACACGAATACTATGAGCATACATATTTTCCCCTGCATTTTTGTTAAAGTAGCTCAGAAAATAGACAAAGCAAAAATACTACACGTGCGAGAGGTTGAAATATAGTTTCATCAAAAAGTGAAACGAAGACCAAGCAGAACAACAATGAGCAGAAATACCATATTAATACCATATGACGTGACTGTACTCAAAAATTAACAAAAGTAACAAAAGTTCGGCAAAAATAGTGTATTTATTTATATTTTATGGTCACACTCGACACGATCACACTCGACACAAAAAGTGTATACAATAAAACTAGAAAAAAAAAAAGAAAAAAAAAACGAAGAATAATGTATAATGCAAAGACAATTGCTTTGGCATGTCATGCGCAAATGGTGTATATAGTACACAATGCAAGCATTTTTAAAATGCTTTTCTCTATTGATTCTGTATATTTTAATATAAACATGAACAAAAGTGACCTATACGACTCGATGTGAAAAATGTTGCTGTATATAAAGCTATTATTTTCAAACGCCTAAAATCCCAAAACAATGAATCGGAAAATATATGCTCATAGTATACGTTTGTCATATGGCCATAACAAGTACTTTCGAATGAGGCGATTCCAAAAGTTGAACATAATTTGTAAACCTGTGTCAATTTCTACTTTAAAAATGTGCTGCAGTATACTACAAAAGAAATATGCTTAAAGTTAGACACGAATAACAAAAAAAAAACAACAAAAAAACAGAAAATTATATACGAAAAAAGCATATACATAAAAAAAAAAGATAAAAAACTTCTTCATATATTAAAAATTTATATTGCTAGTGATTATATTATACATACATACATACATACATACACTTATATATTAAGCATTTAATATAAAACATATATAAAATATTTATATAGTGCAGCATTAAGAACAAATTGTACTTTCTGTAAAAAAAAAAAAAAAAAAAGAATTAATAGCCTGCGATACATTTGAAAAAAAAAATAAAATAAAATTTAATTAAAAAATAGCAAAACCAAATGCTAAAAATATTACAGAAAGCAAAGCACTTTTGTTTAAAAAAGAAAACAAAAACCCCCCCCCCCCGTTTTTAGAAGCAAATTTTACAAAAATGCCAACAAAATGCAGCAAATATTTTAATTATACTCTTAAACGAAAAACGATGAAATGTTTTGCAATGCTTTATTAAGGATAAACAATGTTTATATAAATTAAATTCAATTCAAATGCTAAAAGTTTTTTCGCGTAGCATTATAAAAAACAAAAAAGTAAACAAATAAAATAAATTACAGAACAATTTCCGAAATATTTACGTAGTGTGCATGCAAAGCCGCAGCTGAAATAAATTTATATAGAAATATACAATTATTATTATAAACAGAAGACAGAAAACAGAGGACAGCAAGAAGCTAACGAAAGCCAGATAAAGAGCAAAAATAAATCGCATTCAAAAACAAAATCAATATACAGACACAAGGCATATAAAAAAAGCAAAAAAGTACTAATTATAATAATATCATATATACATTTAATTAAAATTATAATTATTATATACTTAAATACGATCATACATAGCGGCAAATACACGCTTAGTATTAGTATTAGCATAGACGAAAAAAAGACGTTAGGGATTTGTATATAGAAATATATATCTTTAAACAAAATCATTTGTTGTAAGCGTTTATATTATATATTACATATATAATTTTTTTTTTTGTTTTTTTTTTTTGTTAAATTTGAAAATGCTTTATATAGTACATACATATATTTTCCAATAAGTACATGCTATACCAAAAGCCATAAGCCAACAGCCAGCTAAACAGACAAATACTTAACTTTATATAAGTAGAATATACAATACACATTTATATGGTATATATATATATATATATATATATATTTATATATATATATATAAATATATTTCTAATTACTTACTTACTACCTATACGTTCTGTCAATAATACTCAAAAAAAACTCTCTCTCAATTACCTACAAACATCCAATCCAGAAATAACAAAGCATTTTAACTAAAAATACTCGCAAAGCAACAGTTTCAGTTTCAATAATGTGTAATATAACTTTTGTATTGAAATCTTTTAAGTTTATAATATAATATTTGTAGTTCTAGTACAGTGCTGTGTGTGTAAAGTTTATAGCAACAGTTTTTTCAAGTAGAGCATTAAATGTGTAGGGTAACAGCTAGCACACAGACACCAATTCTATCACTTTACGCTTATATTTATGTTTTTCGGCTATGCTATAATTTTGTTATTCGATTTGTTTCAATGCAGAAAAGTATAAAATTGTTACAATAAAATAGAAATTAATAGTTCAATGGCAGCAGTCACTCACTCACTTTTAACGCCTATGATTGGTATTAGCTAGAAAAACACTTCTAGTTACATAAAAAAAAAATGGCGCCCAACGTGGGGCATCAAAAACTGATATTAATTCGAAAAACTCGACTAGTTACATCAAACAGAAAGTTTTAAAGGCTTTTTTACATATTTTCATACTCTTATTAGCTGAACTTAAACTCTTAGCATGCGCGTTAAATTATTTACAATTTGTTCTACATAAACTTTAAAAGCTTAAAAATTAAAAAATAACTTAAAAATTGAAATTAATAGTTCTACGGCAATCAACAATCAAACAGGTCTCAATTTTAACGCCTATGATTTGTATTAGCTAGAAAAATGCTTCTATAGTTACATAAAATTGGCGCCCAACGTGGGGCACCAAAATTTATGATAATTAGAAAACGTGGCTAGTTATGCTAAACAGAAAGTTAAAATGCTTGTTTATGTATTTTCAGGACCTTATTATCTCAACTTAAACCCTTAGCATGCGCGTTATTTTTTTTAAACTTTGTTCTGCTACATATACTTCATAAGCTTCAAACTTCAGAAAGTATACTAATTCAATTGATATTCAGCTGCCTCTATTAAAACTAGATGATTCTAAACTTCATATAAAAAGTAGTAGCAGAATTTGAAAATTAATATACATACTTTTGTTTCCTTGACATGTGTTATGACATTGACATTGTTGCAAGATAGAACGCTACGAGCTAGTACATATGATACGCTTTGCCTTTTGTTTAAAAACTTTACTAAGATATGGCTGACTATATGCAGAAAAAATTAATCTAAAAGCGCAATTGCTAACAGCCTTCAAACTGTATATTCTTTAGCAAAATTTGCTGTTCTGTTATTTTTATGGCACTGCTCTGAGTCAAATACTTAATTAAAAAATTTCACTTGACGTACTTACTTACTTACGTCTATAGGTCAAGGCCGCACGTAAAAAAGCGCACTATTCGGTGTAGTTTAGTGCGCGCCAGTCGCTGGCAATCCGGAGCTGCTTCAAGTCAGAGACCTGATCTTGCCATCTTAAGCTCGAATGTCCTATGACACTTTATGTACATGTTTGTATTTAAATATTTTGTAAATGCTATTTCCCAGCTTTCATGCAAAACTTTTCACACGATAGCAACGAGTAAGACAAATGACAAAAAGTAAGCAACGACTAGAGTCTAACTACAAAAATAAATAACGAGTAAAGCAAACATTCTAACAGTAAGAAAGCAACGAATAGTTTGAAACTAGAGGAAACTAACGAATAAGACGAAATTTCAAGATTTGTGAAACTAACGAGAAATGTATTATTAACTAGTAAGAGAAAATAAGCGAACACAAAACAATGTGTAGAATGCCTGACAGTTGAGATTGCGTAGGGAAGCGTGTAAGATATTGAAATAGGTTTAACAAGAGCACTATTAATGAAGATAGAAAGGGCTTTTTTTTTAAATAGCTGACATTTTGATGCTTTATAAGACCTTAAAGGAGGACACATCTAAGCTGGTAAATTAAGTTTCAGAAAAAGCCATATGACGTACCAAGCGTGCAAATCGAGTGTTGATATTCAAAGATCTACGTCGAAGAGTAATAAAACATTTTTGTAAATACATTTTTCATACATTTATTTCAAGAGTTTTAACGCTTTGCTTTGCAAACAAATTATAGAACTTACACAGTGTGATCTAAAAGTAATCGAACTTTTTAGTTATAAACTAAAACAAGCATGGTATTAGGTTTCAAAGCTAATATTTATTCAAAATACGATCCATTTAACTCCAGTTTGGAACGCTCAAACAATTTATCCATAGACTATTTTTGGGATGTACTTTAGCACCTATCTCATGGCTGGAATGTCATCGAAAATAGCTACTTTCATTGCAGTTTTCACTTTTTGTGTAGAGAAAATAAACGCATGGTGATAGATCAGGCGAATATGTAGGGTGATCGATGAGACAAATCTATTTTTTCATCAAAAATTCATTGACTTTTTTGGTCTTGTGAGGGGATGCATTATCGTGCAATAAAAACAGCTGCTTTCCTTTGGAATATTCGTGCCTAACACGTAGAACTCTTGACCACAAACAATGTAAAACTTGTAGATAATATTCGACATTGACATTTTGATCTTCTGGTGAAAATTCCTTGTGAACAATACCCTTGGAATCATAGAAAGTTATCAACATTGTCTTGATTCTTGACTTCTGACAAAGGAATTTTTTGTCTTTTGACTTCCATTCTGTATTTTGTACGAAATAATTACAAAAACTGCTGTTATTAGAACGTGTGTTATTTTGTAACCAAATGACAAACGATTAGCCTGAACTTAGCTGCTTTCGAAAGAAGAACAAGAAAAAACGTTAACTTAGGTTGAACCGAAGCTCTAATGCCACTCACACGAAACTTTAAATATTATTGTAATACATAAAAGTGGGGGTTTAAATAGGGGTTACCCCAAAAAGTGGGTGGTACACGCCCACTAGTAGATTTGTATGAAGCGATGTAGTAGATGTATAATATGCTGCCAAATCGAATTTCAAGTTGATGTTGACGTTTTCCATACGTCATACAGTTCCAAATGCATATAAGTGAACTGTGGGTTTATATGGGACTACTTCAAAAAGCGGGCGGGACACGCCCATTTGTATATGTATATGAAGCGGTTGTCCATTAAAATCCACAAAATCAAATTTCAAGCTAATATTGATCTACATGAAGGATTTTTTCATAAAAAACATAAAATTGCACGGTGGGTTTGTATGAGGGCTACCTCAAAAAGTGGGCAGGCCACGCCCAATTGTCTATGTATGTTCAACGGCTGTCTTTTAAAAGGCACCATATCGCATTTCATTTCCTATTATTGACTTTAATAAAAAAAATTATCTTACAAAAAGTCAAAAGTAGACCATAGGTTTGTATGGGAGCTACCTCAAATAGTGGGCGGGTCCCACCTATTAAAGTATATGTCAAGCATTCGTCTACTTTAAGTTACTAAATCAATTATTAAGTTGATATTGACTATAATTAAAATGTTTTTCATACCAAAAGCCAAAAGTGAGCGGTGAGTTTGTATGGGGGCTACTCCAAAAAGTGGGCGTGGCGTGTCAATCTTGATACTCTATTAAACTGCAATAAAAAGAAGAGTACGTGCAAAATTTCAACTGGATAGCATAAAAATTGATAACCAAAAAATGCACAACAACATACAAACGGACAGACAGACGGACATGGCAAGATCGATTCATCTCGTCGAGCTGATCAAGATTATATATATACTTTATGTGGTCTACGATGCCTCCTTTAATGCGTTACAAACTTTCAGACAAACTGATAATACCATTTCACACTACTAGTATGTGTGAATGGTATAAAAATGTAGCTTGCTAACACTGCTGGCGCTAGTACGGGTTCTATGAGATAAATTAAAAGTTCGGTTTATTTTAGATCACATCTTCTATATTTAATACTCCAATAAGTCCAACATAACGCAAAATTTTAGACCAAATATACACACATACACTCGATATATCGCTGAGCTTAAAACATAAAGTTTGAATTCTACGTGCGTTGCTTTAATTTCATATAGCACTGTACTATAACTCAAACAAATACTATACTATACTATACTATACTATACTATACTATTACAAGATTTTGGTTTTATAAAGCGTCTCTTTAAGCTGCATTACGTCAACTATGAAATTATGGTGTGCATAATTGGCATAATTGTTTGAAATAAAGCAATGAAATACTAAAAAAAAAATTCCAGCAGAACTTGCAACGTAACTTTATAAAACGAATTTGACAATGCAAAGATTTGCAGCATAGCTCACAATTGCTACAATTTAAAGGGGTGTGCTGCAATGTCTGTTTAAAATTTAACTGTCAGTTAGTGCGCAATTGTGTTAAGCGACAGTTTAAAAGTCATTTACGCGCTTAATAGTTGACACACAACTGTTGCAGGATACTTTATGTCTATTGCATTTATATACCTACATATATATTTATATTTATAAACTATATGTACGCTAATGTGCCATAATTAATGAATTAACAATTTTTTATACAATATAAATATAAATATTATTTTTTAAATTTTCATTTATAGTTACTTACATATTTGAAGTATAATTTAATGCAAAAATCAAACATGTGATTTGGTACAAATTTTTCAAACAAGAAAAAAGAAGATTTAGATGAGATAAACAAAAGAAAAATAATAAATAATGAAAAATAAAAAATAAAAGTAATTAAATTAAGCAAAGAACAATTTGATTAGTTTAAACTATAAATACTATTTGCGCACTCTAGTTCTATAAAATAATCTTCACTCACATAAAATTAGCTTACAAGTTTAAGTTTTTTTTATATATTTTTTGTTTTTTTTTTTTGTTGTTCTTTGTTTTTAGTTTTAAACTACTAGTTTAGACTAGATAAACTAAACTACTGAAAGTGTTAAGCCGCAAACGAGCAATAGTGCGTCGTCAATACATAAAACTATATTAAATTGTATATATGAAAATATAAATCGGTTGCATATAGTAGTACACAGAGCAAAAAAAAAAAAATAAACAAAATTAAATTTAAAAAAAAATCAATTTAGTACTAATACTATATAAATAATAAACTTAGTGAACTAGAGAACACATTTATGCAATTATAAATAAAATTATAAATACTTAAAGCAAACAAAATAAAGAAATTTTAACTTTTTATACTGCAAAAAAAAAACCAAAACAAAAAAATAAAATTAAATGCATTTAATGAATAAAAAATTGTATATTATAAAATAATAATAATAATAATAATAATATTATTAGTATTGCAAATAGTAGCTCTTAAAAAAAAATTAAATGAATTAAAATAAAAAAGTTTTTCCTCAATAGTTCATAAAACTAATTAAAAAAATTATTATAAAATATAAAACGACAAAAGCAAAGCAAATGAATTATAGTAATGAAAAGACAAGAACAAAAAGCGTAGAAATATCTAAAAGTATAAAATAATTATAAACAATAGCTCAAATCAGAATTATGGCAAACAAAACAAAAAAACAAAAAACAAAAATCATTTATATAAATTATATATAAAATTATGTGCTTTAAAAATGTTTTTATAATTTAAAAATTTGATTTTATACACACAAAAATTTATTTTTCTACACACAAAATGCTAAAATGTTTTTATTAGTTTGTAAAAAAACTGGGTAACCCGCATTAAAGCTGGATTGCATAATATATAGGGTGTCTCAGGATTTGCGCCGGATTTGATTTTTTAAATAAAAAACTGTTGTTTTTTTTTTTTTTTGTAAATTTATGAAACTTTTATTGAAACATAAAATAGACATCATGAGGATGGAATGATGGAATAACACATCGTGTAAATGGCCGCCTTGGCTTTGCTGGCATCTACGCGCTCTTTTCGTGAAATTTTTCATAACCGTTTTGCATAAATGTTGCGGTATTTCATTGATGCAGCGTGTAATTTCTTCTTTCACTGCTTGACGTGTCGTGCGCTTATTCACATAAACCTGTGACTTCAAAAAACCCCAAAGAAAAAAGTCCACAGGCGTCAGATCACAAGATCTAGGCAGCCCATTCTAGTCACCAAAACGCAAGAGAACACGACCGGGAAATGACTGATGCAGTAATTGAACTGTTTCTCGTGCTGTATGGCATGTGGCACCGTCTTGTTGAAGCCACATCATGTTTCAGCAAAAAAAAAAAAAAAAAAAAAAACTGGTTAACATTTCACAATAACGAACACCATTCACGGTTCGTGTTTGAGCTGCCTCATTTTCGAAGAAAAATTAACCGATGATGCCTCCAGCCCAAAATCCACATCAAACAGTGACACGCTGTGGATGCATTTGTTTCTAATAAATCACTCGTGGATATTCTGAGCTCCAAATGCGACAATTTTGCCTGTTAACGAAGCCATCGAGCTGAAAATGAATCTCACCGTCACTAAAGATGATTTTGTCTTCAAAATCGGCATTTTGTGGTTGTTGTTTTTTAACAATGCCCGTTGTATTATTTACCCGATGTGTTATTGCATCATACATAACCTCATGATGTCTACTTTATGTTTCAATAAAAGTTTCATAAATTTACAAAAAAAAAACAACAGTTTTTTATTTAGAAATCAAAACCGGCGCAAATCCTGAGATACACTATATATTATATTCTTATAATAATTTATAATTATTATTGTAGCACACATAATTTAAAACTGTGCGATCTAGAAAGATCTACAGTTTTGTCCTGATACAGCCACTTGCGACTACTTTTCTAAATAAGACTCATTGCCGGCAAAGCAGTCAGCATACTGCGCTGAAGACTGCCACTTCTTGTTTGCAAATAAGCAATGAAGACCATGATGCAACGATATTGCTACCCGTTTATCAACATGATCAGCTGCTTTCGAAGCAGTTCTTGTTGGGTGCGCACAGTGGTCATCATCCTAACCATGGCACCCCTGACGAGAAGATGGCGTCTAACCGAATAAGAACTGATATCAGAACATATAAAACGAATAACAATCGTTTTATTCCTAATATAGTAGCATAGAGGAGTATGATTGTACTTCTGGCAGGGCTCAACTGCACAAAGATACAATTGAACAATCTATACGCTCTTATAAGAACAATGTAATATATTAGGTGGAAGACCACCACCTATTAATGAGAGCGAAAAACATCTCCCTCGTAGCACCAGGCCCAAACTCGCACAGTTGAGATCCGGATTATTGCTTATCCCAATTCTTTTGCACTGTAGCACTCGAGCATATTGCTCCATCCGGATCTCAACTGTGCGAGTTTGGCACTGGTGCTACGAGGGAGATGTTTGCTAATGCGGTCAAACACCGCACGATACAATTCATCTGTTTAATTGTCCGTTCCATCCGACTCAATTGAGTGCTTTAGACCTCTGGTTACGACCAGTAGATGTTGCTTCTTTCCTGGGCCTTGACACCTAGGATTACATTTCGGTCTATATTTCTCTCGCATTCAAAAAAATAGCTTTGCACAATACAATCCATTCATAATATAATAAAATGTATACGTATGTATTTCCTGATGCAGCCCAACCAAAGCTGTTACAACAACAACAACAACAACTGTATTTTCCTATTGTGATTAGCATTACTCGTCCGGAAGATTTTGTTGAATCGGATCGTCGAGTCTTTGTGAACTACAATAGGGCTGACTGCACTGAGTAACACACGTTGTATTGATCAATCAATCAACGGTCTCTTGCCTACCAATGATGTTAAGGTAGGTGAAAGAATTCTTAGAGACGCGATCAGACTGCAAAGAGCTATATTCCTGCTGGTTGGTTTCGTAATATTAGGCCAGGCTTTCCAGCAGAAGCTGCACGCTTAGCGACCTTGCCTGATCAAATTCGTGCCAATGATCCGGGTGACAGTCGTATTGCCTTGTTGTCTCACAACGTGAATAATCTCGTTGCGGAACATAGAAAGGCAAAATGGCTAGAGTACTTGGATAATTGTGACTCGGGTTCGCGAAGTTTGTGGAACACTATTAAAAAGATATCTGCTGTACCGCAGAATAGAGCTCTTTCATCTATTACATTTGAGGTTGAGGGAGTACAAATAGGATCGTCAAAGCAGTGTGCCACCTATTTCTGCAGACAGTTCGTGCAACACACTTCTCAGCAGAATAGTTTAAAGCATAAATCCATATGTCACATTAGAAAGAAAAAAAGGACATGAAGATTTGGTAGATTTTACATGTGAGGAGGTTTTATCTGCTATAAGGAAAGCAAAATAAGCCGAGGCCATTCGAACGTACAGTGATGGTGGCTCTAGATATGAACAAGGCATTTGATACAGTTGATCATGCAATTTGTTTGCTTGTGTTAGTCCATTGCGGATTAGTTACAGTGTAGTGTGTCTCCCAGTGCCACAAAAGTGCTCTGGTTGTATCATTGGCTTCGTCACTTCTTTTTTGACAAGCCTATTGGCTAGCTCTAGACTAACATATATAAAAACTTAAACAGTTTTAAAGTGAAAGGAATGTCAAACTAGCCGTATTCAGCTATCGGTCCGTCTGTTATCGCAATTTTAGAAGCGTTTTACTTGCTCAGTTTTAAGTAGGTATGTATGTGGAAGACGCTAGATGTCGCACCAGCTGGACATGAGCTAAAGCGGTCAATGATCATGAGTTGGTGTTCTATATATATAAAAACGGAAGTATGTATTTATGTTCCCTATAGACTCCGAAACCGCTCAAGCGATTTTGATCAACTTTTGTGGGAATATTAAAAATAGTCCCGTGGGTGATCCTGTGGCGATTGGATAAACAAAAAATTTTTTTTTAAATTTTTCTAATTGTAATAGCATGTGGAAGGTTGGGAAGGTGGAATGAATGGCAGGGGAAGGAGTGTCAGGGGATGGAGTGGCAGGGGAAAGGGGAGAGCCGCGTACAACGTCGCGAGGATCTAGTCTGTTTGGCAATATTTCGATTCGATAGTCCTTGTGTGTGGAAGAAGTCTATTTTTTGACTTTCCAATAAGCTCAATACAGTAGCTTTTCCCATTTTTTTCTTCAAATTTGGTCGAAAACAATTGATTTCTTAATATTAAGTTTTTATTTAATCAAAATGATTAGTGATTAGATTAAAATGAGGTAACACAAAACGTGAAGTGCGTCTACTATTTCAATGACCAACCGAAAGTTCTCGTGATTGCATAGAAAAATTTCTAGAGTCTTCAAATGCCCAGTTATGTTTTCGCAAAGCAACCAACTATGAGCAGATATTTTTCGAACAAGATGCGAACTTTGATAAGAAAAATATTTTGGACAACTAAAACATGCCCGATAGTAAATACAGGGTGTCTCAAAAGAAAGTTCACATTTGATTTGCTGATTGCGTGAACGCAACTAAGCCGAGGGGCGCGGGGGTTATGTCAATTGGTAGCCTAGCTCTTGGGAATTTAATCACTATGGAGTGTTTCTCGGGAGCGGACCGTGCGTTGTGCGTACGTGAGTTTTACAAAAACGGTAATTCAGCGATTGTAGCGCGTAGAAAATTCTGCAGTATTCGAAATTTTCGTCATTTAAATGATGCGCAAAGCTCTCGACTCATTGGAAAATGGGTCTAGAAGTTTGAAGAAACCGGTTCAACGCTGGAAAAATCAATATACGGGCGTCCAAGATCTTCGAGAACGTTCTAAAACGTAGACAGTGTTACTCAGTCTGTTCGTGACAACGCGGACCTTTCGATTCGGAAGCGCTTTAAACATGCGTAGATCATCACTGTTCTGCATTTTTAGCAACTTCACACACGACCAACAGGTCTCTACTACGAGTTCATGAAATTTTTCCTGGTAATTGATTGACATAAACTGGCCTCCACGAAGTCCCGATTTAATCCCTATGGACTTTTTCCTATGGGGTTACGTCAAATCTAAAGTTTACGGCAACAAACCGATTTCCCTGGCACAATTAAAAGAAAACATCCTTCACGAAATGGCAGCCATCACGGAGAATACCTGCCGAGCCGTCATAGGAAATTTTAGTATACGCTTGTGTTTTTAAGAAATGTGAAATGTGCACAGACGACATACAAACTGATGATGTTAGCTAGTGTGTAGGATATTGATTGATTTATACATAAATGCAAAACGAACTGTTTAGAATGCCAAAGACTAAACACTATAAACAAATGGTTGCAGCAGCAGGATTTTTTTTTTTTTTTTTTTTGTTTTCATTTAAAAATATTGTATCTAAAGCACAATACTGCGATCAATGAAAATGTTTGATAACGAAAAAATTTTTATATGAAAATACGCTGTACAACAACAAACAAACAAAAATGTTCGGCACGAACTGTTTTCCAACGAGTACTCAGCTAACAAAACTGTTTGCTAACGAAAATACTTTATATACTCAAGAAAACCGGTGACAAAGAGTGTGACCTGTTTGCATTTGCGTCAGAAAAAAACAACGTAAAATCAATATGTGTGAACTTTTCAGCTAATATATAACTGATTTTAGTATTTCATGTTGATTTGGGAACACTGTATTTTGTTTGTTTGACATTAGGTAGTAATAATATACAATTTCGGTAGCAAAAATTTTCAACGAACTCTGTATTGGGCTTAAACCTGAATATAGTAATAGGTTTTATAAGCTATTAGTGCTGTATATATATATATATTTATAGTTTTACATATTTTCTTATACTACTTGCAAATATCAACAATAAAATATTGCTTTTTTTGTATAAATATAAAGCTTTTTAAAATTTTCGGTTTTGTTTTTTTATTTAATTTTTATAAAAAACGCTTTGCATTTGTTTAAGAAAGCTTTAAATAGTATTGAAAGCTAGTACTTTTTACTTCTCTATTAAATAAATTATTTGGAAAACTTTTTAAGGAAACGTTGGAAAAATGTAAGCAATACCTAAAACTTACTTAGGAAGAAGCGTATACAAAAAAAAAAAAAAAAAAAAGAGCTGCTATAAAAAAAAAACCAAAAATCGATAGAGATGAGCATGCTACAACATGAAATAATTAACTTTTATACACTTTATAGTATATACACAAACTCTAATTACACAAAATAAGAAAAAATAAAAAACAAAACAAAAAAAACTTAAAAACAAATCATTGAATTAGTGAAGCAGCTACAATTCAAAAAAGGTTTTACAATATATGCCTAACACATAGTACTAAAACTAACTAAATAAACTGAAACAACAACAAAAACAACAACACAAAAATAAAAAGCTCAAGAAGCATTAAAAGTTGTCTCCAAACGCTTACGAACAACTATAAAAACTTCTTATTTTTTTAAAAACTACTAGAAAAAAAACTTAAAAAAAACTGACATAAGAGTATATAGTATAAATAATTAAAAACTGAGACATAAAAACAAAAACAAAAAACATCTGCCATAAAATTCATATATAGTATATATAGTATATATAGTATATATAGTATATATATATATATATATTACTTATAAATAAATAAATAATATTTATATAAGCAACAAAACAAAACAGAAGCCATTCTCTCAGCATACTCAGATACGACTTAGCGTACTAGAAATGTTTAAAATAAAAAAATACTGAATGCAAATTTTAAAAAAACAAAAGTAAACTCTCAAAATAAGCAAAGTATAAAGCAAAAACTTTAGTAGCAAACGCATTATATAATATTTAGACTAACAAATAAATTAGTATTAAAAACTAATTATAATAATATTACAACAACAACAACAACAAACAAAAATGAAACTAGCAAGAAAAAATCACAACAACAACAAAAAATGCGACAAAAAATCATTAACTTCTTCTTCATTAACATGATATATATTCAAGTGCTTCTTACATACATAAAAAAAAAACAAAAACAAAATTAAATTAAATTATAAATAAAAAATTTAAAACAACAACAACAAAAATTATATACATTATTAAGTAAAATTATTAATTAAGCATAAGCATTATTATATATAGATAAAAAAAAAGAACTCACTAATATATATTAAAAAAAAACAACAACAACAACAGACAACAAAAAAAAAGCTTCAAAATTTTAAATGAAACAAAATTATTTCAAATTTTTTTATTATTTTTTAACCGTGCATGCTTCTTAAAATACTACATTTGAGTTTAATTTTTTTGGCTTTGTGTTTTTAATAGTACCTACAAATTTTATAGCATTGATGAATTTCTCATTCTATTCATGTTATTTATGATATTATTTATGATAAGGACATAAGAAACTGCGACCTAAAAGGTCTATTGTTACTCCTACTGAGCTAGATGAGCCGCCCCAAGCCTATATATGTTGTATGAATCTTAGTAGTTTCCTAGCATTCTCACTTGCTCCTTTCTAATAGAGTGATCACCTAGCAACTGCAGTCTGCTTCTAGCTACAGCTTCACATTCACATTCAGCAAGAATATCAAAAGCGGTCGGTCTCCTCTTCGTGGTCACAGAATCTGCATTCAAGTGAGTTATGTATCCCCTCAAAACATATAAATGTTTCTTTAGTCTACAGTGGGCTGTTAGCAGTTCTGTTAGTATTCTTAATTGGTTCCTATATACTACATAGCTGAAGCATACTTTTCGTTCTGGCTGGGTTGTATACCACTAGAAGTAACTTTGCTTGTCTTAGTCCTTGACTTGTAGCCCAGTGTTGTTCTTTTCCTATATCCTTCTCCTTGCGGTTTACTTTCGATATAGTATATCGCCCTATAATGCAATACGGCTCAGCTGCTATCAATAGCATGGCCACTACTTGTCTGGCAAGCTTGTTCGCTTGTTCATTACCCGGTATATTGTTATGACCAGGCATCCACAGCAGAGATACTCTCTTGTGTTCGCCTAGACCATTTGCCAATAGACCATTTGCTCTCGAACACCAGCTTTGTCTTAACTACTTTGGAGTTAAGTGCTTTCAACGCTGCCTGACTATCTGTGAGAATAGCGATATCACAGTTGTGAGATAACCTCTATCTAGATTGAATTGTGCACATCTAATTATGGCGCACATCTCTGCTTGGAAGTTAGTGTTGTGTGTTTCCTATTGACTCCGAATAGTGTGCCCTAGGGCCTACTACTCCTAGGCCTGTAGCCTCTTCTGTCAAGTATCCATCCGTATACCACTTGATGGTGTGTGGTTTTAAAACGTAAGCATTCTGAGACGTCCACGTTTTTTTTTTGTCGGCCCATTTCATGATAAAATTCCGATCAAATATGTTCCTTTGTGTCATTTCGTGTCATTATGCATGGACATTAGTGTTGCATCCTTCGTCCATGTATGGAGGCGTTTCTGACAGATCTCCGAGGTAACCTCATTCTCCCCGACTGTTAGTCTTAGAAGTGTGTCTTTTATTCTGTGTTCAATTTCTAGATGGAGTGGTGACAAATCCAAAATAGGCTTCCAACGCTACTGTTGGGCACGTGCGCATTGCCCCTGTGATGCAGACACACGCTAGTCTCTGTAGGGAGTTGAGCGCCCTAGTGGCTGTCACCTGGCTTGCTCTTTCTCCCCACACAACTATGACATATAGTAACATTGGCTTCACTGCCATGTTGTTGAGCCAGAGCATGTTGCACCCCCAACATTTTCCGGCCAGTTTCCTGCACACAAGTATTGCCTTTGTGCATTTCCCTATTAATTTTTAGGGCGTTGTGCGAAGGTCGCAGACCATCGTCACAGTCTTTATGAATGTCATTGTTGGTCATATACCAAGGAGCACCTGCAATGGTTTTTAGTATCATGGACTGGTATCTTTGCAAGATTTCTATGTTGGAATTGCTTGCAGTTCCCCATAGCTGCATAGCGTATGTATGTCCATACGGGTTTAATAATAGCCTTAAAAAGACGAACTTTGTTCTCAAGGCTTAGTTTGCATTTACTTTGTTTTATATGGAGCTTCCATGTGAGTCTTCGGTGTGGCTGGGAGAAGGAGAGGCAAAGGGAAGCGCAGCAACGCGTCGGGTTCCAACTAGTACTTAATATATAAATGATGATTATTGTGCTTCGTAAATTCGTGCAATTTCCAACACATTTTTCCAGACCTCTCGTAAATTAGTTTTAGTTTTCAGTTGGAAAACACTATGTCTTTCCAAAAAGACCAAAGAAAACAGTCGGAAGCGGTTACATTCGGTGACGTTGCTGTTGCGCGGAACAATGCGAAATGGTCGAAGCCGCGCCATTGCACCACTTGCGGTATGCGCTGGACTGCATCCTGTTAGTTTTGCGCAGCTGGTATCAAAAATTGTATTGAGCAGAATTGATGGTAATTGCGGCATTTTCAAAGAAATATGATCGTTTCGAACGTTATGCCGCACCAAACACTACACTTAAGTGGCTGTAATGTCGCTGATGAACTACGCTTGGATTCTGCATAATCCATATTCCGCAATTTTGCTTGCTAACGAAGCTATTTTTTATCTACTTTTGGTCGCAACGAAATGGTATAATCAATTCATTGCTGCTAGCCTGTCGACATCAATTCTTTCACAAGCTAGGTTTTATATAGCAATATGTTTAATGTGACCGAAATCATACAAACGGACCTCCGTAATAGCCCTAATTGACTTCTTCTTGTTGATATTTCTGAACTATTTTGCACACTTTCCAATATCTGCTGATTAGTTTCTTTCATCTGCACCGGACATAGTCTTCTGATAACAGAGAAGTTTCTTACTGACTCTTCCTATCGAAAATATAAAGTCAGACGATTTACCATATCGTTGGCGCTGTCGGTGTTATCCACACTTTAAAATATTAACAATTGTCCGTTGGTTTTCATATAAAATTTCAACAATTTTTGTTCGATGTTCTTTGTGCATTGTTTCATTATAAAACCCCAAGTCTTCTTTATAAAATTCCGAATAAAAAAGAAATGTACATGAAAAAGTTATAATCCGATCATATACACTAAAGCAACTTTCGCATAATTTTTTAATCAATATATATTCCACTTAGTTACTCCACTTACTATTCCAAAAATTTACATTATAATTATCTTTATCGAACTATCGAGCACGAAAATTCGACTGCCACAAACAACACGATTAGTCGTGGGAAATGCTTTTCGAAAAAGATTCGTGTGCAAACACCGTTATCGATAGTTTTGTGCGCAAAACGCTCGCGAAAACTTTCGATTACGATATTATTTTCGAACTTTTGGTCAATTGGGTAGTTATTGTAGGGAAAAACCAGCAGAGAAACCTTTTAATTATTGTGTTTACATATATATTTAAAATTATAATTAACCAGTGGTGTTGGCTTTATATAAAAGTATATTTCGAAATGCGAATTAAATGGAATTTAATTCCCTTTTCCCGTTTTACCTCTTATTTTTTAGCAATTTCATTTTTAAACTCGATTGCTTGCGGAAATTTTTCAAAAAACACAAATTAGTGTGAAAAAAAAAATTTGTACAATTTTCAATAGCGATTTACTCGCAAACGGTTCCATATACAACAAAATTTTATGCAATTTATTTTTAGTAAATTGCTCGAGCTTTCTTTTGCGGAAAGACAAGTTTTCGATATTGTCAACAGTTAACGAGATATATACAATTTTATGCATTTTGCTATATATATCAAGTCTGAGTTTTTTGATTTTTTTGGTATATTCGCTAACAATTCGTTAAAAAAATTATAATTACAAACTTTTTCTGAGTTATTGCCTACATTGACTGTACAATATTTGCTGTGCAGTTTGATTGAAAACTGTTAAGGATGTTTCTTACTATACTCATATATAATTTTCTTTAAAAAACTATATGTAAAAGCAATTTTGCACTCAATTCAAATCAATGCTATAAAATTATTTTGAATGCTTTGTAAACTTACAAATAAACAAACATATATATAGTAGTTACATTTTTAACAATATCATTTTAAGTAAGATTTTATTCTTAGCTTTGCAACAAACAAATTTGTAAATACTTAAACCATAAAATCAGTTTTAAAATTTAAAATTTAAAAAAAATTGAAAAGAAAAGAAAAGAAATAAAACATTTTTCATTACAAAAATCAAGACAACACCAATTCGATTTTCATTTCACAATATATATTTTCATCAAAAAAAGAAGAAAAAACCAAAAAAAATAATTCTGAATTATAACAGTAGCTCATACATCATAGAAACGTTGAGCATGAGTAGATATTGCGTTGTTATTTGAAGTAAAAAATAAAAAAAAAGCCCAAGTAAAAACACACACAAAAAAAGAAGATATGTTAAATTTCTTAGTAAGAAGTTAAATAATATATATAAATACTTAAAAAAGAAAAACGAAAACGAAAACGAAAAAAAAAACTTAATAATAAAAATTGTTGAAAATATAGCGCAAAAAAGTAAAAGATTTAAAACTAGAAAAGTTTAGTAACAAGAAACGGCGATACTTCCAAGCAACTACTGAGCTAAAAAACACATTAACAGACAAACAGGCAGACGGACAGACATGGAAGCATAAATTGTACAGCAAGCTTAAGGCTACACACACACACACACACACACACACACACACACACACACACACAGTCACACAGACACGCCCACACTCTGATATAATTAGTATATACAATACATTTTTATTAAGCAGTTATTTCAAGTTATACCCATCAAAAAAAAAAACAAAACAAAACAACAAAAAAATCAACCTATATACTAAGTGAAAAACTCTAAGGGAAAAAAACACGGATGCAAAAACTTTTCAAAAAAAAAATTATAATATTGAAATTTTTTTCAAGCAAATGTAGTGATAATTTAGCAGTTAAAACGGAAAAGTAAATTAACAACTAGTAGAAGAAACATACCTACGTTTTTTTGTGCAAACAAAAGGGAATTATATCAATTTTACACACAATGCAAAACGTAAAAATAAAGTTTTTGTTCGAAAATGTAGTTTTCAAAAACTACAGAAAAGAAGAAAAAAATGCACTAATGCAAAAACTTTCTCGAGAAATGTAGTACGAGATATAGTGAAAAGAAACATGTATAGCAAAGTCAATTTCCGCATTTGATTATATTATTTTTCACATATATTTACATATAAACTATATAAGTATACTTATATACAATATTGGGAAACTAACAAAATTAAAAACCAAATCTAATGGCATTTTTTCGAAACTCTAGTTTAGCAGACCATTAGCAGTATAACACTTACAATACATAAAATATTTTCTAACATGCAGTACTCTAGCATTTGAATTATGAAATATATTTGTTTTAGATTTTAGGTATGAACTAATTTCAGTGAGTTATTTTCTTAGATTATATTAAATTCTATAAACGAATTGCAGTTTAAAAACTTTTTAAAAAAGTTCCAGTCGTAAAAGAACTAACGAGTAAAACGAAACTACAAAAATGGCAGAAATAACAACGAGTACGACAATATCGGTCGGAATATTGAAAGTTAAAGATGGGTGGAGTTCTCTCTCCTGTCCTGTTCAACCTTTATTGGGCAAAGATGCCTCTTCCCCCTCCCTATATAAAACTGTTAACCTATACAGATGATTGTTCCATTTTATCTGCGGGCGTGAACGTCGATGATATTTGCACGAGAATTAACATTAAACTGGAGAATTTTGTTAAGTTTTTTCAATGCTTTCAACACACAAATCATCTGCCTCCATTTTTACCTCCTGGACTAAGGAAGTGAGGATGGAACTATATGTCTTTGTTGGAGGTTTGAGGATTCCAACAGTTCAGTACCCGACGATACTTGTAACAACATTTGATCCATTACTTAGATTCTCGGCTCCTGCCACCAAGACAAATAATCGTCTCAAGTCGAGCAACAAAGTGCTGAAAGCGCTTGCTGGGTCTGCTTGGGGTAAGGACAAAGAGACAATAATAACAACTTACAAAGCTATCGGACGTTCTGCACTCCTCTTCTAAGTAAGACTCAATGGCAATGCCTGCAAAGAAGTCAGAATAGTGCGCTGAGAACTGCCAGTGGTTGTTTGCAAATAACCCACGAAGACCATTAGCGTGAAGCAACGATGTTGCTACCTGTTTATCAACATAATGTGCTGCTTTCGAAGCAGTTCTTGTTGGGTGCGTACAGAGATCATCATCCTAACCATGGCACCCCTGACGAGAAGATGGCGTCTAACCGAATAAGAACTGATATCAGAACATATAAAACGAATAACAATCGTTTTATTCCTAATATAGTAGCATAGAGGAGTATGATTATACTTCTGGCAGGGCTCAACTGCACAAAGATACAATTGAACAATCTATACGCTCTTATAGGAACAATGTAATATATTAGGTGGTTGACCCACACCTATTAATGAGAGCGAAAAACATCTCCCTCGTAGCACCAGGCCCAAACTCGCACATTTGAGATCCGGATGGAGCAATATGCTCGAGTGCTACAGTGCTAAAGAATTGGGATAAGCAAACATCTCTCTCGTAGCACCAGGGCCAAACTCGCACATTTGAGATCCGGATTATTGCTTATCCCAATTCTTTTGCACTGTAGCACTCGAGCATATTGCTCCATCCGGATCTCAACTGTGCGAGTTTGGCACTGGTGCTACGAGGGAGATGTTTGCTAATGCGGTCAATCACCGCACGATACAATTCATCTGTTTAATTGTCCGTTCCATCCGACTCAATTGAGTGCTTTAGACCTCTGGTTACGACCAGTAGATGTTGCTTCTTTCCTGTGCCTTGACACCTAGGGTTACATTTCGGTCTATATTTCTCTCGCATTAAAAAAACAAAAAATGCACAATACAATCCATTCATAATATAATAAATTGTATATGTATGTATTTCCTGATGCAGCCAAAACCAAGATGTTACAACAACAACAACGAGTACGACGAACTAACGTGTACTATAAAACGACGAGTTGACTAAACTAATGAATGAATAAAACTAAGTTTAGTAACGAATACAAAAACTGCGACGTAAGCAACGAGCAGGCATACCACAGCGAGAAGAAATGTCTAACAGCGTAGATTTGTGCCACAAAGCGAGTAAGGCAACGAAAGATCAATTTTGAAGAGCTTTTTGCATAACACACACTTCGAGAGAAAAGCTGCTGTAATTGAAAACTTCATATAAAACAGAAGAACAAGCTAAGAAATGTTACACAAATTTTACTTGTCAATTTTTGCATTTGGCTGTGTACCAAGTTTAAAAGAAAGCATGATAGTGTTGCCACATGTTTACACATTTGTAAGTATGTCTGATGTAACACCTCACAGTACTATTGGAGTGGCTTCAACAAAACCGATTTTAAACAAGTTATTAAGCACATGATACCTGGAAGACAAGATTTGACCGCTGAGTTTGTTGATTCTGCCGCTAAATATACTGATTGTCTGCACAAACAAAAAGAAAAACTGGTTGCAATTAAGAAAATAGGAGTTGAGGATCGTGACATAGCGGTGTATGATAGAGTTTTTCTAAAAAACATAATATTACCTCATAAGCTGACACCGACTTAGGAAGCACATAATACCAATCGCCGATTGGATTGTATTTTAGCGGCAGAAATAATTGTGTCGAATAATTTCTTGAACACAAAGAAACTTCTGCACAAGCTGTACGGAAAAGGACTTACACACAGACATTCCCGGGCTCATGTTCAGTTTAAAGTAGGTGGTGACTAAAATGCTAGAGTGTTTTTAAGCAAGAAAGGAACGGCGAAACTAAAGTCGAATGCATTATAACAGCCAAAGCTACTGCTTAAGTGTATTGAATTTCTAGCACAATGTTGTGTTGTGAACATAATATAATAAAATACTACTTCGCTTGAGTCAATATTTAATAGTAGACCTTCAGTAGAACCGAAGCTTAAAATTTCTTTCACACTTAGATCTTCTAGTCGATAATTCGCGGTCATTTTGATGAAAAGCGCCTATACCAACTTTGAAACCAATATCTCAAAAATTGATAGAATTGGGCGCAGTCATACACACGGACATGGCTAGACGAAATGGTTCTTTCCCTACACGCAGATCTCAATACATAAAGGCAACGAGTAGACGAAATAAACTAACAACAACGCAAAACCAAATAGTTTAGAAAAACTAATAGAAAGACAAATCCAAAGAGTACAATGAAACAAACGAGATAATCGCCAAACGTTTCAAACAACGAATAAGAATATTCTGAAAAATTTAATAGTTTCAGAATATTTGTCAATGGATACATTCGATGCCAAAGAAATCATACGTGTTCATTAAGTATTATTTAGTTCTGTATAAAAAAATTCAACAAAGGAACTTCTGCAGAAACTAACAAACGGAAGACGACAAGAAAACTTTCTAACACATTTTCTGTCCATATACTTCCGCCCTAAGTAGACGAAGATTTAAAGACCTAGGAAGAATATATTCAACAGAAATATTTCAACTGGTTAGAATTCATTCAGATACATATACAAATTCATTAAATTCTCTGGTGTGTTTAAAGTCTCTCTGCAAATAGATTCGGCTGGATCAAAAGACGTCCAAAAGGAAAATCTAGTCAATGTTACCTACTAAAGAAAGCTAAAAATGCAACGGAAGTTGTAGAGAAATTGTTGAAAACGTAGTCGCATATGGTTGACAACTAGAAGAACTCTTAACATATTATATTATATTCATATGTTATATTTACGCGAAAAGCAATCACTTAAATCGCTATATTATCCTTCTCTTATAAATTGCGATTATTTTGAATTAATTGGTCAGAATCGATTTCGTTAAAATGCTTCGTTTTTCACTTTTAGAAGGATTTTGCATTTTAAATGGATTTGACATTTGATATATGAATTTCATAGTGCCGATCCAAAGTGAAATCAAAACGCAAAATCCTACTGACAGTGAAAAACGAAACATTTTAACAAATATAATCCGATCAATTTTTTTAATCGAAATTTATAATTTATTTACTTAATAATACTCATATGGATATTTTGCTGTCAATTCCATTCTGGTAGTACTCCAAACACAGCAACTTTAACATAAGCAATGATTAAGTAAAAATTATAAGGAAAAACCAAAAAGAAAGACGTCACAACAAGCAAATTAATCTAATGCATACAACAAAGCGACTAGTTAGACGAACGAGTAAGACGACATGTACCAGTTGAACAAAACTAACGAGTAAGACACAACTGAAGAGTGAGACTAGCTAACTAGTTTTGGACGACGGAAAATTTTCAGAAAATAAGATAATGGAAAACAACAAAATACAATTTTAATATAATTTCCAAACAATACATTTAAAAAAACAAAATGTTAGAATTGGAAATCTTTACTTAAATCCAAAGACCTTTTAAACAATAAAAAATGTTACTGTTGTTATAAAGATACACAAATTCGTAACACAATCTTTTTGGGAATGTCTTTTATGTCTTTCAGCGCTCTAAGTTGCAGAGAATTCTACTGTATTGGCCATGTTTTCGTTTATTCAGCTTATGTAGAATACTTATACTTGAAGTAAATAGTTACAAATTGTTGAATGTTAGCTAATAATTTGAAAATGCCCTTTTGCGAGAGTGAGTCCACCAATTCCAAAAGCAGCTTATTCAGTTGAAGCACAAAGAAGAACTTTTGTCAAATCAGAGTTGCTCTGAAAGTCAATGACCGATAGATAGTAGTTGAAATCAGTCGACTTTTTCCAACTTAGTACTTTGCTTAGTTTTGACCTTATGCATTATACTATGAGCGTAATATTGACGCTGCTATAGGTTAGGAAAGCAAACGATTGCAAATACTAGGTCATTTTCAGGAATCAAGAGGAGTAATTTAATAAGTCAAATCTCATCTTCTGAATCCCTATAATCAGTATTCGGTTCGAAAACATTAACATTTGCTGCAACTTGTGGAATGGCAAGTGCGCAGTATGCTGGTCAAAAGAATCAAAGTCTTATGATGTGTCTAATAGTTCGTATGTCTCATTGGAACTTACTGAAACTTTTTAAACAACTTCAAGAAAAGAATTCTCACTAAAATTATGGTTCTACTTTACTTCTAAATAAAACATAGCGCTTCAAAATATAAACAGCATGAAAAAAAACTGAAAAATTATACTCAAAAAGTAAAGAAAAAAAAACAAAATACATAAAAACTCTTTTGTATTGTAGATTTAACATTAAATAAAAAAAAAGAATCGTTAGTAAAAGACTGAGCTACAAAAAAAAAAAACAGATAAAATAAAAACATAAATTTATATACTATATAAATAATTAAAAAGCATAAAAATATTAAATTAATGAAGGGACAATTACAAAATGTATTTTATTTAATACAATAACAAGAAAAACAACAGCAACTAATATCAGCGAAGATGCATTTTAATTTATAATTAAACAATATATTAAATTATAATGCAAAAATAAATTTCAAATTTCGAAAACAATCAGTTGTTATACAAAAAAAAAAAAATAACAAAAATAATACACTTCAAAACTGCCTTTTTCGAACAACAACAAAAAACAAAATTATTATTAAAATAAAAGCAACACACACAACAAAAACTTATAAATTAGTTAATATAGCTTTTTACAGTTACATACGAGTATATACTATATTTATAATTTCTTTTTGTTTTCTTTTTTGTAAATTAGTTTCTCTTAATGCATTTTTTATTTTTAAGAAGTTCCTAACTAAATGCATTTAGCGCTACTTTTTAACACTACACAAAAATACAGATACACACTCACAGAACAATGTACACAAAAACATGTAAATTATAACAAGCATAAATGAAAAAAAAAACAAAAACAAAAACAAAAACAAAAACAAAAAAGTTATTGTATTGTTCAGATATTGTTAAAACTTATATAAGCAGCAAACGTTTTGAGATGCAGATGGAACTTCATCACTTTATACTATGTATTTAGATACTTTATTTGAAAAGCAAAAAAGAGCGCATATTACGTATATTAATTAAATTAATTAATAGTATAAACAAAAAAGAGTTTAATTAAAATTATTACGCACAAATTTATACATTACAAAGTTTAGAGTTTGAAGTTCAAATGAAGAAGTAATCAAATCGATAGAACCGACAGATAGACGGGCAGATAGTGTAGTGTAAAAGTATGTGGTTTAAAGCGGTAAGAACTGGTATAAAGTGGTATAAACTGGTTTTTAACTGGTTTATATGTTTATATTATGGTATATAGTGTTATAAACTGTTATAAACTGGTATAAAGTGCTATAAACTAGTATAAAAGACAACACAACACATTAAAGTATAAACCAGTTTAAGTGGTATAAATTGGTATAAACTGGTACAAAATACTATAAACTAGTATAAAAGACAACACAACAAATTAAAGTATAAATCGATGTAAAGTGGTATAAACTGATATAAACTGTTTAAAACTTTTATACGCTGTTATAAACTGCTATAAACTGCTATAAAGTGCTATGAACTAGTATAAAAGACAGCACAACAAATTAAAGTACCATCTAAAATCTAAAACCACTATAGTTACTTGTATAAACTGCTATAAACTGGTATAAAGTACTATGAACTAGTGTAAAAGACAGCACAACAAATTAAAGTACCATCCAAAATCTAAAACCACAATAGCTGCTGGTATAAACTGGTATAAACTGGTATAAACTGCTATAAACTGCTATAAAGTACTATAAACTAGTATAAAAGACAGCACAACAAATTAAAGTATACCTCTTTTAAATCTAAAACCACCATAGTTACACTACACTTTATGCGCTGGCTACTATTGTTTCATATAAATAATATACAAAATCTCAGCAAACATTCAAAAACTTCGAAACCAAAAACGAATGTTTGTTACCGTTATATACGTAAACAGTTGAAAATTGTTTTCAAGAACAAAAAAAAAAACCTAAGAAAAACTAAAATAAAAAACAATTTACTAAAAAAAACAAAAAACACATAAAACTGCAAACAATTCATAATCAAGTAAAACGAAAATTTAAATAATTAATTATTTATAATTATACTATATAGGCAAAAAAAGAAATGAAAAAAAACAAAATATACAAAAAGATTATAAAACAAAAACGCAGCATAATCCATAAAGAACAAACGAATCTTACCGAAACATATAAATATATATATATATACATATATATATATATATATATATATATATATATATATATATATATATATATATATATATATATATATATATATATATATATATATATATATATATATATATATATATATATATATATATATATATATATATAATATATATATATATATATATATATATATATATATATATATATATATATATATATATATATATATATATATATATATATATATATATATATATATATATATATATATATATATATATATATATATATATATATATATATATATATATATATATATATATATATATATATATATATATATATATATATATATATATATATCTATATGTATATATAATTAATTGCTTTTAGCTTTTATTAGAATTTTAATTTAACAAATAGTAAACGAACATGAAAATGCAGCTAATAATTAACACAATAATTTAACTATTAATTAAATTAAACAAAAAATCGAAAGCAAAAAACAAAACAGCTGTTGAAAATCAAATTTCCCAAGAGTTACAAAAACCCAAAACCAAAAAAAAAAAAAAAAAAACAAATAAAAAATAAAAACAAAAAATTAAAAAAGCGGAAAGAATTTTGAGGAATTTACTCTATTAGTAAACGCATTGAAGCGCCGTATCGAGCGATCAGTAAGATTTAAGCCCAAGATATAATGAAGAAGTATGCATTCAAGTTGAGAACAAAAACAACAACAAAACAAAACAAAAGAAAAGAAAACAAAAAATATTATTATTAATTATTATATTGTATTATTAACTGAAATATTTAGATGAAATGATGAATTCTTAATTATATAATATATTATGGATACTTACAGAGAATAAAAACAAATGAAATACATGAGAAAATGAATAACAACAACAACAACATGAACATGAACATGAACAACAAACAAAAATTACAAAAAAAAAAAAATAGAGAATATTATATTAAAAAAAAACCAAAATAAAAAAAATTAAGTCTTTTTTCTTTATACGGTATGCCGCAAAATTGAGTCTCCCTTCGAAAATTTTAGTACATTTAAAAATTTTAGATAAATATGGTAAAAGCATGGGTAAGAAAGAGCTAAAACAAAATAATACAAAAGAGTAACAACGAGAGAGCATAGTGCATAACATATATATAGGGGGAGTGAGAGAGAGAGAGAGTGAGAGAGAGATAGAGAGAGAGAGAGAGAGACGGAAAGCAATTGAAAGTAACGGGTTTTTCAATGTTCGAACTTTGACTGCGTATTAGAGTTGAGCAATATTTAACTACCTGTGATTCAATCACGGCGATTGAACAATCACAAATATCAGTTGCTACTCGATATTGTAAATGTCAGTGTTTGATTTCAATCATTTGTTACTTACAAGTGCCACTGTGATACACGGCGTATGCGTAATATATCATGCATGTAGAGTTAGCAGCACAAAATGTATCAACGTATCAAGTTTATGATATGCATGATATACCAGGTACATATGTCGCAAATGAAATAGGACTGTTAAAAAAAAAAAACAACAAAAATTTAATATTTTGAAAAGCTTTTATTTTTAATTCAAAATATAGTAGTTTCCTTGTGCTTCGATACAGCGTTTTGCACGGTCACTAAGCATTTCGAATGAATGTTTTAGGTCATTTTTAGGAATGTCGTTGAGAATGCCGGTCGACGCCTTTTTGATGGCTTCAATGTCCTCATAGCGGTGTCGTTTCATTGTCAAATGAAGTTTTTCAAATAGATAAAAATCACACGGAGCCAAATCAGGCTAGTACGGTGAAGAATGTACCTTTTCAACGCATGTACCTAACAATAGGTGGCGCCACCAGAAACAGCTATTATTACAAAGTCCTGTTTCTTTTGCAACAGAGCTTGTAGACATAATTTCTCCGTCAAAATACGATGAATCGAATCTTTGGGAATATTCGATTCCATTTCCATATATTTGACAACGAAAATTTCGGCTCATTTTGTAGTATGAATTCAAGCACTTTTTCAATGTTCTTTTCGATCACCACTAATTTTGGCTGGCCCGACTTTTCATCGGCACAGAGGTTTTCACGATCTTCTTGAAAACGTTCAAACCACTCGTGAACATTGCTACGGGATAGACAATTGTTACCATAAACTTGTTTCATCATTTGGAACGTTTCGGTGAATGTTTTACCAAGTTTAAAACCGAACTTAATATTTGCTCTTTGTACGAGATGCATTTTTCGACCGATGCCCAAAAGATACTGTCATTTTTAGCGCGGTAACTTCGCTTGTAGTGGTCCGATTGTCATAAAATGTTTACAAGATATCAGTACCTTTCCAACGCATGTAGGTGGCGCGATCAGAAACAGCTATTTTTAAAAAGTTCAGTTTCTTTTGTAACACACCAGGTATGTATTACTGATACGCCGTGAATTACAATATTAAGTGGCAATTGATATTAGTGATTTTCAGTCGCCGTGATTGAATCACAGACAGTTCATCCACGTATTGATAGTATTCACACCGCTATTTAAGCACTTGTTTTGGAATCAATCTTTATGCTTGGCTGGCTTTTATCTCTGCTAGCACCTGGTTTATTTCTCTGTAGTGAAAAATTAAATGTCTTTTTCTTTTTTTTTTACTCTTTTTTATATCCAATCCTCTCAAGAAAGTAACATGAAAACAGCACTCTTTTAGCATACAATTGCGGTTTCACGTTGTATTGCCTTAGTATTTACAAGTTCTAGTGAAGATATGGCACTTGATCAATCCTGAGAAGGACTATGTGAAAAAATAGATGATCTAGTCAATTTTTTTAATCGGAAAAGAAATCAGCAATAGTTGGCACTGATATAAATTCAAAACCGATGACTTCTTGAAATACCGTCTTTCCGCCTCAATTCCCAAGATTTTGTTAAGGAATAATTAGTCTGTTATGGGAGCCCAATGCTTGAGACTATAACCAACACTCTCCTCTGGTTTTTTATGTCACTTTAAGCCAATCCTCTCCAGAAAATGGCACAAAAAATAAGATATTCCAGTAACAGATGGCGGTTTCTGAAGTATGCAAATAGTCTCAAAGAAATGTAATGAAGATATGCCAGATGGTCAGTCCGGGGAAGGATAATGTGGGATCTACATGTTCCAATAGTTGGCAATAGAATATATAGAAATCAGGTGACTACCCAAAATCCATGTTCCCGCCTTAATGCCCAAAATGTTTGTAAGGAATTCATATCCTGCTCCGGCAGCCCAATGATTCCGACTATATCCCACACTTTCTAATGGTTTTTTATACCGTTTTAAGCCGTTTTAAGAAAATGGCACAAAAAAGAAGATAATCAGAAACTGATGTCGGTTTCCTGTAGTTTAGAATTAGTCCCAAAGAATTGTAGTAAAGGTATGCCATTTAGAATATATACAAATCAAGTGACTACCTAAAATTGCATGATGCCGCCCCAATGCCCAACATTTTTGTAAGGAATCCATATCCTGTTGCGGCAGCCCAATGATTCCGACTATATCCCACACTTTCGAATGGTTTTTTATACCATTTTAGGCGAACCATCTTCAGAAAATATCATTTATATACACCTTTTTTTATTCATATAATCATTTTAAACATAAAGTTATATTAAAGTAAAATCGTATTAATACATTAAATAGATAAAAATGTTTACAGCGATCGCAGTAGCAGTTCAAAATCACGGTGATTTGAAAATAGCAGTCACGATAATCACTGCTACTCATAAATCACTGACTAGCTCATCTCGACTTCGTATTGATCTGTCGTTTCAGTTGGATCAAAGTTCAAAGTTTGTATTCTGTCATAGTCACAATTTTATATTACCGCTCGCTGATTGAGCTCTGGAGTAGTAGGAAACGGATCGAAAATTTGACGGAAAAATCATTTTCAGCGTCATCTTCAGAGACCCGTGAACAAGTAAAACTTCCTCATTTCGGAAGAGAGTAATGTACAGCACTATCAAGTGTTGTTATTGCATCCGTATGAATTTTCTAGATGTCGACTATCAATGGCGTATGGTACCAGAGCATAATTGATTTTTTGTTATCTCGATTGGATGACATGGACATGGACTACATGTGGTGCCACTGAGACTACGCAACGTGTCAATCATCGGTCATTACATTAAAATTGGAGCACGAAAAGTTCCCACAACGTTTTATTTCCAGAAGAGCAATGGCTGCCAAGATTGTACGTATTAACGCCATTAGAAACTTTTCTCTGAGGCTATGTTAAGTCACCGGTCACCAACAGCAATTGATCAACTGAAGAACAACATCATGCAAACCATTGGTGAGATACAGCCCGACTTATGAAACAGTGTCATAAAAAATTGGACCTCTTGGAGCGAATCCTGTACACGAAGCCATTTCAATTATATCATTTTCAAAACAAAAAGTTATTCAATGTACTTTAATTAGCAATAAAGGTTTCCGTCATATCTCACGCGTCATATCTTTTTATTACATTTTGAAGTTCAGACACGCTTAACGGAAAATCTATTACAAGTAAGAAGTACAGCAGTGCTTTGGCACGTCGCAAGCGAAGAATGATAGATAATGATCGCTCGAGACATACTTATTTGTACCTTAGTTGGTAGATTTAGATTTGTGGAGGCTCAGAGCCAAGAATGATGTGGAGTCCTCTTTTCACACGTTAAACTACAAGTGATATTTCAAGATAAAGAAACTTCTCACCAATTTTTTTGAAGCAAACACATCAATAAGATTGTCAAAACATAAATCGCGGTGAATTGGTAAGACGAGTACGTTCTGAACTCGTGCGTTATCTGTTTTTTGATAGTTTCTACGATGTTTTGAAAACATTTTTACTCCATTGCAATTAGACTCCATAATGGAGAAGTAAATTCAAAGTACTATTTTCGTATTGTGAACATTTGACCGCATATCTTTTTGTATTGGATTAGGAGATAAAGAGCTTTTTCCATTGGTTCTTCGCCAAGCCGTTCATAGAGCTTCCATAATTCGGTAAGTTGTAATAATTCATTTCCAAGAGTTAATTATAAATCTTCTGGATAAAAATCGAATAGATTGTATACTTGTACTACATGCAACTCTTCACATGTCATTGTCATAGTTGCACGTTTTGTTTTTGAATTCTCAAACATGTGTCGTAATTTTCCTTTTTTTTTCCATTTTGTCCCCTTATTATTCATAGCTTTTGAAAAAATTTCTCTCCGATTCAACAAAAGATTTTAAAGACTTAAATGATTTAATATGATACTAAGTACCATCGTGGAACTTTGTAAATATCTGATCGTGGTATTGAATCTTCCAAGAGTATCATGCTAGATTTATGTACATATAAACTGAGGATCTCAATCAAGGGCTATTGAATCTAATAATAACTGCGAGTAAGTGCTTTGATTGCTTCATGAAGGCACACTTTTTAATGTATAAACTTCATTTTGTGTGTTTAAGGTGTAAACTTTCTTATTAGATATCTGGTATCGACAAGAGCTCAAAACCCGTTGAACTGTCCAAATTCATTCCACATAACTGACAACTAGTGTGAGCTGTTCCATATTTCCTTCATCAGGGGTAGGGGTAAATGACACTAAATACAAATTTGCTTTTCTCATTCGAGTACAGATCATTGGTGAGAATAAAGTGTTTTTTTTTCATTTAAAAAAGTCTTTTAATAAATAAATTAATTTAGTTTACATTCAATATCTTCAAATCACATACAAAAATATTATATTACACAAAGATGCTACTTCATTATTGTGCCTTGCGATTCGATTTCCTGGCAATAAATACCAAATTCGTGCCACGTGCTTCATTGGCAGCCGTACTATCGTCATCCTCCTCTTCTAACTCACCATCGACAGCAGGCTTCTCCTCATCTGCCTTCAGTTCTTCGTAATAGTCAACATTGACAAGATTATAGCCCTGTTTAGTCTCACGCACTGCTACGCTATATTCATCCAGATAGTTATCCCCGAATGTAATAATACGGCCAATTTTCATAAAAGGACCCGTTTCATCGCTCATGCTCGGCCAGGCTGGAGCAGAGCGTGCACTTGGTACACCGGTAGCAGCGAATGAGGTCCAGAATTGTACCATGCGCTTGGCCATCTTAATATCACGATTGGCGTTAATCATATTATAACGTGGCCAAGGGAACAGGTACAGATTGTCATCGGTCAGTGAAACGCCCAGATCAAAAGGTTCCGAAATGGCATCCTCTTCGGCGGTAGCATAGCGATTCATTTCACCCTCATAGTCAAAGGAATACAGGTAAGTGCTGTATGGTAGTTTCTTGGCGTTGGCCTGCATCACGAGCAGCACGGGATTCTTGAAGGGTATGGTGCTGCAGAGCTGTACAGAGAAGTGAAAGTAACAATTTATAACAATTGTATTGGCCAAATACAAACAAAGATTATATATTAACAAAAATGTTGCATTGAGCGCAAAAATATCACACTTTCGTTTTTATGCCACATGACACGGTAGGGCGGAAATAATTGAGTATGCATGGAACAACGTAATCATCTTTCTTAATATATAATCTTTATTAAAACTTACATCGATCAAACCCGGCGTTAGACGCTGGAAACTGCCATTCTTAATATCAGCTGCACTGAAAATATCCTCCTCTGCGTATTTCTTCCAAGCGCCTGTCGGATCAGCACCATTTGTCTGCTCAATAATATGCTCAATGTAATCCTTGCCGCTCATGTGCTCATCGAGTATGGTTTCATTGAAGCTATCAATGTAGATGTCTGCGAAGCATGCACGGCAATAATTAAAATTCATCAAAGTTTCAATCTTTAACTTACCTCTCAATAGAAAAGTTCCACCATGCTTGACTGCGCCACCCAACGTTGGATATGCCTTAAACTTCTCTGCAGCCAATAATTTACCCGGATGCTCGGGCAGCACACCCGATGGTCCACCAATAACCAATTGTACGCCACCGAAGGAACCAATGCCGCCCGAGGTACGTGCATCGCCATGTACATTGAAGGCTTGCAGCAGTGCGGTTGCATTCAAATGCCGCATGCATTTATTCAGCGGTTCAATTTTATTAACATTCTTGCAGCCGGCAATGCGTCCGATATCCTTGGTAGCCGAAATCGGTGCATCTGTAATAAAGGATGGCGACAGCGCCGAACCCGATTGATAGATGACACGATGGAATAGACCATCTGGTACGGCAGGGCTTAGAGTCAAGACATTGATCAGCGCAGCACCGCCCACTTGACCGAACAATGTAACACGGCTGGCATCACCACCGAAGGCGGCTATGTGCTTCTGCACCCACTGCAAGGCTAGTATAATATCATGCACAGCTGCATTGCCGGGTATATCTTGCGACATGGTCGACAGGAAACCCAACGGGCCAAGACGATAACGTACAGCAACGAGTACCACATCCTGTTCCAGCAGATAACCAGGCGCTGCCTCAATGCTATCACCATCAAACAGAAAATCACCATGTATATAGACCATTACCGGTGATTTGCTCTTGAGCTGTAAAGATATCAGAATGGAACATTTTCAAAGTTTTAGCACTGAAGGATCAATATAACAGCAGATCTATAAAAATTTATATTACTCTATTACGTCAGGATTTTGGGATAAATTTGAAATATCATACATTCGGAATGGATGACAGAGTCGTTGGAGCAAAATATTTCATGGGTAGCATTGAAGTCACAAATAGACAGATTGTAGATGTATCGATATGGTCACGCTTCCCAATTAGCAATTTAGTGCTGATTTGCTACCAAAATCATCAGAGAAACAAAGAAATACGTTAAAACCAACCAATTTGGTTAATGAAAAGGAGGTCTTTAATAACGGCTAGGTGAGCCAGGTTTGCTAGGAGTTTTTGCGCATATTTTTTATATAGTCCTGCCACACTGGTTGGCTCAGATGTTTCCTTATAGCTGCATCTCTTTCTGAGGTCTCAAGACTGTTTTTCTCAGTAGGTTTTCTGTACCCGTCTTTCATTTTTGTCTTCTGAATCACATTATTGAAGTCCGGCATAGTTTATGAACATGGTAACACCTTTATACGACCCTTATTATTTTATTGTTGTAGTAATAAGTAATGTAAGAAAAAGATAAACCAAAACGTAACTCTAGGTGTCGAGTCCTCGGAACGAAACCACCTCGATTGAAAGCATCCGCAGGTCCAAAGGTCTCTATTGAATCGGATGGGACGAACAGTTGAGTCGTAGTATACGGTAATATGAGACACTCAGAACAGTAATCATTGGTGCAACATGATCTCTGTAACCCAGGAAGAACACAGCAAAGACAGCTACTTCTAGCCTATCCTCCTTAGTTCAGAAGATAAAGCCGACGACTTTTATGTTAAAAGCTGGAGATTGCGAGCATTGCAAAAATTAAACAAATTATCTAAATAGATATTAATTCTCGCACAAATTTCATCGTTCTCCACGCCAGGGAATAAAATGGTACAATCATGCTATGTATGCATATGTACATCTGGAATCATAAATTCTAAGTGTTGCCAGATGTATCTGACGTTTCTATTGGAAAGCTTGACATTTTTTAGCGTAAATGTACTCAGAACGATTTGACGTAAGAGCAATATTTGTGTTGTTTAGTGTGATTTGAAAAAATAATCTCTGGCAAAAAATGGAATTAAACCGTGAACACTTTCGTGCGATAATTTTTCATAATTTTCGACGTAGATTATCATGGCAGGAGTGCTTTGATGAAATGAAATCTTTTTAAGGCGATCACTCTCAATCCGTCAAAAAAAAAAAACACCCGAGTTCAGTCCTGGTCTACGCTCTCTCCAAGACGAATTCCGTAAGGTCGTCCAAAATTGATTTTTGTGTTAGAGAACATGGATGCTGTGCGCTGAATGATAAACCAAGATCGTCATGTGATATATAGTGAGATAGAAGCGCCCTGAGCAGTAGTATGACAAGCATCAATAAGATTTTGCATGATGAAGATCTGTTCGCGTTGGATCCCGCATAATCTGACAAACGCTAAAAAAAGTGGTCGCGTCGCTTGGTGTAAGGGAATGTTGAAAAAATAAGACCGCGGTGCATCAAACGCTGTGTATAACATCTATAGAGGAGACAAATCATGAATCTATGCGTATGAGTCCACATAGTAACAATCGACTGTTTGGGTATTCCAAGAGTAGCGAAATCAAACAAAAAATTGATCGCACGCGAAGCACTTCGAAGCAAATAGTAGCACGTTTCTTCGGAATAAATGGTTACAGTGCCGTTGGAGCAACGTTACATGATCAATTCTGTATGGTATAGAACCAGGTCTTCGAAGAAATAAGAAAAACGAACATCCGAAAAAGAAACATTCTGCATCACGACAATACTCGAGCTCTCACACATCGTGTCACAGCAGCGAGTTTTTGAGCAGTCAAAACATCGAATTAATATTTCGAGTGCCGAATACTTCGTTTTATTCCCGAACTTTAAAAGAAAATTTTCAATGGCAGAAGAAGCGATTGATGCGTTTTAGACTAAATACAGATAGAATAAGAGCGGGAAGAGAACTCCAGCCTGTGACACACAAATCTTTAGCTTTCGATATGCCGACTTCACCAACCAGAACTCAAAGCGTACTATTGATATAGTTTAATAACCAAAGTTTTGTTTTGTCAGGTAGTGAGTTCGAGTTAAATTCTTGAAATAAAATTACTTGATAAAATGTTTCAAAATGGCTTGTTTAAGTTGTTCGCATGACTTCGGCTTGTGGAGTCCATCAGCGTTAAACGCGTTGATTTCACACAATTTTGAAGTCGTACTGCAACCATTTCTGAAACCATGCCATAGGCAATGTTCTGTCATCGATGGTAATAATGCCAAAACTTTCAGAATAGGTGTAAGAAGTGAGATGAGTCTATAAGACGACACCAGCTCAGCTTCATTGAAAAGTTTCAGAAGAGGTACAGTCCATGCTAACTTCCATACGTTGTCTCTTCTAGTTGTAGGTATTATCTCTATATTTGACTGCATTGACGATTCTTCATTAGCTATTTCTTTTCGTATAATTCGGTATCTGAGAACTCAAATTATTTAGATGCCTGTACTTTTTTACTAGTTTGTAATGGATGATACATGATAATAGTAGCACAATACTGACAATCATAGAAGATTGCCATAGAAGCCATAGAAACTTCAATGAATGCAAATCAATTTAAACTTACCGACTTAGTGCTGATGCTCAAACGCAGACAGTCTTCAATGTCGATATTATTTTCCAGTAATGCTTCAAACTTATCCAGATCCTGTATGGATGGACAACCATGATGATGGCGATGTGCAGGCAACACACCCTGCCATGGTTCCGCCGGTACTGAGGCCTAAAATAGCACATAAATATAAGAAATTTTATATAACACTAAACACATAACTAAATATTTATCAGCTCACCTTAAAACGTAAATCACCAACTGGTGACTTGCCATAGGGCAAATCCAAGAATTGCAGTATATGCTTGCTAGTCCAATCCGATTGAATGACACGACCACGCATGCGTCCCAGACCGGGTATTAATTGGGTAAAAAGTTTGGGTTTGTGCTTTTTTTGTTGTTGTTGTTGTTGCTGCTGCTGCTGCTGCTGTTGCGGCCTTTTTTGTTGCTGTTTTTTATTGGCATTCATGCCCGGAACACCCAATTTGACTGGCGCTGCCGCTGCTGCACCTTGTCCTGGCCGTGGACGTTGTTGCTGACGCCGTATGCCGCCTCCAGCTCCAACACCGCCAAACTGTTGCTGCTGCTGTTGCGCTTCGCTCTGTGCAAAATATATCGCCAGGATCGCACATACAAAAATGCTGACTATTAAACGCATTTTGGCCATGTTCACGCTACGTCGACCAAGCTTGAACTGATCTCCAGATGTGCTTCGTACTTAAAACGAAAACTTTCTATTTTTCTTTTTTGTTGCAGAAAGTTTTTGCGTTCGCAATTTATTCAATTTATTCAAAAGATCAATATAAACTCTTGGACGACATGTCAAGTGTCATTGTTGTTCAACGATATCAACAACAACAACAACAAGAACAATGAAAGTTAACCAAGTGAAGTTCTATTTTAAATGATGCTTGTCGCTGATGTTGAACACCGATTGAGGTCAAGTAGTTCAACTTCTATTTCTGTTCTGTTCTGTTCTGCTCTGTTCTTTTTTATTTTATTATTTATCCATCGATCGCAGCATTGTTTATTTAAATATTCATGTTTGACTAGTATCTTTCTATAGAAAGTAAAGATTTTGCAAATTTTATGTTTATTAATTATACACTGATTTGTTGTAAACTGTGCTAAGCTGCTGCGGTAGTTTGTTTTTTAATTAATTATTACTCCAAATACACACATGTCTACGCAGAGCCGTTTTTATGTTTGGGCCAGTGTCTCCAAGTTCACACCAGCCACGTTAAACAAATTCCCATGTTCTAGACTTTGATTCCGACTAAATTGATTGGAATCGGTTTCGTTAAAATGCTCCGTTTCTCATTTTTAGAAAGATTTTGCAATTTGATTTTATTATGAATTGATAATATCAAATTCACATTCTCTACGTCAAGTGAAGTAAAACCTCAACATCCTTATGAAAGTTAAAAACGAACTATTTTCCGTTTCCGAACGATATAATTTAGTTACATTATTTGCAACGCCTTAAAGAAAGCATTGGAGTCACCATAGAGTTTTTATATACATACGTGTTGAGAACTATTTCGTCGATCTTTGAAATAGTTTTTTGAAAGTTGATCTGGTGATTTTTTAGAACCATGAGCCACACATACAAAAACACTTATTACTTATTTTGTTGTATCGAACATGTTTGAATTAAAGCAATTATTTTGAAAATAATAATTATTTTGAAATTGGTCCACCACAAACAATTATTGTGATAATAGCTGATGCTATATAAATTGTGCACTTATATCGGTAAAAATTTGAGATCTCTATAGCTCTACTGACTAGAGTGCTGCACAACATTCCAGTCGGGCTTGTTCTATTCAAAATTTCTTCGATTTTTTAATTTAATTCTCATGCGCAACAAAAATCTACGAAAATTCTGTCGCCAAATAGGATGCCAAAAACATATTTGAATAATTATTTATTTTTTTTTTTTACCAAAAATCAGTATTTCCCAGATTTAGGGCCGTTTTCATGACTTGCCTATAACTTTACCGCTCATATTTTTCAGGCGTTATGCTAGTTTTCAATGTCACGACTCTTATTGAGCCTATAACCGTAACGTCGAGTTCGGCGAGCCGATAAATTTATCAGAATTTTTTGCAAAGTGATCTGCCAACTCGATCGATAAAAAACCAAAGCAAAAGTAAAAGCAAAATGAAAACAAACAAAATTGAAATTTTGTATTAAAATTTTAAATACAAACGTGCACATTATATTCATAGATTGGCTCGTATTTTTCTACAGCGGCGGCGCTCACTCTCATCCATTTTTTTTTTACTGCTAATTTATAATTCTATTGTGTTTACGTTTTTGCAATTGGACTGTCCACCTCTTCAAATAATCACCAGGGCTACTCAAAATTGATTTATTATAATTGTGATGTCGTGAATACTCAATATTACTCCGCCTTTAGCATATCTTGCCGTTTCGTATTTTCTATTTTTATGGGTAAGTCGTGGGAACGGCCCTAAGTGACACCAAAATCAAAGATGAATTTCTGAAGACTTATGGAGAAATGGTATATAACATCTATATTTTAATAGTCTAGCTGATTTTGTGTGACGGTAACTACACTCACAGTATGGAACTGATTTTGACAAAAAAATATAACATTTGCAAATGTGCACAATCTATATTTTATCAATATCGGTTGAATATTTTGGGCGTAAAAGGCTTAAACAATCGTGACTTGAAATACATGAAATACAAAAGTATATTCACATATTTTAAACGATAGCAGGCGAGCAGCCAGTTGATAAAACTCACGTGAGCGAAAGAGTTAAAAGATTATGTATATACTTTGCATGAGCTACGCTATTATTTTGGTGACTGTCTCTCTGTTTTTAGTTGTTGTGATTTGCACATGATAAAATAGCAATAAGAGCAAACAAATAATATACTAAAATATTACTAGATAGTGGTCGGTTGAGTCAATCGCAGTACATACAGGGTGGGGCAAAAGTAATCACCCTATTGTAAAACGCTATAACTTTTGCAAATGGCGGTAAATGTCAATTCGGTTTTGACATTTGTGAAGTAAACAAACGCAGAATACTAATCGACAAGCCATGAATCGGTTTACTCCGCAGGAACGCGGAATAATTGTTTCCATTTCATACATATACTAGTGTCTATAAAAATTCATTTAATGCATTCCCATTTGAGATTATTTTCCGAAATACTTCCACCAAGACTAGCCGCAATAGAAAAACGTTTCGAAGGGAAGAATGTTAATTGGCTAACTACTGTTGGCCATTAAAGAGAAACACTGACCATTCGACTCGAACGTAAGACTTCAATAAAGCATTTTCACCATTTTAACTTGTTAAGTAGTATGCCAGACAAAAAATAAAAAGCTAAATTGAAATTTTACTGCAGTGGAACTTATACGATTTTGATGCGATTGAATGATATTTTTAAATATTATTCATTCATATATTTCATATATCATTTCAACACAAAAACATTATTTACGAAAATTAAAGATATATTCTTCTTCTACTGAGTTATTAAATAATTATTTGGTGAAAACAGTTTTCTACCAATTATAAAATTTGCGATGTTAAACATCTCTAAAAAATTCTGCCATAGGCAACTTGAAGAGACATACAACCTACAATAGGCTACTTAAAATAAGCTTCAAGTATTTTATTCTCCCAATACAGAAATATTGTGTACTTCGACCTATTTACTTGATGATTTTGAATAAAAGCAAAGAAGAAAGATACTTCTTAAATATCAAATTTATCAAAAATAAATAACGAAAGAGTACCGAACAGTTTCGCCTGACCAGATTTCTGATTTTAAATATTGAAAGCAATATTCTACGCTAGTATTTATTTTTTGATGATCTTATAGATGTGTTCACTTGCAAAAAAAAAAATTACGAGCAACGAGTTATGAATATAATATATAACAAATTAAAACATTATTACTTTTTGTTAACTATTGTATCACTTGTCGCTTAACATTTGAAAATGTGCTCCACCATCATCCATTGGCCTAGACCCGCACAAATCTAAATTCGGCCCTGCATGTAAGACTTCAGGTTTTTGCTTTAATCGATTTACAGAATTAGTCACGTGTAGACTTGAGTAACAAAAAATTGTGATTAATTCGTGGCTCTATTAAAGCAAAGTAAAAATTTATAATTATAGATCAATAAAGTAGAGAATAAAGAAGAAAGAATATCATAGTTGTGGCGCCGGACTACATATAGTATGATAGCTTCCACACTTTTATATTAAAAGGTGTGAGAAGAGCTTGTTTTTATTATTAATATCAATTTTCTAAATGTAAGCTTCATTGTCCATACTCGTAGTACGCTCTGAAGAAATATCAAAAACTTCGCATTTAATCTACTTTGAAAGGCGAATATACATTTGTCTAGTCTATGTCATTTCGGTACTCTTCTCGAAGTGAAAAACATGATTTCTAAGTATAAACATTTTTCCTATATTGATTTGAAATCCGCATAAAATGTGAGATGAGAGGTAGATTATAAGCTAAATACAATAATTAATTAGCAGTGTTTTTTTTTTCTTTTTGGTTTTACCATTTATGCTTTAAGCTGAGATCGATGAAAATTTTTGTAATCAAAAAACTTCATATAAAAAAACGTTGTCAAACAACAATCAAAATATTTCGGCACGAACTGTTTTTCATCGAGAGTACTCTCGGATAACAAAAACGTTTGCTACCGAAAACACTTTATATACTCAAAAAACAGGTGACACACAGTGTGACCTTTTGCATCTCCGTCAGAAAAACCAAAAGAAAAATCAAAAGGTGTAGACTTTTCAGCTAATAAATATCTGATTTTTAGTATTTCATGTTGATTTGGAAACACTGTTTTTCGTTTGTTTGACATAGCAGAAATAATTAACAATTTCATCAACAAAAATTTTCATCGATCTCAGTATTGCGCTTTATTGTGCAAAGATGAATACAAAGAATTGTCAATTGCTAGCCATTATTTTTTACCCCATTTTTCTTGCAGAGCATAAGGATTCCGAGTCGGCAGAACGAATTCTTCTTAGAAAAGAGCAATCCAAGAAACAACTAAATTTACGAGTGAGCTGCATTGCCAGGTCAAAATTATTCGATTGGAACAAGTAGTTTTTGGAGAGATAGCAATATCTGGAGAATACAGCGGGTGGGGTAAGACTTCCATTGGAGCTTGTTTTTAAATAGTTTTGCTGAATTGTCGTGCTGAACAATCACTGTGCGTCTGAGACCGAATTGCGTCCGTTTTTTCTTCAATACTCGTCTCAAAGGGATTAATTGTTGGTGGCAATTCCACATGATGGTATCATTGGGTCTGAGTAGCTTATAGTGGAACCCAACCCTAGCTGCTCCCACCAAATACAGAGCATAATCTTCATTAAAAGGATATTTGACCAGGCTTAACACATGACTTTTTAGGTTTGGCATTGTCTTAGAGAATTCAATGTTTATTGGTATTAGTGAAATGGATTCCGAGACAAATAATTATTATTCTAATAACCAAGAAAACTATTCCAATTATACAAGTTGTTTTATCGCAATATTCTGTGCAGTGATGAGGCTCATTCTTGCCTCAATGGGGGTACGTTAATAAACAAAGTTGGCGCATTTGGAGTAAGGAAAATCGACGAAAGCTTCTCCAGACAGCGTTACATCAATATAATATAACTGCTTGGTCTGCTTTATGGGCTGGTGGTATTATTGGTCCTTACTTCTTTAAAAATCAGGCCGGCGGGAACTTTACTGTAAATGAAATGTTTGTTGAAGACCTGTTTTTTTCAACAGGCGCCACATGCCATGCAGCTCCTCAAACACTATACAAATTATGACTCAGTATTTGACAAGCGGAAAGCGACTATGCCATTGAAAGGTTCCCATAAAATATCTCCCAGTGCATAGCACACAAATACACTCATACTTTGGCTTGCTCTCTTTTTGGACAGCCGTGCTCCAAATCATAGCCGCTCAGAAAGAGAGCGACAATAAGTGAGCATGTATCGGTGTGCTGTGTCTTTGCGCTGTGTACGGATGCTCTCTTTACTAATTTTATTATACATAATTTCATTGTTTCTCAGCTTGTGTTGGTGTGTCTGTACATAAACTAAATGAACTAAATGTTCAAATTTTATTGTTTAAACTAAGGCTTATGAATAAAATTTTGATATTTTTATTTAGTTAAACATAAAAATTCAATTTATTATTTTTTTTTCTGTTTGTTTTATTTTTAGCTGTTGAGTACAGACAATTTTTACGGGTTCTGTTCATTTTTTTTTTGTTCCTCTCTTTTGGATCCTCTTTCCTGTTTTAGTTCCTCTTTCTTTGTTTTGTCACCTTCGTCAAATACTTGCTTATCGGCGGATGCCCAAAGACAGAAAATAAAAACAGAAATGGCTAACATAATGAATGCCAACCAAAATACATCCCGCCATTCAAGTATAGTTTGCTAAAACGTAAAGATCAATAGCGTATGATGTTAAAAATAAAATTCCATTACGAAAGAAATGCGTACATTCGGAGTCATAAGTCCAGCGAGATAAGGCACTAAAACGCCCATAAATGAGCCGATGCCATTTGAAATAGCCATAAGAATACCAGCAAAGTTCGGGCTCAAGTCAAGCGGCGTTAGTTTAAGTCCACAAAAGTATGGACCCATAAAGCTCATTGCTATGGTAAATAATGATATAGCCCAAATTTCATGGCATCCAGCATATGAAGCAGCAACCATAAAGGCACCCGGTCCAAAAGCAGCTAAAAACGATGGAAATGAAATTGTTTAGTATAAACAATTTAATATTAATGAAAACAACCCACCTACAGCAGTCATTACTTTACGCACATCGACTATGCTCAACCATTGCCGAATAATTAGGCAATCACAAATAAAGCCCGCTATAATTGATGTAATCCACATAAAGGCAAAAAGCAGCGAGATAAACAAACCATTTTTTCGCACCGGTATATCAAGTACATCGGCGAAATACTTTGGTAGATCAGTGACTACAAGAAATAGTCCCCAGTCGTGTCCGATTTGTCCGAAAATCATAGCATACACCGGACAGTTCGTCAATATGGCCTTCCATGGTATGGGCGTTTTTTTTACTGGACCTATGTGACCCAATTCCTTACGTAAAAGTTCAATTTCTTTTGGATTGATAAATGGATGATAAACTGGATAATTGTAACACAGTACAATCTGTAGTAGAAATGCAGTAAGAAATTAAATATCAACAAGTGTATAACCAATGAAAGTCAAGAACATACCAAACAGCCACACCAAATGACTGATATGGCACCAAATATATAGAAGACGCACTCCCAGCTTAAGTCATGCAACATCAGTCCGGATGTACTACTCGCAATAATAGCGCCAATGATACCGCCACCCATTACAAGCGCACCGAGTTTTCCACGTTCGTGGGGCGGTATCCAATGCGCTAACCAACTACTTAACGCTGGAAAGACTACGCCCTGTCCGAAACCCATCGCAATGCGGCATGCAATTAAACCAGCTGCGTCACCTTCTTTAATGCACAAAGGTGTAAGAAGTGTTGTGATTGACGATAGAAGCATGCCAGCGACTAGAATCCATTTGGGGCCAAATATGTCTGCAATTATGCCACCGGGAATATGACTTATCGCATAACCGATATAAAACGATGCTAAAGCGAAGCCTTGCAAATCCTCCGACCAGTCGTATGTACGTGCATCACTCTAGTCAAAAAAAGTTTCTTAAAGAGCGAAGTAAAGTGAAAAAGTCACAAACTTACACTAGTAGAGAGAGGAAGTAATGCTGATTCAAGATTTTCCGGACATATCAAGTGATCTGGAATATCTGTTTTATTTCTTTTAACGACAAGAACAGTGATCACCAGCGATAAACAGTAGCGCTGTGTATAGCAATTGACTATGGCAAAGAAACCTAATATAGCCAAAACGACACGTTGTGGTACTACAAAACCTGAAAATATACAAAATAATAAATTTCAAAAAAAAATTTTAAATTATAAAATGATTAATTTTGAATACATCACTTCGTTAGCTGTTTAGCATTAAACCAACAGCTGCAGTTGGCCATAATGCAAAATTATGCTTCAAGAACACAACTTTGAAGCAAGCATGACACAAAAATGTGCAAAAGAATGGACTACTCACCTTTCGAAAACTTTTTTCCGAACTCAGATTGATTGAATTCTTCACTGTCGCCCATAACAAATATAATTATTCTAGCTTCTTAAATATCTTTTAAAATCTATAACAAACAATTGACAATTTTCTAAAGTTAACTGAGTTATTAAATATTAACCGGGCTTATTAGAAAATTTTGGGAGTGTCTTAATTTCGTTCATAAGAAATTTTATTGTTTTACAGAAGTTATCTTGGTTTGTTTTAAAATCGTCCACAGTTTGCTAAGTGGAATTGCTATTTACATCTGCTCTGTGTCCGGATGACGAAATTGAACACGCATAAAAAAAGGTTGTTCTACATATTCTTGTGTCACTCTGTATATATTTGAACTTAAAGCGTTTTCTGTTGGTTTTCTTTCTGCAAGGACATTAATTGAAGTATGGTTACAGATACACTGGAGTACACATGGAGTACATCCTACGTCAATGCACATATGTAGAACGGTCGGGCACGATCTTCCATAAGGAAGTAATGCGACTCGCGTATGCTGACGACATTGAAATCATCAGCACGAACGAACGGCGAGTTAGCAGCGCGTTTTCGGATATTAGGGAACAGTCATGTGTCATGGGCCTAGCAGTGAAGGAGGACAAGAAAAAGTACTTGGTGTCCACTCGCAGACCATCTGCGCGTCTTGAACGGTCTGTGAGTATGGAGAATTTCAACTTCAATATTTTAGAAAATTATGCCTGAGAACAGAAATTACTAGCGATAACAACGTCAGCCTAGAGATCAGACGCAGAATCACGCTTGCTAACCGCAGCTACTTTGCGCTCAGCAAGCAACTTAGAAGTAGAGCCCTTTCTCGGAGTACGAAGATATACGACACTGATAAGCCCGATCCTACTGTATGGCGCAGAAGCCAGGACTCTGACAAAAACGGATACAGCGTATTTAGGAGTATTCGAGAGAAAGACTCTTCGTAGGATTTTTAGTCCCCTTAGAGTTTGCGTCGAGTTCAGGACCCGTATTCAGGACGCCCAAGAGCTGTATGAGCTTGCATGAGTTGTAAAGCCAACTATGTGGTGTTTTGATGTGCTTGGCTATTTTTTGCTATCGAAAAAAATGGATCAATAAGCTGTGTTAATGGAGAATCGACGAAAAACTACTAGAGATGTTGCTGAGAATGTCGGCATATTGGTTGTCTAATGCCATGCAATTTTTTTAGGATGTTTTGGGCATGAAACGCTTGGCAGCGAAGTTTGTTCCGAAATTGTAAAATTTTTTACCTTGCTCGTTCGTGATTTTTCGGTCAAATCATGCATCAGGCACCGTATTCACCGGGCTGGCCCCGGTTCTCTTCCCAAAATTGAAAAAACCCATAAAAGGAGGAGGTTTTGCCACGATTGAGAAGAAAAAGATCCAATCGTTTATCAGAATTGCATCGAGGATTGTAAAAAGCGCAGGCACAAGTGTATTATATCTGAGGGGGATTACTTTTGAGGGGATACTGATGAATATACTATAAATATTATTCGAGAAAAATAAAGTATCCTTTTTTGCAACTCACCTCGTATACCTACTATTTATTAATGCGCGGCATTATGTTGCTTCTGGCTATAAAAAGCCACCATACCAAATTTCAACCAATTTTTAAAATATCAAATGACCCACTACACGTTCTCAAAAACGCCTCCCTAATGTCACCCCGATCCCCTAATGTGCACACCAAATGTGTCACCAAATTGCAATGAAATTAAGTTTCGCGCAGGTCAAATAATACACTTTTTGTATGGGAAACTTTCTTTTGAACTTTTGTTAGAATTTCGTTCCAAACTTAATCCATCCAATACTTTTATTCTTTTTTGAGCGCGCGTAATTCACTTTTGCGTTTTTCTTGAATATAAGCATTTTTATTAGTTGTACAAAATTTGAGCGCGCAAAGTTTTTTCAAATAATTTAGTGGCATGATTTGGCATTTTATGGTATTACGTGCGCTGCACTGTAACTACAAAAGTTGCAAGTGATTGTTAAAAACTTGCATGTGAGCGAAAGTGAATGTGTAAAATGTGATTGACAAATTACTTGGTTCGCTGTGTGTGTGTGTGTACGTGCTTGTGTGATTATTTTTCTCATCGCCTTACAAACAATAACAAAAGTTTTTCCATTATTTAAAAGCAATATATAGTAAAATAGACAATACTAAGTTGAACTGCATGAAATGGCCAACAACGATAATCCATTCGCGGCACTGCTAAGCGATAGTAAAAGAGACACGGACGGCGTATCAAAAAAACTAATTGAGGAAATTTTGCTTTTCACTTTGAGCAAAGATACCACCAAACGCGAGGGTGGATTATTATGTCTTGCCGATGTCATTGTGGCCGATTCCTCGGCGGAGCATAAATTAAGCGAGGATCTATTGGCGCATGCACTCTTCGAGCGCTTACTTATGACCGATACGCATGAATATTTAATAGGCGGCACAAGCAATGACGCGTCTAGTGAAGCGCTGGAGACCCGTGCCATTTGGTATCTGAGTCAATCTTATAAAAAGTGCGAAGAAAGAAAGACACGAGCACCGGATGATTGTAAAAGGATAAGCAATTTGATCTTACGAAACGCTAGTACCTGCATACGACAACCCGATCTATTTCCATTTCAATCGTTTGCCACGCAGTGGTTGCAACTATTCGAACAAACTGGAGAACACGATAGCGGCACGCAAGAATTTCTGGTGGCTGTTGTGTTGAAAGTGTTGGACGAAGTGGAGCGTCTCGAGGCAATTGGCGCACTAAAAGCCATATTTTATCCCATGCTTAATGATGTGCAGAAGCAAATGACGCAAGATAATTTGATATCCGTGAAGAAAACAATATTCGTTATATTAGATTACTTTGTACGTGATAAACGAGTCGGAGAACTGGGTGAATTGTTGATCGATTATACCACGCCAAATCCAAATGCAAAGGGTGTGTTACAATTAATGCCATTTTATTTCATAATTTAACTAATGTATATTTCATCTTCAGGTGGCGACTACATGGACACTTTATTCGGACAACTTTTAAGTCTTTCCATCATGCCGAAATACCAAAATGGTCCTTATGAATTTTTCAAAGATGTTTCGCTGACTACACAGCAAAAGGATCCATCGCTCTGGCAATTAATGTCACACCATCAAAATAACTTTTTTGCTTTAATTAAACAACTACTGGTACAGAGTGCTTTAACGAAAAAGAAAATGTTGCAATGGATTTCTAACTGCCTAAATGCAAATGTCGCACGTGGACATCTCTGGAATAACATTAGCGGCAGCTTCGAACAGACAATCAATCAAAATGCAAGCGATGCTTTTATGACGGGACTCTGTGCCATGCTCATGCGTCTGTGTGCACCTCTGTGCAGGCCATCACTGAAGGTACATGATAATTTAATATAGAATAATATTAGAAAACGTTAACTTCGGTAGAAACGCAGCTTTATTACGCTTCACAAGAAAGGTTCCCTTTTCCAACAGGCATTAAAGTGTCATAAATTGATTAGATCTGGCTATACTCATTTGTTCTCAGTTTGGTTTGCCATTTTAATTTTCATACAAAAACCCAAAAGTTATCGGTGGGTTTGTACGGGGCTAAAAGTGGGTGGGGTAAACCTCTTGATATATATATATATATATATATATATATATATATATATATATATATATATATATATATATATATATATATATATATATATATATATATATATATATATATATATATATATATATATATATATATATATATATATATATATATATATATATATATATATATATATACGGGGCTAAAAGTGGGTGGGGTAAACCTCTTGATATATATATATATATATATATATATATATATATATATATATATATATATATATATATATATATATATATATATATATATATATATATATATATATATATATATATATATATATGTGAGGCATCCGTTCTTTGGAGGACTCCATATCAAATTTCAGGTTGATACCCACTGTAAAAAAAAAAAATTTCATACGAAAGCCCAAAAGTGGGCGGTGTGTTTCTATAAAAGTGGGAACGGCACGCCTATTAATGTATACATGTGAGGCGTCTGCTCTTAATAGGACCCCATATCAAATTTCAAGTTAATGTCCAATGAAAAAAATATGTTTTCATACAAACATCCAAAAAGTGGACAGTTTTGTATGGGTGGTACCCCCAGAAGTGGGCGGGGCATTTCTATTGATATATATGTATAACATCCGTTCTTAATAGCTCTCCTTATCAAATTTTAAGTTAATTTCAACTGCAATAAACAAGTTTTCCTTACAAAAACCAATATGAGATTCGTTTAAGAATGCGCGTGGCACTGTCATATGGATACTTTATCTTAGGACTAAAATAAGCCTCCTCAATTCAGCCAAGTATCGTCAAAATATATACACACAAGAAAGCCGAGTAGATTGTGTTCGAATTCGAGATACCCTGTATCTTGTTTAATGCTTCTTTATGTGAATCACAGATTATATTCATTTTTAATAGAATTGAAATATTAGAATTAATTATAAATTAAACAAAAAATGTTCATATAAGCTTAATATACCATTTTGCTAAATGGGTACGGGGTAAAAAAATACTGATCACAGCTATATGGACTCGTCTCCTCCTCGTCTGATCAAAAATATAATTAAATACATATATACGTTATGGGGTCTACGAAACCTTCTTTAATGCATTATAAACTTTCTGACAAACTGATAATAGCATTTCACACTATTGTGAATGGTATAAAAATCAAACAAATATTAATTTATATCAAACTATTTCAGGTACTAATTGTTGATCCCACATATTGTGCCGTTGAAGATGCAGATCGTTCGGCGAAAGAAGTTAATATGCTTAAAGCATTCGAAGAAACTTGTCTACTGCCAATAGAAGAGGGCGAAAATCGCCTAACCGCCGACAAGTATAATTTTGTTACGGAGCTGTTCTTTATGACACACAAGGCATTTGAACTTGGCTATCGTGCGTGCATGGAACGTCTTTCGCGTATGATGCGTGAACTGCAAAACACGCAGACCGCTTATCAGGATGTGGCTAACTCCGATCCCACCAACGATTTAGCAAAAAATTTATTTCGTATGTTGCAGGATCAAATGCAACAATGTCTCTGCATACGTAATGGACTATCCGAACCGGAAAATGAAGCTGCCATATTGAAATTTTTCGAAGCATCAGCAATTTGGCTAACAGAAATAGCACTGCTCTCGCGTGAGAATTACGAAATTGCAGTGGATAAGAAAAATTTTGCACCGAATGAACATCGTGATATCGAATTACACAATCCGCCTTTCATTGCGCCTTATCTGGCCTCCGTGCCGGAGAATATCATTGACAATATAGTTGCCTATTTGAATTTTAGTCGCCATTTGCCCGAAGATCAATACATTTCATTCTATCCGTCATCACACGATGCCTTTTTCAAGATGATTATACTATTTATGGGCAGTTCAGAGCTGGTTAAAAATCCGCACTTACGCGCTAAATTAGCCGAAGCTCTAGAATTTTTATTGCCCAAAGGTATTGCGGGCAGCAATCGTAGTAATTTTAGTACGCGTGTATTTGATACGCATGCCGATCGTCTAAAGGTTGTACGGAGCTTACTGAATGTCTTTGTCAGTATTGAAATGACTGGACAGTCGGTGCAATTTGAACAGAAATTCAACTATAGACGTCCCATGTATGCTATTATGGAATATTTATGGACCAAAGAAGACCAAGTTGAGTGCTTCCGTGAGTTGGCACGCGAAGCGGAACATAATATGGAGGCAATTGAGCCGCCAATCTTTTTGCGTTTCATCAATCTGCTAATCAATGATGCTATATTCTTGCTTGGTAAGTTTTAAAAAAAAAAAGGCTATATAGATCTAATAATAATGTACAATATACATTTCAGATGAATCGCTCTCCAATCTACAACAAATTCGTCAACTGCAACAGGCGCAGGCCAATGGCGAATGGAATAGTTTAGCGCAGAATGAGCGTCAACAGCAAATATCCAACCTACATCATCTCGGCATGTTGGCACGCTTTGATAACATACTCGGACGCGATACAATTAACATTCTCAAACTATTGACAACCGAAATCAAGAGCACTTTCTGCCATAGCAGCATGGTGGATCGTATTGCAGCAATGCTGAACTACTTTCTGCTGAATCTAGTTGGTCCACAAAAGGAACGCTTCAAAGTGAATAACAAAAAGGAATACGATTTTGATCCTGCGCAAACCGTGCTCGAAATTTGTCATATCTATATTAATCTGAGCAGCAGCGAGAACTTTTGTTTGGCTGTATCGCAAGATGGACGCTCATATAGCTCACAACTTTTTACTTATGCTGAAAATATTTTAATACGCATTGGCGGCGGTCAGTTGATTGGTGAAATGTCCGAGTTCTCATTGAAGGTACAAAAAATGGATGCAAAATATAAGGAAGAGCAAGAATTTCTAGCTGATGCGCCCGATGAGTATATGGATCCCATAATGTCAACGCTAATGACTGATCCCGTTATACTACCAAGCTCTAAAGTGACCGTCGATCGTTCAACTATACAGCGCCATTTGTTAAGTGATCAAACCGATCCTTTTAATCGAGAACCACTTACCATGGATAAGGTCAAGCCCAATGAATTGCTGAAAAATGAAATCGAAAATTGGATGGCCGAAAAGCGTTCAGCTGCACGCGCAAACAGTTGAAATACTTATTTCCTTCTTAACCAACCAACTAACTAGCCAAAGACACTATCGAACTAGGCGGTACTAATACCACGAAAATTATATAGAATTATAATGCGCATAAATCGATCAGTTATCGTGCATATGTATGTATGTAAGTTAAGTGCGTGGCTATATTTTTACGGGTGATTGCAATTTTGTTTTAAGTGTGTAGTAGTTATAAAGTTATGTAGTTTGTGTTTGAGTTTGATTTTCTTCTTGGCATTTAAATAAATAAATCCATTTAGATAAAAACGGAAAAGAAACTGTTTTCACGTATTTCACGTTAGAGACTTCAAATTTGCTATGCATCGATGGATTCGCAGTAGCTTAATACAAGTCTATTGTCCCGTTAGGTGTTCCTAATTTCAAATCTGTTATGTACATATGTTATTTGCTAAAATGCATCCCCATAAAATGTTGAACCATATTGAGCCACTTAATAATACATAGCTTCACTACTATAGTAAAGTTGTTTCTATGCGAATTGATGTATTTTTTTTTTCTGCTCATTGGTAAGATAAAGAAAGAAAGTTTTCGCTTTTTCTAGTAACTGTTACTACAACAAGAAACAAGTAAGACTATAAACGACAATGAGCCATATAATAAGCATACCACCCACAAAAGTTTATAAACCAACTCAGCGTACGTAACAGAGGTGCATAAATATCAAAGTTTGATATCTCTAGAACTTATAGTCTCTGAGATCTGCTGTTTCCTATTACCAGACAGATAGATATGGCTAGATCGAATAAGCTGCCGATGTTGCGCAAGAATATATTTATATACTTTATGGTGTCTACCATGCCCCATTTTGTCAGTTATATACATTTGCACAAACTTGCTATACGCATGTCCCTTTGGGTACAGAGCATAACGAGTCAAATCGCATAAAGGTATAGGCGCAAACTGCAGCTTATATATCTGGCTTTAATAAGCTTAAACTGATGTTCTGATACATGCTCACTGTTTTTCACTGTTAAAGATGTCTAGGTTTTAGTCAAATAAACGCTCACTGCTTATTCGCCAGAATACCACCTATTTTCCACTATTACCTATTTTGATCAATAATTTTGGGATTTTCACAGGAGCACTTGATCCAAACCTAACAGACAAAATCGCGGTTACCAGATAGTAGTATATAGAAACAAGGTCTACAAGTAAACCAGGTGTAGGTACATATTACAACCTCACACCTGATTAAATCGCGATACGGAACTGAACCCTAAAAAAGCACCACCTTTTGCCGAAAATTACCAATCCACTACAAAGTGGACTAAATTACTAGCGAATCGTTGCTACAACAGCAAAACCATCTATGTCTGGCAAATATACTATGAACTTTCGCATAGTATTGTAACTGATATCGATAATGAATTTATTTAGACAATTCCACATACATATCAAAAATTCATCTGGAAGGTAATATTTGTTCTATGTCTGTTGGGACCAGCAAAATGTAGTGTACCATAAGCTTTTATTAATAATAAATCAAACAGTTATAGGAAATAATTAAAACTTTATTGTAATAAATAAGATTTTTGTACAAAAACCCAAATGCGAGCGGTGGATGCACTTGTTTGGTGGGCGGACACCATATCAAAGTTTTAAGTTGGTATTAACTCTCTAACAATGACAGGAAAAAAATAAACGAGACAGGAACGGTGTGAGATATCAATTTGATTGTTGATCTATTTTGAAACTAGAATGATGTCATGTATGGAATAGGACCTCATAGAAATGACCGGTCTGTCAATGGGTTGCCGAATGTTAGCCTCGAGCTCGTCTAAACTGGCTTGTTTGTTGACATAATCATGGACTTAACGTAGCCTCAGAGAAATAATCGCGTGTTGTTAAATTGAATGACAAACCCTACTCGCAAGATGCTTAATTCAGCTGATTGACGATGGCAAACCGATATTTCAGTTATTTAACAGTGTCCGAGTTTTAGCCAATTATCACAGATATTGATACTAAAAAGCGCAGCAAGATTTAAACGGACGAACAGAGCTAGATCGAATATTCGCGTGCTGATCAAGTTTATATATATAGGTCTACAATGTTTCCTTTAATGCCCTACAAACTGCTCGACAAACAGATAATACCGTTTTACAATATGTGTGAATAGTATAATAAATGAGGAAACTTTCTGATACACCCTATATCTTAGTCATTTTACCGTATGATAAGAACAGCTGATTCTAATAGAGATGAGCTATGGCGGCGTACACTAATTCGATCGTATAGCCCCTACAGAATGGCCCATCTCTAGATTGCAAGCCGATCATACGTAACAGATTTGAACGCCATAAAAAATGCGATCTTCACTGCTCCCAAATCTATTGAAGCGCACCTTCGCAACGGTATTTATGGAATAAATTGAAGTACGCATATTTGTTATTAAATTTTATTTTCACAGCGCACATCTGCCGCAACACCGGGACATGTTCGCATTGTAGAAGTGGGACCCCGAGATGGTCTACAAAACGAAGCAACCATTTTGCCGGCCGCTGTTAAGATTGAACTAATCGATCGCTTATCTGAAACCGGTCTCCGTACAATTGAAGTGACCAGTTTTGTTAGTCCTAAATGGGTGCCACAAATGGCTGACAATGCAGAAGTTTTGCGTGGCATACAAAAACTACGCGGCATCAGTTATCCAGTGCTAACACCCAATCTGAAAGGTTTCGAGAGTGCGCTGGCAGCGGGTGCCGAAGAAGTTGCAGTTTTTGGTGCAGCATCTGATAAGTTTTCACTGAAGAATGTCAACTGCACAGCTACCGAGGCAATTCAACGCTTTAGACCTGTTCTGAATGCCGCACAGCAGGCCGGCGTACGTGTACGCGGTTACGTTTCAACCGTGGTCGGTTGTCCCTACGAAGGTGCCATTAAGCCAAGTGCTGTTGTCAAAGTTGTTGCAGCTTTACATGAAATGGGTTGCTATGAAATATCACTGGGCGATACAATTGGTGTGGGCACGCCGGGTTCAATGCGTCGCATGCTGGACGAAGTAGTCAATTTTGTGCCGGTCGAGCAGTTGGCGGTGCATTGTCACGACACGTACGGACAGGCATTGCCTAATATTTTAACAGCATTGGACTATGGTAAGCCTACAATTTTATCTACAGACTTTGTTAAAACTTATTTGTTCTACTTTTTATGCAGGTATCTCCGTTGTTGATGCTTCTGTCTCCGGACTGGGTGGCTGTCCATACGCACGCGGCGCTTCAGGCAATGCTGCTACTGAGGATGTTGTTTACATGCTGCATGGCATGGGTATTAAAACAGGTATTGATCTGGATAAACTTATAGAAGTTGGACGTTTTATCTGTGAGCAGCTAGGCAGACCATCTGAATCTAAAGTGAATCGTGCATGGAAAGGAACATGCGCTAAAAACGTCTAAAAGAAACAAACAAAGTGTTATCATTGTGGAATTGTTGGCATTTAATAGTTGTAAGTTAAAAAGTACATATATGCATTTATTTAGAAGAAACAAACTATATGGAAATAAATTTTTTGTTGATAAAATCAAAATTAAATTTAACAATTGACCCATTAGTGGGAGTTTCCTTAAGAATCATACAATATTTAACGTTAAAATGCAACAATAATTGAATAAACTGTTGTAAAAAGTGAAACTTAAAATTTCTGAGCATCCATCATGGTGTACAGCGAAACATCGCCGGACATAACAGACAGATCGGCAAGGCTACGTTCATGGCGACGTGGTATGTGTGAATGAGCCGCCGAACCAGTTTTATCAACGGCGACTACGCCATCGCCTTGTATTTTCATTTTTCCATCATGCCGCAAAACGGTGGGTATCATTGCTGATTCAATTAATCTTTGTACCTTCTGATCGCCAGGAATTGTAACCGCAGTGCGTTCATCGACGACCTTAAAGATGATTTTAAAGTGAAGTTAAAAATAGGAGTAAACGTTTATAAAAAATTAAATAAAGAAATTCATTAAGAAAAAACGTTTACTTCGGTAAAACCGAAGCTTCAATACTCTTCACACGCAGCTAACAAATTACTTTCAAGTGTTTTAATCTTTTAATGTTATAGTGATTATTTGAAGCCTTCATTCCATCTTAAAAAAAAAGTTTTACCTACAAAACCACAAAGTGAACTGTTGGGATTATGGTGACTATCTCTAAAAGTGGGCAGGCTACGCGTATTAATAGCTATGTGCAGCTTCCGTTCATTAGAAGTCACCATATCGAATTAGAAGTTAAAGGTCAATGTGTGTGTACAGCTTAAATTCTTGCTTTGCATCTTTAGACTAGTGCTCTCCAGAAACCTACTACGATTTCTTGAAATATTGCTTTACCCAGCAGTACGCAACTGTCGATTCATTTACTAGTTCGCTGGAAAATTCACCAGTTGCGCTCTGCATTACTGGAGGCTGGTGAATTAACTAGCCCTTGGCAATGCAGCAGATGACCAGTTTAAAAAGCTTAGCCTGTGATTGAGCAAAGAAATGAGTTGAGTGCCTGTGTTCGGTGATGGTGCCTAAGACGATGAGACTTTGCACTCAGCGGTGTTGGTCGAGGTTAGATTACAGTTTTTTTTAATAGGTAGGTCAACTAATTTAGCTATATCTCAAGTCAGAAACGACCAATCTGATTGCGATATATGTCATTTTTAAATCGGTTGAATACTTTGAAAGTTATTTACGGAAATATTTCAATATTCTAGATTTCATACATGAAAATTGAGAAAAATAAAAAATCGCTTAAATTGCCAAGCTTTGTACTTTTTGCATACAGAATTTATGAATAGTTACGTTAATCTAACCCTTTATACCCTAGTCCAGCTATGGTTAGGTTAATTAATCAAGATCTTCTCTGTCTCTTTAATTAAACTGAGAATATTCTTGTCGAAACGTTCCTGACTATGTCAGGCTAAATAAATGGGCTCTTCATCTATTCTATTCTGTGCCTAGTCAAAGCCGGAAAGCCGCAGAGAAGATGTAGTTAGTCTAGTTTCCGTCGTCCTTAAGAAAGAGTCAACACTCTGTTTCTGGTTATTTAGATATCTGAATCGGTGATGAACAGGTCAGGTAACTAATGAGCAGACTCAAGTCTGACCTGTTGAGATGTGCGTTGATTTTAGGCTATATGGGACAAGCTACTTGTTTAGCCTTCCATACTCCAGGATATTGTATCCAGTGCTGAGTGGCAGAATTTCTGCAATGAAGGGTTTGGACTTAGCCCAGCTTAGTCCACACAAAGAGACCGGAGCCACAAAGGGAGCGATTAAGTCCTGGTCAGCTAAGCAGCAAACTCATTGTCTTTGATTACCTTGTGACCAGAAACAGATCACGACTTTGCGGCCGATTGAAAGCTGTTGAAGTATATTAGCATCGTTAAGCTTTAATAATCGCTTAACCTGAAAAGATGGAAATATTGATCACTTAGGACTCCTATTTAAAAGATAGCGGGCGAAAACCTCAATCTGAAAAATTCAAAGTTCGGTTTGTATGGGGCTACATTTAAAAATGGGTGTGGCTGCTAGTTGATATATGCGACACGGGACAGACAGACGGACGGACATGGCTACTCTTCTTAGTACTTCGTGAGAAGAGTATAATTACAATATATATTTACTGTACTGTAAGTATAAATATCTTAATACTTACATGCTTCAAATCAGACGAAATATACGCCTTCTTAGGTAAACCTCTGCCGGTATTCAATGGTATGCCAGGTATTTTGGAGCCAGTAAACTTGTAGTCTGGCTTCGATGGCTGACTATCAAGCTCACGATATACAGTTGAGTTTAATACATCATCCTTGCCACTCTTGTATTTTAAGGTGGTCATCAGCGGGGTCTTTGCAGTTTTCTGCATATAAGTGCGTATGGGACTAACAATATGCGAAAACGGCTGTTTTATTTCTTTTTGACGTAAAGTGGGTATACCCGTAGGCTGTTTAAAGAAGTCCAATTTTGGACGACGTTTCATTTCCAGATTGTATTTACTTGCGAATTGTGTTGTTGTTGTTATTGTTGCTGGTTTAGCTGGTGTTGTTTTTAGTTTAGCTGGGGATGCACGTTTTGCACTCGAAGCATAAGACTTTGTATCGAAAGGTAGTGGTTTCTTAGGTGTAGCACCTTTTGAACTGTTAAATGTTTTGCTACTAAGCGGATTACATTTTGTAGGCGTTGATAAGCCCGCCGATGTTGGCTTCTTTGGCGAAACAAGAAATGTGTTTTGCTTGGGCAGTGGTGCATGTTCTACGTTTGTGCCATGCACAGGCATTGGCGGCGCTTTCGAGTTTGCTGCAGCTGCCATAATTTCCAAACCTTTACGCATCATATAATCAAATTCTTCCATTGTATCATTGAAATGCAAAGACTTGTCATCCAAAGCATTCTCCTTATCTTCGCTATCGAACATAATATCATCAATGTTTTCTTGAGTATTTAAAGTCTCACGCAGATCGGACTTGCTGCTTTTAATCATTTCATTTACAATGTTGCTAACTGATAACTTCTCTTGCTTCATGTCGGGTATATCATCATCATCGTCGTCGTCGTCAGAGAGTAGATTAATGATAGACATATCCAAGCCCTGGGTCTTGTCACATTCCTTTACGGTTTCTTGTACGTTGCATGATGTACTGGTATTGAAAATATGCATAGCCGTAGTCTCGAGATCATTCTTATTATTATTAGTTGTCGCCGCAAAAGTAGCCTCAAGATCTATGAGATTAATACTATCGTGTAGATCATTGAGCAGCTCCTCAGCCTCATCTTTCTTTATTATAGGTTTCATCTTAGCTATAGCTGCATAGAACAAGTGATCCACTTCTAAGCTATTGCGATCAGCGCAAGGTAGCGAAGAAGCACAACTTGTAGCTATGGAATTCTCATTAGCTGTCTCATAGCAACTTGCGACCAACTCACTGGCTGCAACACTCTTGTGTGCACTCTTAAAGCTGCTGAATTGTGATGATGTGCTTTTCGAATCATCTATAGATTCCTCACAGCCTTCCAAAATTGTAGATGGACGCATCAGACCGACCAACTTAACAGGAGATGTACGTGTAGCAGTGCACTCCGCTAATATGGTATTATCCCAAAGACGTGATGGTGGTGTTTCATTCAATAATTCATCATCGACTTTCAACTGATTTAGCAATAATTCCATTGCGTCGGATTCTGCGGCTGATTCTGATTCTGAAATAGTTTGTATAAATAAAAAAAAAAGAAATGTTAAACGTTAACTTCGGAAAAACCTGTTTTAATACTCTTCACAAGCTTCTAAAAAAAATACTACACATAAGTATATAGTGATTTTTTCATTATTTCATTCCATTTTTAAATTGATTAACTTCAAAAAATAAGACAGTTTTACATACAAAAACCCAAACATGGGTGGAGTGATCATGTAACGCCCATTAACTGTGTGAAGCTTGCGTTCATAATAACCATCATATCGAATTTTAAGCTGATATTGACTGTTATTAAAATGTTTTCAGGTTGCGTATAGCACAGTACCTATACCCAGAGACGTACCAAGGCTTTTTGGGGCCGTACTAAAAAAAAAGAAGCTATTTGAAAGGAAGGTAGAACATGGTTCTATGGACCAAAGTGAGGAGGAAACAAGAAAGAACACTGCAGTCGAGTTGCTTGATTTCGAGATACGCTTTACTTGTTTAAGGCATCTTTTATGAACCATTGATTATACTGTTTAGTGGTCAAATCGTGACATATACGGGATGTTTTATTAGAATTGATTAGATTTAATTAAAAAAAAGGCAAAAAACTTTCATACAAAAACACAAATATTTGATGCTGGTTTGCAGGGGTTACCCGTTGAAGTGGTCCAATCTGTGCATATAAGGATTGTTATATATCGATTGACGTAAAATACGCAAAATTTGTAATTTCTAGCTATTATTAAGAACAAAAAAAAACTTCCCGCATTTGGGGAGAGTGTAATCCACAGTGGGATGGGGCTGTATGCAGAAGTCCGCATTAGTAGGCAATGTTACGTGCTACTCTGGAATGGTGTCTCACAAAAGTTTGTCGGGACACATATACCCTTGGTAGCATCAGAACATCAGTTTCGAGATGAGCAAATGATTAGTAGGATATTCTTTTAATTAGGGGTTGGGTGCGCTGAGTTTGTTTCTCGCGAGATACATCCAATAGTTTGACCAAGCATAAGATGGAAGTACCAAGTCTGGGAAGACCTCAATAAACTTATTATTAACAACTGGCGCCTGGCGCACTGTGCCTTCCTACATTCGTATATAATACCATAGTAGCACGACATAAGTAAGTATCTACAGCAGTATCAAGAGTCAGGCGGATTTCTTCCAAAACGAGAACAATCATTTGCGAGACCCAGGACGACTCATGCAAGAAGAATTTCACACTACGTGTGAAGAGTATTAAAATTTTACTAACTTTTTCACATTTGTAGTTTTACTTACCACCTTCACGTAGCTGCTTCTCATCAGGCTCCACCGAATCTTGTTCCTTATCGCAGTTGTGCAAATAACGAAATAGTGTGCTATTCGGATCAGATGCTGTTTTTTCACACATACGTTCCAAGGCCCAGAAACTATCATCCGCCAGTTCGGTTTCTTCGCGTTGCGCGGCACACATTTCAAAGCGTTTTGTTGCTGCATCGAAATTTTTTTTGCCTTCCATTTCCGCGTTCGTATTTATTGTGGCAAGTTTTTTCGACTTTGCTAGACTCTCAAAATCACAAACAATATCTAAGCTATAGCGATCAGCTAGTCTCGGCGCTGTGTATATTTTCGGAGGTTGACTGTAAAAATAAAAATTAAATTAATTTACTCATTTGACATAATATGCATGAGTGTGTGTTTGTGTGTGTGGAGTGTATGTAGTCTATAAATCTATTTAAGCGGCAAATGGTGACTTGTAAAATAAAAACAACTAAAAGGAAGTACATACATAAACAAACATATATAGGGTGTTTTTTCTTAGAGGTTCCGTTTTCCGACAGAGCATTAAATGTTATAAATTGGTCACATCTGGAAATGTTATTGAAGAAACAATTGCTGCTGTAAAACGTAGTATTGAGAAGAAGCCAAAAGAGTCGAAAGCCATCGTGCGCAGCAATTGAAAGTGTATGCATGAAGTTCACGACCTTATAAAGTCCATCTAGTGTAAGAATTAAAAACGAATGACCATAGTTCCCGCAGTATGTTCGGATAATGGGCTGGTATTCAACTGGACGTCAAACCTCAAAATTCTGTTTAGTGTGAGGCTCATTTTTGCATCAATGGACATGTAAGTAAATAAGTAAAATTACCGCATTTGGAGTGAAGAAAATCCACAAAGAAAAAAAAATTTTAGGTGCGCTTTATGGATCGGTGAAGTCATTGATCCTTCTTTATATATATATAAGGCCATGATTAATGATTATTATGTACACCAATTAAATGGCATATTTATTGAAGACATGTTTTTCCAAGCGCCACATGTCGTACAGTGCATCAAACAATCGACTTACTGAAGTAAATATTTGGCGAAATTATTTCTCGAAATGGACCAGTCAATTTAATTACAGAAATCGTGCGATTTAACGCCTTCGGATTATTTTCTCTGGTGTAACGTGAAGTCATTGGTTTATGCGCACAAACCGGCAATTTTGTACGACTTGCAAGACAACAATAAGGGAGCCACTGCAGATATACGACAATCATGGCTTGAAAAAATAGTCGAAAAATTGACATTTTCAAAATGCGGCACTACCGAACCACTACCGAATTAAGTATTGCTCATTATTTTAATTCAAAGTTGTATACCTCTAAAGAAACACCCTTTATAAAGTGAAAGAAAAAAACAAATAAAATAAAATAAAAGCCAAAACATGCAAACAAGCAAATTTTCTTGGCTGAACAACAAAAACAACGACAAATACGAATACGAATACAAATTGTACATGCTACAATTGCGTTAATAAAAACAAAACTATTTTTCATATTCACCGCTTAGTATTTAACTGCTGCAACAAATTAATGCGCCAAGCATTGTTTTTTGCTTTCGCTTCTTCCTTACCCGACGACGACATTTTTTTTCTTAGCTTGTTTGCTTCTTGTTATCTACGCACAAATCACATTAGGAATATATATATACGTATACATATAGTTACCATTAAAACTATTTGCTTACTTGTTTTCGATTTTATTTACTCGTATTTCAAATTTACTTTACTGCAAAAACGCACGCAGACGCACTCATTAGAAAAAAAATATACGCAGCGGCAGCTGTGCGTGCGGCGTTATTTTTAAAATGAATGCGAGTTTATCTAGCGATGACACACATAGCGATTAACAGACCGATTTATTTTTTTACATGTGCCAAATGTCATGTCTAAAGGTGGCCACTCACTACACACTTGTATGTGCGATCGGTGTGTGTATGAAGTCGATTTTGTAGTGTATGGCGTTGCTCACACACGGATCGTAGGTTTTTCAAAAACTTCATATTCTGTCGATTCGTTCACAGACATGTGTGTAGTGTATGGCGTGGTTGACGAATATTAGTTCATTTCGTGCGAAACGTCGGCATGGCAACATCGTCTGCGGAAAATGTATGCAAGCTTGAGCACAGTATTCCTTGAGGAATTTATTGAATTATTTAGAAATGAGCAAACAAAAAGTGATTGCTACATAAATAAAATAGAAAAACAAAAATCTTGTAATAAATTGTTAATAAAATTCAAAGAATGCACTTTAATTATAGCACAATCTGTTACAGTGCAATCCTTTTATTATCACAATGCATGTATATACATAAATACTAATCAATATATCTATATACAAAACACTCTGTCTTCGACTGACTTATTTAATGCTTGAAAATTGATTTGTGGACAGTAGTCTTTTATGGCGAAAACGCTTACTAAAGCAGGGGTTTAAAAATTTCTGACAACAAGGGGCCAAAGGATGTACAAAGGTTATATATGGAAACATTTTTTTTTTTCATCCAATCGTTTTCATACCTATATATATTTCAGAAAGGTCTTCACCATTGATTGAAAGGGAGATGGGAAGTCAAAGGCCTGTTATAAGTTTTCATCAGCAAGGTTTCATTTTAATAAGCATACTTTTCTAAAGCAAGTATAGCAACATTTTCAAGTTCCTTAACTTTTTTAGTACATTAAATTGAAAGCTTGTTTTTGAAAAATGTTTCATTAACTTATTATTTGAAATAAAAAATAATAATAATCGGAATAATCGTTTACGTTACGTTAGGTTTTCATGCAACGTAAATCCCATTCAATTAATCGCTCTAATACCAAATCGGCAGAAATTTGTATTAACAAAACAATTGGCTTACTTTTTGGACACACGTTCGATAAGCCTATCGATAATTTCAAACTATTCACTCTAACTATCGATAGTTTCGCGGCTCAATGCCTATGCAAAACACATGCGTATGAGCGAGACGCATATGAAATATTTTGGAACCGAATTGTTACATTGGTTACATTGGTGCAACTATAACTGTTTCCGTCAAAACGTAGAGGAGCTGCAGTAGTCCCGAATTTTATTTAATGTAAAATATATGTAAAAATGCATGTGCAATTATTTTAATGTGTTTAATTTTCGTGTGTAAACAATTTCCTGAATATTAACAGGATAAGAAAAAACTGGCAAGTACTTCCGTTCAATGCTTACAAAATTTTCCTTTCTTTTGTATAACTGTTTTTTTTTTCTTTTTTACATTTTAGTTGGCGTAAAAAAAAAAATAAAGAAAAAACATGGCGCACGAACAACCGCCGGATTTTGATAATGAATATGCGGAAATGGTACGAACAATGGACCTATACAGATTGGCTAGCATGTGTCTTTCACCGGATGCCAGAAATTGTGGCCACAGCTGTTTGGATTTATCAATTGATGAGCAACAAGCATTGCCATTACGTGAAAACCTAAACCAGCTCATGCCGCCAGTTATAACAAGAAGCGGCAGACGAGTAAGAAAACAGGCCAGCAAGTTAACGAATACCTCTACAACGGAATCCACCGAGCAAGATGTACTGGAAATAGATGGTATACGCATTCATTTAAATAAAACCATATGCCACGTCGACAGCAGCAGCAGCAGCGAAGAGGAGGACGACTGTGAAGCAGCTTGTTTAAACTTTGATCTCAATTCCACTTTTTCGGTAAAGACCATGAAGCCAAAGAAGCGTAAAACATTTCATGCCATGCTATACGATGAGGATGCAACTCCACCTGAGAAGGGCTTGAACTTCGAAAATATACAATCGCCAACTTCAATTCCGGTAGAACATAATAAGCGCATGGATAAGATATCTATTCGTCGTCGCATATGAAAATGGCATTGTCTGCCTGCATATGTACAATAAATGAATCTGTATGTATGAATATTGCTATATTAAGCTTTACCAGTATGAATATTGCTATATTAAGCTTTACCAATATTTTTATTAAACTTGTGCATGTAATAAATAATTTTTAATAATAATGTAAAGTCTAAAGAAATTTTTATGTACATATGTATTTTCGCTTTATTCTATTACTCTCATTTTTTTTTTTTCGAATAAGAGAAACATGTAAGAGCAAATGAAACCGTTAACTTCGGTCAAACCGACGCTTTAATACTCTTCACATTATAACTAAAAATGTACCTAAAATGCCTATAATAATGCGATGTTAACTAATTCTATGTACTTTCCCTTAAAAATTATATTTTTGATACTTAAATAATTTCAGCATTTCAAGTCAGCGTAAAACCCTCAAATATGAAATCTGCATAGCGTATTTTAAGTGGATAGCTCAAAACAAGCAAGAACGCTACAGTCAACTGTGCTTTACTCAGGCCCATATAGAGGGGCTTGAGTAAAATTGTCTCGGGATTAATGTGATCACATTTTACAAGCGGGCAAAGCAGCCTGCGAGCCTGGATTTTCGTACGTTGACACTGTCTTAACTTCAAAATATCCTTATATGAACCATAGATTTAGATTAAGTGGTCCAATCTGGACATACACGGTGTGTGATCTAAAAATAACCGAATATTTTAGTTATAAAATAAAACAAGCATGGTATTATGTTTCAAAGCTAATATTTATTCAAAATACGATCCATTTAACTCAATACAACATTTGAAAGGCTCAACCAACTTATCCATAGACTTTTGAAAACTCGCTCTTTGAGATGTTCTTTGGCACCTGTCTCACGGCTGCTGGCTGGAATGTCATCGTAAAAAGCTTCTTTGATTGCAGTTTTCATTTTTGGGAAGTAAAAATAATCGCACTGTGTTAGATCCGGCGAAAACGTAGGGTGGTCTATGAGACAAATCTGTTTTTTCGTCACAAATTTATTCGACCATCAAGTTCCAACGTGATGGTCTAAGAAATAAAAACCGAAAAGTTGGATGTGTGTTTCCATAGGTTTATATCCTATAATGCATTACAAACTCCGTGGGAAATTTATAGTAATGTCCAAAATACACGTGAAGGGTACAACAAGAGAAAGCGTTTGATGGAAATGAAGCTGAACATTCTTCTAAATATAAACAGTCTGTAGAGAGGTGAGGCAGACCCAATAAAGTATATACATATGTATGTATTTGTCTTATTGATCAACATCAGAAGCTGAGTTGTTATATCCGTCCGTTCGTCCGTCCGTCTGTATACCTATGTATACCTTGTATACCTATGTATTAGTGTGCTGCATGACTTAATTCATTGAAGCTTCTATATGAATATTCATTCATTTAAATTCAATTCTTGAATTCAATGCAGAATAAATTCAACTTCATTACATTCACTTTGAATGTAATGTCAATTCATTTCACTATGAATGCAAGGTTATATGAAACATTCATTCATTCGAATGCGTTGGAGGTTCGAATAAATTCAGCTGCCAATCGCTTACGATACCAACACGGACACTTTCAGCAGCCGAAGGCTTTCTGCAAGTGTTTGAATTGATTCAATCTTTATGCTTGGTTGGCTTTTATCTCTACTAGCACTAGGTTTATTTCACTGGAGTGGAAAATTAAACGTTTCTTTCTATTTTCTTAATTTTTTTATATACAATCCTCTCAAGAAAATAACATGAAAACAGAATTCTGACAACACCATGTGTTCTCTTTAAATGTTTTCTTAGTATCCAAGCGTTATATCCAGATGTGCCACTAAATCGATATCTAGTAACATTTTATGGAGAGGATTGGATAAAATGGTACAAAAAACCATTCGAATGGAGCGCAGTCGGAATCGTGGGGCTCCCGCAACAGGATATGTGCTCCTTACAAAGATCTTTGGAATTGAGGCGGTAACATGGAATTTTAAGTACTCATCAGATTTGTATATATGCTAGTGCCAACGAATGCTGATTGCAGCGCCAATTCCAAAAACCCATTGGAACATGTATATCTCACATAATCCTTCCCGGGATTGACCAAGTAGCATATCCTCATTACAATTCTTTGAGAATAATTCCATACAACAGAAAGCCGCAACATTAAATCTAAAAGACTTAGATAAATTTAGTAGTTAAAATTTTCGGGTAGCCAAAATCTGCATAAACATTTTAAATCGGCCTTTTTATTTTATGAATACATAATATAATAATTAATAAATATTGTTATTTTAGATAATTATGAAACTATTGTAGTACGGTTAACTATGTATTGTATATTCCGTTTCTTTGCAGTAAACTTATTTTGTTCTTGATGTCTTGTCTCTCAAGTAATACCGCCGCTGTTTGATGATTGGTGGCACACATACCGTCTTTCTTCGTTGAAAATATTCCAGTGCAGCAAAAATCTTGGTGTATTTCACGTATCGCATCCATTGATATATTTGTACCGGTGCACTTGTCACGAACATTGTCAAAAAAAGTATGGAAAAACTGACCAATATTGATACAGCACCCAGTACATATGACTCGACATATTTATATTGCCAAATATCTAGTCCGAGGGAAAGCATTAAATTTCTAGTCACATTACTTAGAACGAACTCAAACCGAGACCACATAATCATCATGCCAAACTCTATAAACATCAGCGCCACGACCATTTGTATGAGAAGACGGGCAGCATACGGCAGCGCTTGCCAATGACTCGGCATCAATTGATAATCGCACAGGAAAATAATAATGGCCGCAAAAACGAGGAATGTGGCATAGACCGGCACATGTGGAAGTTTTGTATCAGTTTCACGATGTATAAATAACGAAATGCGTATGGACACGTGGAAAAGCGCAGCGATGAATATGCCTAACAGTTTTCCCATTCTGAATAATTTTTTTTTGACGTGAAAAAGCAAAATTTATTGCACAAAAATTAGTTTAAATGATTTTGTAGAACGTCTTGCCTCAATATTAGTAAAAATTTTATGATGAAATGTATATATATTTGATTATGGTTGGAAAAGGTTCTTTGATCAAACTTTTTCTTATAGTTTTCAAATTTAAGCATGTTTTATAAGTGAACTAAATTAATCTTTCCTTTGAACCATGGAATTAAAGGTAAAAAAATGAACGAGTTTATCGCAGCGCTTTGAATGGTTTAACATATTTTTGTGTTTTATAAGTTAGTTACAAGAGTGATAGATTCTGTAGCCTCACAGTACGACATTCACCAGGTCCTAAATCTTTAAATGAAATGCAGCTAAATCAGAAGCAGATAAAAAAAAAAAAAAAAAATCGACCGATTGATTTCTAGCTTAATTAAGAACCAAAAGAAATAACGCAGCAGTCGACGACTGGTGTTGGTCTACCACCTAGTACGATATTTTCCCTATGAGCGATGATTGACTGTACAATTTCATTTTTATGCAATTCAGCCCTACCGGATGTATAAATGTACTCCTCTATTCGACCCTATGGTACAAAACGAGCAATACTAGCTTTATAGCTTCTAATGTCATTCCTTATTCTATTGAGTGCTATTCTCGTGACAATGCTATGGTTTGGATGATTACGCACCTAACAGGAACTGCTGCAGCTCATTATGCTGATAAACAGGTAGCATCATAGCTTCTCCATGTAGGTGGTCTTCATGGGTCATTTGTAGACAACCAGTAGCCGTTCTCAAAGAACTATTTTTGCCCCGTTGCAGGCATTGCCATTGAGTCTTGCTGAGGTAAGGAGTCCAGACAGGAGCAGCCTAGTTAAGGACAGATCGTCCAATTGCTTTAGAAGTTGTAACAAATGTATCTTCCTCCTTACCCCAGGAAGACCCAGCAAGCGCATACTGCACTTTATTTGTCGACTTAAGCAGCCAACGGTAGTGAAGCATGGTGACAGCTAAAAGAAATGAAAAAAAAAACAATAAAAAACAATAAAAAATACATAAAAAGCAAAAAAAATGTAGTTTTTTGTAATTCCAAACCAAGCAGCAGTGCCAGGAGACTTGCCACTCGTCACTTCCAATGTACTCGTCCCATCGGTAGTTCTCTTTCCCTAGTGAAGTGGTCTTTTGAGAAAGAAGCGTGTTCGGGGAAAGCAATGCCGTGCTAAATTCAACAGTCAAATGCGTTGACGGTGGTCGGGTGCCTCTCGTGACTGGGCAATACACTAGTTCCGCACTAGTGGCAACCGAACGACGGTGCTATTATTTAATCTCCGATACTTTCTTTAAGACACTGCACACGCATAGACAGAATTATAATAGATACTAAACATGCCAGTAACAATTATGTAAATTAATTATATTAGCCTGCATAAAATGCATTTCATAGATGAACCAACATACTTAAGTATTTCTCCATCCCTGCAGAAGTCTGTACCACACCACTCCATTGTACATTACATTGTGATTCAAAACACAAACAGCTGTTGGCATGATTACAAACTGAAATTTTTTTTGGTCATTAGCACCGGTTATCTTTTATTGTATACTTAGAGTTTAGCAAAAGTATTGTAGAAAAATTAATAAGGTCCACACCCAAAGCACAATGAACCGCCTACGATATACGCTTGGTAGCCTGCTTTCGATGGGCGGCTACCACCTGGGGCGTAGTAGCAACGGCCGGCATATACGTGGTTTTATAATCGGTACAGGTCTTGCCACTTACGCTTCGGTCACGTACGCACAAATGCAAATAGGCAAAGCGGCTGCAAGCGGTGCGGGGGCATTGGACACAGCTGCGTTTATGGCGCCACCCATAACGGATGCAAACGTACTGGCCAGTGATCAGGACGATATGCGACACAAAATGGAACTCTTTATCATGCGCATACAGACAGATTTCTGTCGTGCGCTAGAACAAGAGGAACACGGCGGTGAAAAATTTAAAGTTGATCGCTGGATGCGTAACGAAGGCGGCGGTGGCATAACATGTGTGCTGCAAGATGGCGAAGTATTCGAGAAGGCTGGTGTTAATATATCCGTTGTTACGGGCTCACTGCCACCGGCGGCTGTGCAGCAAATGCGCGCGCGTGGTAAAAACTTCAAAGACGGCGCAAAATTGCCATTCTTTGCTGCTGGCGTCAGCGCGGTAATACATCCACGCAACCCTTATGTGCCGACCATACATTTCAATTATCGCTACTTTGAGGTACTTACACCGGATGGCGAAAAACAGTGGTGGTTTGGCGGCGGTACCGATTTGACACCATACTATTTAAATGTAGACGATGCAAAACACTTCCATCAAGCGCTAAAGATTGCCTGCGATAAACATGATAGTACATATTACGTACGCTTCAAGAAATGGTGCGACAGCTATTTCCATATTAAGCATCGCGAGGAGAGCCGTGGTATTGGTGGCATTTTCTTTGATGATCTTGATACGCCGAATCAGGATGCTGCTTTTAATTTCGTTGCATCCTGTGCCGATGCAGTTATACCATCATATGTACCGCTGGTACAGCGACACAAAAACGATAAATACGATACGCCGCAGCGTGAGTGGCAGCTGCTACGCCGGGGACGCTATGTTGAATTCAATTTGATTTACGATCGTGGCACTAAGTTTGGTCTATATACACCGGGTGCGCGTTATGAGAGCATTTTGATGTCGTTGCCGTTGAACGCGCGCTGGGAGTATATGCATGAACCGGAGGCGACATCCAAGGAGGGTGCACTACTGAAAGTACTAAGAAATCCAAAAGATTGGGTTTAATTTTCAAATTGAATTGATGTTGGAACATAGATGTACATATACAAAGGTGACGGTGCTCATGACAATTCTTTAAAATATTTGAACTTGATTTTTTTATGAAAAAAATATATGTATTAACATACATACATATGTATATATTTTAATTATGATGTTTTAATGGTTGTTGGTTTTAAACCTTTATATTTACGCTTCTTCTATTTACATACATAGTTAAATACAGCTTTCCGGCCGAATTTGTTCATCACTTATTGTCAAAAAGTCTCAAAAATTATTGTCCATAACCATGTTGAGGTTATGTATGTTCATGTCACCATTTATGTATATTGTGCTGACACCATTTTTTTTTTTCAATTTTTGAAGGCTTTATGGTGCAAAAATGCTCATGAAGACTTTCAAGGTTTGTCGTGCTAACTTTATTCTGTTTCTGCATGAATTGCGACCGTTTCTTCTACAATAATCGGCTCATAGAAATGAATTGTTGGTATCGATTCCCCGTGTTGGTTTCTTTGGATTTGGATTAGCTTATAGTGGACTACAAATACAGAGCATTAGCTTGAATCCATGGATATTTGGCTTTCGGCAGTTGATGTTCATTGTTGGCCGAACAAACTTCTATGGGATTTTCGTAGCGGATGCGGATCCCTTTTCTGTTGTTCATAGGTGCAAAAACGAATTTCATTCGTCTCTCGGTTTGAACTCGTATCGCAACCAATTTCCTTGCTTCTAAAACATTCCCAGGTGTTTGGGCTTACTTGTTGTGTCACACGCAACGATCGTACCGAGCTATGCCTCTTATGCCTCATTTGACGTAAAAATCATAACCACTGTTGAACGTTCTTACACTCATAGCGATCATAAAAATGTAACACCTACCGCAACTGACGAGATATCGACCACTGGTGGTGATAGTGTTATATTTTCTAATATGTTCAATGTTATATATAATGTATTTATTTCGACTACACCGCTAACGCCATATATAGGAAAATGGCGGGAGAACCAATAAAAGAAAAAGTCCTTGACAACAACAAAAAATATATGTATATATGTACATATCTATAAATACTCCGGCGCGCACGTCTTTGCATAATATATGCATTTCATTGTTATGGAGCAACATGAGCCTACTCTCCGGCGCAATTTACCTATTTGAGGTTAGGAAGCCTGTAAAACAAAATGGCGTCATATGCTAGATACACACAACAAACCGAAGCGCCGCATTTTTCAATTTTGCCAAATCATGTCAGCCAAGCAGCTTGCAAATGTGCACGCCGCCGTATGCTTCCAAACACTATATATGATGACTACCTACGCAAATTGAAATAAAAACATACAATATGCATTTAAATTTCTTAGTTTTACATGAATGTTGTATTTTATTTGTTAATATTTGTTGTTGTTGTTGTTTTTGTTGTAATCATAATTTTTAGGTGCATAAACTTAAACCAAAGCTCCAACGCCGCCGGTCTGTTGCTGGTACACCTCAATGGTGTCTCCCTCCTCCATCTCGAGCGAAGTGGGAGTATCACTCTCGTTAATGGGCTGGCCGTCGAAGCGGAAGCGAACAACCTGCATGGACAAGCCAGCGCGGTCGCAGTAAGCATTCATTAGCTTACGTAGTGGTGTGTGTTTTTTTATTTTGAACTGAACAACCGCGTTGTCTTGTCCAAGCACCTTCAAATTAATGTGCTCAGTTTCGCCACTCTTCTTTTCGTCCGACATGTTGTTTTTTTTGCTTTTTTTTCGCTGCCGCTGCTTGCAAAAAAAAAATACGAATGTGTGTTTGCGACGCCGGTTGACGAATGTGCTCAAAGAGGTTGAAAACGCGTTTTTTCCAAATAAACTGTCGAATAAAAAGCATATAAAAAATGTTAAAATAAATACAATAAATTTAATAAAAAGAAAATTATTTGCTTACATTTAGAAAAATGAATTTGTGGATTCTGCAACTCGCGTCCTCTTCCTATGGTTGTCGTTTTCTTTTGTCCCGCGGTTTCTGCGTCCGACGCACACACTTAAACGCATACACAATAAGTGTCAACCAACTTGGCATTGTGATAAATGTAATAAAAATACCAAATATATTAAAAAATAACAAATAGAAAAAAAATACCAAAATTCGCTAAGCGCTCATTTTTCTACAAAAAAAAAAAAAAAAAATGCTGTACATTGTTAATATTAAATGCATGGTTTTAATAAAATTATATAATAATACATTTATTTAAAGTTTAATTTTTACTAGTTGGCACATTTTACAGCTGCATTGTGAAAATTAACACGTAGAAGCATTTTTATACTAATTTTTGGCAGAGTATTTCAAACAGCGTCATGTTGACAGTGTTGGTAAATATGACGTTGCTTTAGCGCGCCAATGTCCGGAATTTTTCTATTTAAATTACATTTTGCGCTGACCACTGTATTATGATAAAAATATATATTATAACTATAGAGCGAGTTAATTTTAAAAGTGGCAACTGTTGAAAAAATCTGCTCTAGTTCGTAAATTTTAATAAAAACTATGTACAAACAAGTAGTTGCAGTGATTATGCGGGCCCTTGAAAAATTTGCGCACCTATAAGAATAAAATTTAACAAAAAATAAACCATTTGAAATGCATTAATTTGCAAATGTGCATATCCTATATTTTATCGAAATCGGTAGAATATTTTGCGCGTAAAAGGCTAGTTGTTAACCCACGAATCAAAAACACATTCATATGTTTTACATGAAATGCACACGCATACACACAAATATTAAACGACAGCATACGAGCAGCCAGTTAATAACACTCGGCGAGAGCGAAAGAGTAAGAAGATGTGTTTTATTTGCGCTCTTTGTAGTAGTATTGGTGCATGGTGAAATAGCAATAATATACAAAAATATTACTAGATTACAGTCGTTCGCTGGAAAACATACTAGTATTTATAAATAGCATAGCATAATAGAAAAGTATTGTATAGACCAGCGCTACCTAAGAGTTTCAAATGAAACTGCACACACCAATACATACGACAATTTTATTGCTCTCTAACTCAATACACATACGCAAAATGATGCACAGAGCTATGTGTGCGTGTGTGTGTGTGCTGTCAATAGGTAAAAAAAAAAACAAAACAAAAAACCACGTGGCATGCGAAACTTTTGTTGTATTGCAATTTAGTATAGTCAGGCTTACGATGGGTGAACTCCATAAACATGAAGCACTTGCTAGTGTGCCTTCCTACGTGCCAACATGACCGATATACATATGCATGTACATATGCACGTACATACATACATATGTACGGTTGTAGCATCACATACATATGTATGTACATAAGTATTGGCACTATGCGATTTGCTATAAGCACAAATGTAACGAAGATAATTCATATGGTTAATGCTCAGCCTATTAAAAAGGCAATTGTGCATGAAAAATCCCTTTTATTAAAAAGAAAAATCTTAGAAATCCGTTAATTATGTCTAGAACCGGAGATATTTATGTATACGTATTTAAGTAAAACCAGTTTTTTACTTATTTTATTCCTTGACTAGCTGGTACCCGGCGCGTTGCTGCCCTTCCCCTTGCCACTCATTTTCCGTGCCCCTTTACTCTACCTCCGATTCTCCTGTCCCTTCCACCCCTTTTTCCTGCTCCTTCGATCCCATTAACATGTAGACAACATTTCATCCCTCTATTTCTATTTCATGTTTGCTTTGCCCTACCTCTCCTGCCCCTGCCCCTTCTACACCATGTCCCTTTCCCACCACCACGTCTCATACCACTTCTTCCACTACCTTTCTTTGACCACAACTTTTTCCTACCCCCTTTTCCATGCCCTCCACTACACAATTATTATGTATAATCAATATCTTTCTAAATTAATAATCTATAATTTTTTTTTCGTGAATTTTTCGCATGTTTTAATAGTTATTCTGCAATACGGGTCGGAGACGAATTTAATAAATCAGAGATCATTAAAATCGGTATGACTTATAGTATCACCCTTGATTGATGCATTATAGTAAGACTTAATTTTCGAATTTAGCACGCGGGTTATATGGGACATATCTAACAAATATCAAGGAGCTGTAAACTAAATGTATTATATCATACACATACAGCAATACCCTTTGGTTTAATGTAAGTTCCTGTCTTGTCGGCTTCACCCCACGGTACCAAGCACAGAGTTGAAGCACGCTCAATCTTCGCACCTATGGAACACTATAGGTACCAATTAGTTTGGAATGCTGTATTCTCCTTTGGTTTGGGTCGAGGCCGATCTTCAACCTCTGTTAGTTTCTGTGCACCAAAACCGCGCTGCAAAGCAACTCTACATCGCGTATATTTGTTCACTCTTTCCGCATTTGGGCATAAACCTCAGTCACCACGTTGCAGCCAGCAGAGCCCTCACCAATTAAACAGAATGCACATAGGTTCGTTTGGCTTATCGACTTCCCGTGGTACAGATTAAACCAACTGTATTACTGTGGGATAATACATTTGTACTCGAAAGAGTCTAGTAGCTGTCTCGTCTTTCTCGCATTCGCTCTGACCAGACGACTCGATCTAACCATGTACGTCTGTAAGATAGTTGTGCTATTTTGCCGGATAGATTTTGTAGATATCCAGATGAAACCCAGCAGAAAGTCTAATCTTTTCCATGTTTATAGAGTATTCAAATGGATATGTCACTTTTTGGGGGTAGCCCCCCCTCCGCCTATACTAAAATACCGTCTACATTTATGTTTTGTAAGAAAACCCCTTTCGTATTATGTCAATATAAACTTGAAATGCATTACTATGTAGGTATCACATTTGTCTAAATGAGTATGGTATATAAGGTTAAGGTTTTTATAAGTTTTTATGAATTTTATTACACTTGAAAGTGGATTTGTTAGGAAGTAACCCGTGTGAGAGGTATTAAAGCTTCGGTTCTAACTAAGATAAGTTTTCGCTGGTTTTTTTATTATTAAATTATACACGCAATTATTATATTTTTATTTCCTTTATTTAAAATCTGCCCTTGAGGGGCCATCAATAATTTACATAAAATTTGGTTCATTCAAAAATAGGTTAAATTATTTTTTGCTAGTAGATAAGCTATAGTCGAATAGATTTATCGCTACGTGGTTTCTGTACATAGTAGACGCTCAGTCTGATGATCTTCTGACTGATACAGTACATCCCAAGGCAGTAAAAATTTTATACGTAAACAAAATCAAAAATTCAAAAGCTCTCTGGTGTTCCGAAAATATACAATTTTTTCTGGCTTAGTGACTCCACACCCTAAGTTATGTGATTCTATGTTTTGTACTTTAACCATGCGTACGAATTTGTGGAAATCGATCTGATTAAACAATATATTCAATGCCTGTAAATTTAAAGAACGAAACAAAATAAGGTGCACAAACTTTAATAAGATTGTTGTTACTTTTAACGATTTAGAAGAAAGCTTGAATATTCTACTAAATTTCTATATAAACATCATTGAAATCATTCTACATAAACATCAATGAAATCCAAGAAAATAGAATGTTCAAGTTTTCTAACATTTATTGAAAATAAATGCATTTTACCAAAATAAAATTTGGGCAGTATTTCGCCTTCCGTATTGATTTACTAGAATAAAGAACATTCTACAAAATAATAATGCTAAAAGAAACATTTTTTGCCAAATTTATTTTTATTAAATTTAAAACAAAAATTTACAGTACAACATTAAAGATATGTCATCCTTGCGCAGTACATGACTTTCAATATGTACAAGATTAAAATTGCTTTTGGAATGAGAACTGATCTATATGAATGCCATAATAATAAGATGTAGAGCATCCAGTTACATTATAGCGCACCCACGCACTGCGGCCAGAGATTGGTCTATTGTGCATGCTTTGTAACCCTATAGGTCCTTGATTTGTGTTAGAAATTTCACCAGGTTTTTATGGGGAATGTTCTCGTAATCAATCACTTCTATTTGGACATTTCCTAGGCCTAATTCGGGCAATTGTGGGGCAATATTACATGCTCTATAGTTTCTTCTTCTCCGCAACAGTATTTTCACTTGGCGTGGCCTGTAGTAGCCCCACAAAGCGTACTCAGGTCATTTAGTTGCCATAAAAAAGAGTATTTACTTTGGCTCCAAATAGCGACTACTATCTCCGAAGGCAACAAATGGCAATGTCTGTTGATCAATAGCGTTTTTATACCCTGCTGACCTAGAGGGTCAAGGGTTATAATAAGTTTGAGCAAATGCAACTCTAGCAGTATGTGGTGTGGTAGACCGCAATAAAATATACTTATGTATTTTGTTTAATCATCAAAATTCGAGTCTATATAGCTATGTTCGTCCGTCTGTCTGTCTATTCGTCTTTCAAATGTATGTGCAAGATCTCGGAAACTATAAGAGATAGAGCAACCAAACGTAGACATTCAGACTCTTCTTATCTATATTAGGGGAAATAAAGAACTTCCACTTTTGCCAACAATAGTCCAGTCAGCGAGAGAGTGAACTACGTTCATACTATTGTACAATAATTGTGACGAACAGATGCCACACCTGATTCCTGACAGACACTCTGTTGGTATCAGACCACGTGTGGTCTATAAAGATGTTCATATGTATACCGATTTGTTATGCCTAGTGATAAAGTTCGTTGCAGCACGAAATTCATTTCTCCATTGACAAAGGAGAAATTCCGACTTCATTATAAACGGTTCTGGCATAAAGATGCTTTAACGGGCTGTTTGAAACGGAGAAGATTAGCAATAGGTCTGAGCAGTCCGTGCAGAGTTTATTTGTTTTTTGACTTCAATCATATTTTGGATGTACACATCGCCAGATTAAAACAGAACGAGTAGAAAGATCAGTTGAGTTTATAGAGAAAACAACACACCTCTCATTGTCGTTACTGTGCTGCATTCCCAAACAGTAGTTAACATATACATATGTTTGGCGTACTCTATTCATAATGTAATGTTCAGACTGCCTGTTGAAGCTGGTTCTTAACGATCATTTTCTGAAACACAAACTATCAGCATTGTAGGGTGACTGCCTATGCAGATTACCTGGTTGATTCTAATGGTAATGCACTCGGCATTACACTAAGATGGGCACAATAGAACGGTCTTTTTGCCAACCCACAAAGACGGAACTGGTGCGCTTTACACAAGATTCCCGACCCTGGAGGAACTCAGCTCAAACTATCTAAAGAAGCAAAGTATCTAGGTGAGGTGTAATTGGTTGACTTAAAACACTCCTAGAGAAGAAACACTGAAAATTGTAAAAGCTGTTAGGAAGGAAATGGGGATTGGTTGGTTTCACACTGCAGACCTATAATAAACTATGGTAGCCTTGGTTTGGTGGAAAGTGGCTGATACCAAATCTCACCTACTCAACATCCACAAAGTACAAATAATGCCTTTGCATAACTGTGCACTTGTGTTGTACCTCCCAAGCGGCTTAAGAAACCATATTTAATCTGGAACCTCTAGACATCTTTCTAAATTACACCGCAGCCAGGAGCGCAGCTAGTGTGTTGAAGTTACAGCGCCATAATACACTTAGTAGCGAACACGGCTGAGGTCAAAGAGGGCTGAGCTCAAATGGAATGACAATTTCATACTAAATTTACCGGAGAGGGAAGACTAGAAGCAAGGAATACCAGACCATCTACCACCAACACCAACAGATCGAAGACGGATGAAGGCACATGGGCTGGCGACTTGCAACACAACTTTCATACCGCTTGCTCGACTTTTGATACTGATCAAGAATACATTTACATACATTTTCACAAACTTAATATATCATTTTAAACCCCTGATATATAAAAAAAGTGCACCGGCCTCGGAAACATTTAAAATAAATTTACCAAAATATGAGCGACATTAGGCGGAGTACAATTTAGCAGATCTTCTCTATAAGCACCAACGGTGGTTTGTTAAGCAAACTAAATCCAAAAATTCGCCGAGATAAACAAATGTAATCCATGATATAATATAAATTTTATTGCGTATTCTTTTTGGACATACTCGTATATGTATATAAAACTTAAGTAGAAAAAAAAAACTAACCGAGACTTTACCAGTTCAAAATCTTCCATACGGGCGTAGATAAAAAGGATCTAGGTATGTATTAGAACGTATAAAACAAAATTGCAAGAGAAATTTGCAGAAAATAGTCGAAATAAGTCCTATTATATAATTAGTTTTTAGTTTAGCTTAGAAAAGTAAATGTGTCATTGGAGTTCTTATTAATAGCAAAGAAAAATGCACTTTAATCTGGTTTATTGATGTACCAGAATGCATTTCAAACTCATTGTAAGTATAAAATGAGGAGAAAGGACACATATGAATTGCATTTTAATCTCACCTTCAAAGAGGATTTGTTGAATTTCCTTTTGGGTTAAATTTAATTAAACGAATGGAAATGGTATGTCCGAATAAAGTTTTATGGAGCGTTGTTAAAGTTCTGGAAATTTAGAAGCTGTTGCTAACGAAAATATCTCTAAATTCAAATGGTCTTCTTTTGGTTTTTTTTTTGATTTTTTTTTTTTTTTTTGGAATATGTCTAATTTAAGCAACTTACATTTACCAGCTGCAAGTGGCAATACGTAACAAACCTTTCTGGAAATTTCGCTTGAACATTTTGATTCCATTTAATATTACCTTTGTTTAGCGTTGGACTTACAATACATGGAAAACGAACGTACGGGTGTCCGCAAATAACCACCATTCGTACATGAAATAAAAATTAATTGAAATAATTAGTTTAGCAATTAATTTAGTGAAACTAAAAGTTGTATCAAACTAGAGTTTGTCATCAACATCTATAGCAATTACCCATAATACAATGCACTTCGCTTCAGTTGCAGAAAATGAACTGAACGAAATCCTCCAAACTGTGCTATAGATGAAAAGTTAAAATTACAATTCAACTAAATTTAGCTATATAATAATACTTCCCCGTACAAAAAAAAAAAAAATCTTACCAAGCCGGCCCACTCAATTTACAATGAAAATTTTAACCTTATAACAGACTTATTTTTTTTTTTTTGCAGATCTTGAGTCTTACGTGCAGTTGATTACGATTTGAAGCCAATGTGTAAACTTACAGACTTGTACAGAGTTGCAGTGTATACCAAATTATCACCCAGATTCAAAGCTTATACTGTTCTTTCCCTAGAACGGGAAATTGGTGACATGGATTAGAGAGAGATTTACAGCATAAACAATTTACCTGAATAATGCTTTTTTTTCGGTATACAATTGGTAAAACGTTTGCAAACACAATAAATTTTACTTAAATTATATTGTGTTGCATTTTTATAGCCTGCTGTGCTTGCTTTAGTTATACTTAAACTTCCAAAACAAAAAAGTTCAATTACTGTTTGCGTTTAACTGCAAAAAGAGAAAAAGAACATAAAAAAGATAGATTAGCGCGAAACTTGAAAGATTTTAACTAACTTATGTATTTAGTTCCACGAACCACCATGGAACCACCACAGACTTTGTTTTTTTACCACGCATTTTCTTTTTTTGTTTTTGTTTAGAACTTGTTCCCTTGACCGACCGACAGATCCAACAACCCCCTTACCAGAGGCGAGGAAGCAAACACATATGCAGTTGCTTTATTTTTACTTACTTTTCATCATATTTTTCGATTTGTTGTGATTACTTATCTTTATATATGTATATATATTTAAGCTATACAAATTTTGTATTAAACATTAATATACGAAGAAGCAAATGAAAATATTTGGCAGCACACTTTCCTGTTGCTAGCCGATATTAAAATTACCATAAGTTGTCCTCTCTCTTGCAGTTGCATCCGTCGTCCTGGTACAATACATATGCAAATAATATGTATAAGCTATTGCAGCGTTGTGGCGGCGAGAAGTGTAGTAGTACGTTACGGCAGCTGCAGCAATACGTTTGACACAAAACAAGACAGACGTGGGTGGGAGGGGGTAAAATAAGTTATAAGAATTTTCAAAAAAAAAAGTTTTTTTTTTTTTGCTGAACTATTGCTGATGAATTATGTATATGGTAGATACCAAATAAAACCAAAGAATCGATTGTATGTAGATAAGTTTTTTACGGCACTTTAACGCCACCATGTCTGGTCAGCAGAGTTTTGTCCGTTATCGTTTGCACCGCTGCCACCACCACCACCGCCACGTCCAATTATAGGCGGTGGCGGTACATTGAACATATTTTGATGCGGTGCCGGCGGTCGATATTTCTCCTCATTCTCATCGTCAATTTCACGTTTAATGCCAGACGCCTGATAGGCATTCATCGTATAGCTTGGATAGCCGTCATCAATTGGCTCCTCCTTAATTTTAATGATGTCCATATCACGGAAATCTGGTTTCCGTTCTTTAGTGTCACGATCGCCACGTTCACCGCGATCACGATCACGTCGTTCACGCTTACGATCGCGACGCTCGCGTGATGTATCACGTTCACGTGACTTGGAACGCTTCTTCTTCTTGTCACGATCTCGCTCACGATCGCGATCTCGGTCACGTTCACGCTCTCTATCTTTATCACGTCTACTATCACGACGCTCGAAATCATCATAGTCACGTTCTCTGCTGCCAGCACGTCGTTTCCTGCGCTCATGCGACCTACTGCGTGAACGACGTCCACGATCGCGCTCACGTTCTCGGCGATCTCTTGAACGTGAACGACGCCGATTATCCGGAGTTCCAGCTGCAGCGCCGAAACCACGTCCCCTACCACTCTCAAGTGTAACGCTACGTGCGCCTTCACGATCCTCACGTTCACGCTCCAAACGATAGCGTTCACGTTCTCGCTCATTGTCTTCACGGCCAGAATGTTTAATGTTGACATCATTACCGCCACGACGTGTACCACCTAAGCCACCACCAAGCCGACGCGGTAGCCAGCCCTTGACAGTACGTGCACGTTCCACATCGACTAGTACACGACGGCTGTCTATCTTCTTGCCATCAGCATGCTTATAGGCGGCATGCATGTCACGTTCGTGCTCGTATTCGATAAAAGCATAGCCCTTAGGTTTACCTGATTCCTGGTCGTGTATCAAGACAATTTTCTTTATCGGTCCATAGAACTCAAACTCACGCCTCAGCTTCGATTCGGAGGTGTCGTAATTAATGCGTGCAACGAATAGCGTACGGAATGCATCCTCGGTAGCATTCTTGATCTCCTGCGGATCCCACAGTGCTATTTCACGCTCGAGCTTGTACGCAACTTGTTCGGCTTTCTCACGTCGTCGTCGCTCCAAGCGCTCCTGTCTGGTTTCCACTGTTTTCGGTGCGGGCGTATCCTTTGGATCTTCGAAGTCACGCATGAATTTTGCAATGCCTAGATAACCGCGCGACTTCTTTTCATGAGGCAACTTATCCACTGGTGCAATATACGGTATAGGATCACGCGCGGCGAATAGCGCCAACAAATTCGGCGGTAGATATTGTGTCATTTTTACCTTTTGTTTTTCTCACCGTGCGCGTTGTTTGCTTACTTAGCATATACAAACCTAAAACAATAAAACGAGAGGTTATGTATTTTGTACATCAGTCAACTTAAACAAAAAAAAAAAAATGTATAAAGTTTACACACCTCAGCTATCCATTAAGTGTTACACGTAAATAGTGTACTCTGTTGTATATTTAACATATATATAATATATATTTAAATTTCTATATAATTTTATCTGATATACTATATTAATGAAAAAATTTAGAAAAGATGCGCTTTTCTTTTCCACCCTTTTTCATTTTAATGGCGTAGTGAAATTACCGCTTATAACCGCTACGATTTAGACTTGTCGCATGCAGGGTTGCATTTGTTGTGCGCTCTGTTTGCAACCGTGCGTTATTGCGTTTTAGTGCATTATCGAAATAACGGAACAATGCACTTTTTGCAGACGCATCGTGTGTAAAAAAAAAAAAAAAAATTAAGTCAACTGTGCTGTAAAAATTTTACCTGCTTGCCAGCATTTGTTTAATACTTCATTTTCTAATTTGTTCGCAGAGCATTGAGACGCAGAAGTAGGCGTGTTTTAAATTGACTAGCCTATATATCATTTTATTTTATTTTAAACGTAACATAGTATGGCCGAGGCAAGTACTCGAAAATCGCTGATCTGTAAAGAAAATGGCGCTGGCGCAATATCAGATGAAATTTCGCCGGCAGCAGGTGTAGTAGTAGTAAGTCCAAAAGCGCAGCGTAAAACGCGTAAACATGTACTTTTGACTTCCGTGTTGCATGAAAACGCTGAGTCAGAGAAAGAGTTTACACCAACTGAAAAGGAATGCTGCAGCGGCGGCGGCGGCATGTTGCCGCCTCCACCACCACCGCCGACCCCCGTGCAATCGAAGCTTTATGAAAATCGCGAAAATCTAAATTGTACGCGGGACTTTGACACCGAGGAGGATGAAAGCAGCAATTCAGATAAATGGGAAGATCCGTGCGCACCACCGCCCCCACCACCAATACCACCGCATAAGTTTTTAGCATCAGGTTTAGGATTTGTAAAGCTAACAGCAAAGAAACTGAAGGATGCGTTAGAGGAAGCGAAAATCAAAATTGAAGAAAAACATCGCTCGAAAGAGCAGGTAAGTTTGTGAGGTTATGTTTTAATATACAAATTTTGACATTTTTCTTTTTAACAAACACTAATCTTAGAAAGAGATAGAAATAGACTTTTTTAGAATAAACAGTTCAAAATCCTATTCCAATTTTTCTACTCTACAAAAAGTACAAAAAGCACAAAAAAACAAATTTTTTTTTTCATATTCCTCTCATTGTGCAATTCTAGTCTTCCTGTCGCATGTTTAATGAAAGCAATATCTGTTCGAAAATTGTGGATATGGAAATGTCTAACGTTAAAGTTGATTCTTGTCCAGTTGAAAAAACAAGCGAAGTTTTGTCTACTTCAATGGAAATGATTGTACATCCGAAAGTTAATAGGCCCACTGCACTTGTACTTATGGATAGATCTATTAAGCTGCAACATTTGTTGGAAAAGCAAAGCATTGTACATTCACCGGTTATAAAGAATGCAATACCATTGCCCGCAATACCTAATGTGGGAACATCAACGATCTCAACTACTAAGCCAACATTGTGCGCGGATAACCAACAAAATACAGCGCATGGTCAGCCATTGCACACTGAAGACGATGGTCTATCGCTGCAAATACTTTCGGCACGCTCGTCCACGCCGTACACACAGCCATTAGCGTCATTTACTGCTGTTAGTTGTGATTTGGAACATCACGTGTCACAACATATGACTCCAGTTAAGGAGCATCACAATGAACGTAAAATTTCGCATAATGAGCAAAAGTCTGGCGGCCATCAAAAGCAGCAGCAGCTGCAGCAGACAGTATCAAAGCGTGTCTATTCGCTACCCATGTCTAAATCAACTACTTGGTTGCACAGCACCGGTGGCGGTTCTGTTAAGCGAGCTCCTTTAGCTAAGACACGTTCTGTGCATGTCGAAATGAATAATACGGTGATTCAATATAGTCGAGCGCATTTAATGGATATACGTCAGCAAATGGCGAACGCAGCGAATTCGCGCAATGAGGATTTAATTTCATTTATGCCACGCGTTGCGACATGTGGTGATATTGAGGTGGAGGCACGCCTTAAACGCTTAAATCTTTGGCGTTATGTTAAAACAAACATTCGCGGACTCAGACCACAAACGTCGAACCACGACTTCAATAATTCGTTTTATCGTAACAAAAAACCACAAATTATCGCTGATGAATCTATTATTAGAAGCCAACCACCGCAGCCGGATTTAAAGGTATGTAGTTCTTAAACTTTTGTTTATAAGTTTTTATTGCAAATGTTTTAGTGACACAAAATTGGAAAATTTAGTAAAATGTCTCGGAAAACACATAATACAGGTGTACAAGGCGTTCTATTTATATTCGTCTGTTCATTCTTGTGTGTATTAATACTAGTACGTCCGCAACAAATCGTTCTGGATGTTAGTATGGAGACGTCTTTGCAAACATTTACAATTCATAATTTGGTGCGCCACACATATATGAATCCTCATACATGATTTCTTACCTTAAGTAGAACCTAACTAGATTTAGTTTATATCGAATTAAATGACTGCATTTAGATATGTCCTATTCTCTCCCAGTATTAATTGTGACCTGAAATGTAAAAAAAAAGATATAAATGCGCCATTTTCAGGATCTTAGAATACTCTTACACGCAAGAAGTTCTACGAAAGCCAAATGTTAAAAGCTACTCTTGGTTTCGTAGAACGTCCGAAGAGCTTCTTGTCATCAAAAAGAAATACCGCTTCTGCTGAAAAGCCTGAACCTAGCCGCAAATCAGAACCAGGAATAGAACAACAAAAAAAAAAAAAAAAAAATTAAAGCTGTAGTCGTGTGTGATTTCAAAATATCCTCACCTTGTCCAAAAATATACATTTGTATAGAAAGTGCCCCGAAAATGTTTACTCCAAATCTGAAAGAGATGCAGCCTATTTAAGCAAATTAGCTTCAGACTCATCGTAGACTCTATGGTTATTTGCATAAAACTCGCACACCTGATCTTTTCCATCCGCTCGCAGCTTAGATATAGAAAAAAAAGCGCGTTCAGGTCATTTTGTACGTCGATGCATTTTTGGTGATGGATTTAGTACATATAATCATGACCAAAATATCATTCGAATTCTCTCGATCCTTTTACGGACCAATCTGAAGCTAGAATTCACCTGGCACGCTTTTGTATTCTATTGGAGGTGGTATTATAACATATTAGATAAGTTTTCGATATACCATGTCATAATCGTAGCTTTTTTTTTAAATATTTGCGTTTTGTTCCCTACATCGCATCCAAGAAGATTAGATAAGTGACTACTCCATAGTCTCAGTGATTCCTGCAATCTTCCATTTTTCGTCCTTAAAACCTTCGGTCAGAAACTTGACATTTTGATAAAATTTTCATTCTTCATTTGACATAACCCCTCAACGTATAGAAGCTCACGGCTTTATTGATACGGAGACAAGCAGGAAAAAAAAAACAAACCATGTCCTCGTAAACATAGACGTCTGGACACCCTACCCATAGACAGTGTAATGTTTAGGTGTGTGAAACAGAATGAAATTGATATGTTCATATATTGGTATATAGTATAATTTTTTAGTGTTTTCATTACTTATTGCATAGAATATAAAACTTTGGCTTTTGTATAATATACACTTCTAATTTATTACGCTGGCAAATTGCACACTTTGATATATTTACATTATTCCTGTAGGTAATGAGTTTCTCCATTAACATTCTGTAGTCGCAAAGCAGCTTGTTCAGCAGTTAGATCTCTTTGCGCCATGCACAAAAGTTCAAAGCCAACCATAAACTTGCGCACTGTCGACGAACGTAAAAGCGGTGGATAATATATAGCATGTAGCGTCCAGTGAGCATCGCTTTTTGAACGATAATCCGGTCCGGTGGGTGCGCCATGCCAACCCATTGAATAGGGAAACGAGCAATTGAATATGTTATCATATTTGGTTGTTAGTTGTTTAATAGTTATTGCGAGATTATTACGTTGACTTTCGGTTACATCATTGATGCGTTTATTATTGTTGCGTGAGATGAGCATAGTCTCAAATGGCCAAGTAGCCCAGTAGGGCACTACCACCAACCAATCTGGGTTCTCTATAACTACACGTTCCTTGCGTTCCAACTCACGTGCTACATAATCACTTAGTAGCGGACGACCATGTTCGTTGTAGTAAGCAAGTTGACTTTCGTCCTTTAGTTGCGGTTCAGTGGGTAGAAATGAGCAAGACCAAATCTGACAATGCGGATGTGGATTAGAGCAACCCATTGTAGCGCCCTTATTTTCAAATATCTGTACCCATGTATATTTTGTACTCAAGTCGTTGTACTGCTTGATCCATCTGTATGAATTGATGTATATAAATTGAGTATGACAACGTGTTGTGCTCCGGCTTTTACTACTTACTCATCAATTACAACACGTATGGCAGCTGCTGTCATTAGCGGCAGTGTCAAATTTGATTTGGGATGAAAACACATAACGCGACAATTGCCCTGTGCGGATGCTGTTTGGAATAGTGGATCGTTGCTGGGTGGCGGTGCCGGTATATTTTGAAGAAGCGCTGGAAAATCATTGTCGAATACGAATGTACTGTCATAGACAGGATTTTTCTGCAGAGCAATAGGAAATATTTCAATCAAATATTATTTGTATGCAGTAATTTACAAACACGTCACAAGCGTAGACAGACGAAAAAACAGTTAAGCATGTATAACAGAGTGTCTGCTTGTAATTACATATATTATACATACAATGCCATTGGGTCGCGTTACACCAGGACAAAGCGGATTTGTCTCATCAAATTCCGGTAGTTCATTTTTCTGCGGTGCCTCTTGCTGTCCAGACCACGGACGCAACATACGATGTGGGCACACCAGCACCCATTGACCCGTCAATGGATTTAAACGGCGATGCTGATGCTCTGCAATCGTTCAAAGAAAATTAAGCAAAAAATCTGTTGCTTAAAATTTGTAAATCATTAAATGCTGCTTACCTGTGGGTATAAATTGCATTATGAGGCTTCTAATTGTTTGCTACAAATTGAAATCCTTTTTTTCTTGATGTCGTGCACGTGTAATGACTGCGCTTGCGATGTCAGTGCAATGTCAAATTATTGCGACGATTCGCCTTCATTTAACTGTGTATGTGTGCGTTTTATTGCACTTTGTTTTTGTTGCCGGTATTTGCAATATTTTTATGCATATGTGTGTAAGAATGTTTGTGTTTCTTATCAGACGAGCGCGATTAGAATTGTGTTGTAATTTATTTCGAATAACGAGTTCAACGATTACTTTAACGAATTAGTATTTAAAGTTGGGTTAAGACGTAGATTTATTTTGTGATATACACGCGTTATGATATATGTAGGTACAATAGTATATTTTAGCTGCGTGATAAGTACATACATATGTAATCACTTTGATTGCATCAAAACATTTTGTATTGAGAAGATATTCAAGCACTGCAAGGAAAAACGCTGTAGAAAATGCCTCTTCAAGCTTACATCTATAATAGAGAAAACATTTTATAGAATACAAGCTGGTACCCGGTGCATTTCTGCCTCTTCATCTGTCTCTCCTTCCCACTGCCACTCCTTCCCCCTGCCCCTGTTCCACCTTCCTTCTGCCCTTCTGCGCCCATTCAAGTGTCCCTTCCTCTACCTCCCATTACCCTATATATCTACCCCTCTTTCACTGCCCCTCTTCCCCCGTCCACCTCATCCGGCACTTTCCCTTTCACCTCTTCCCCAACACTCCCCTTCCCTCTTCGATACCATATACAACATTTCATCCCTGCATCTTAAATTTTTTGGGCCAGGACATTAAAAATTGGATCAGTGCACTGTTTCCAACTTCACGCCGAAAAAATTAAAAAAAAAACAAATTGGATTAGTCCAGACCATTAAAGACCATTAAACAACTTCTTAGTACACTGTTTACCAACTTGGTTCAGTGTACTTTTACCAATTTCACGCCGTATAATGCTGTTTATCACTAACAATATATTGTACTGAAGAAACACTTTTTCGTGGATATTTTGACTCCTGCGGTACCTATCAAACGGAAACTGAAGGTAAACCTTCCTGCAGACCAAACTAACATATGTTGAAAATTTGGTGTCATTTGGTGTAGCGGTTTTTGAGTTTTTGGATTTCTCACCCTGCACAAACGTTTTTATATATAGAATATTTTTTGAGTTATAATTAAAGTTGTGGCGCTACAGGCCTTTACATATCTCGATCAGCTTTTTAATTTTCTCTGGTCGCAAGTTTAAGTAAAATCATAAATTGAGAAACGCAAATATGCCGTTATCTATGTATGTGCGAATGGTCCAAAGTTAATGAAGATGTTTTCCTTTATCCCAACTAGTAAACCATGTGACTCTTTGCTGAAAAGAGAAATCTTCAACAAATACATATTGATGCTTTCGGTGATGTTCTCAATACTTTATGTGCTTTCTTACTATAAAAAACTATATTTATAATTTTTAATGCTTGTATTTTTTTTATTTTTTAATTAACTAGGACACTTCCGTGACTCACCGTCGTATTGGAAGTGGACGTTTGCATCAATCCAAATGGTCCTACAGTTCCGAGTACAATTATACCCAAAATCAAACTGCTGCTCCAAAGTACAATTCGGAAAAAACGCCCATTAATTATAGAAATGACAATAATAATATGACCGTTTTGCAATTTTTCGATAATGGCAATATAAATGCTTGCCAAAAGAACGTGCCACCATTGTCACAAACTGTAAATGCAAATGCACCACTGAATGTCACACAAAAGTTGGGTCAACCACTGCAAGCTAAAAACGACGATTACAATCGAGCTAATGAAAATTACGTAAAGCGAGTAATGTCCGGATTTTTAGTGGTTTCAAATCCAAAATCGCGAGAATCCGAGGAACGCTACAATCGACGTTATAAAAACCAAACCGAAGAACCAGAGTGGTTTAGCTGTGGTCCGACATCACGTTTGGATACAATTGAATTGTGTGGTTTCGACGAAGATCAAGAAGAATCATTTAGCAAGCATAGTAGTGGCTTTGAAAACAGTACTGATATGACCATGACCGATGATTCCAAAGAAATTACAAATATAGTAAGTAGATTTAGATTTATATATTTAATATAATGCAACACATTTATTTTATTCGTTAATTTTTTATTGTTACAGCCCGATAACAAATTTAAAAGTGCTGCTACTTTGAAACAGACTTTTGATGAACATCAGCTGAAATTTATTACTCCGTCAAATGATTTCAATAATAGTGTTGTGGAGAAAACCAATTATCTAAATGTGTTGAAACATCAACAAATATCATTGCAACAGGATAAACAAGGATCGCGAGCTTTTCTTTATGATCAGTTTGCTGGGAATAATTCCTACAACAACAACAACAACAATAATAATAATAACAAATACCAACAGCAGCCGCAGCCGCAACAACATCAACAACAGCAGCAACGCTATCATAACTATCCTCGCTCTGTTGGAGGTGATGATACTAGCAACGCATATGTCGATCAACAGCAGCATCAACAGCAACAATCAAATAGCAGCTCGAAATTTATGTCATTCTTCGATGCAAAACTAACCAATTCGAATGAAAAGCTTGAAAAGAGTAGTTCATCAAACTCATTGCACGAGTTCTTCAAACAAGCTCAAATGAATGGTGCAACAGCACAAAATCAATATAACAATAATCAAAACTATATAGCCAATAATTCAGTACATGCAACTACACCAATGGCACAAATGCCATCAGTTGATCAGCTAGAAGCAAAGTGGCGCAGAAACTCGATGTCGAATGCTTCGGAGAATATGTACGAAAGTGATGCCAATAACAATAATACTTCGAAGAACAATACAGAAAACTTTCAAAAATTGATTGGCTCTCTAAATGCTTCGGCAAATATAACTCCAAGTACGACTAACAACGTATATTTGCCAAAACAAGAGCATCAGCCAACTTCGCCAATAGCTCAGCAGCCGTTAAACATGGGTAATGATACCATATCAAAATTTATCTATCAACAACAGCAGTATCAACAACAGCAACAACAGCAACAATTGATTATACAACATCAGCAGCAGCAGGCTGCTTTTCTTGCTAGCTTGCAAATGAAGGCTATACTAAGTCGTACGGATACACAACTTTTGTTGCTACGTTTAGCTAAAGGTAAGTTTTGCGCTATTACTACTTACTTATGTGGCGCTATATAGTCTAGTTTAATGTCAGTTGCTGTTAAAACTAAGTTTGCGAAGGTCACCCCAGACTTGATTTTTTTTTTTTTCAATGTAAGCTCGGACATAGTCTACCATTTATGTTTGGATTTCCCATGTAAACATTCCGTGCTGGAACTCCGCTCTCCATACGGATAAGATTACCAGCCGTTGAAATTATATGCGCTGGACTATGTCAACCTCATCATCTAGCTCATACAGCTCGTGGTTCATAAGGATCCAAAACTCATAGCCAATTCTAATAAGTCAAAAAATTCCTACGAAGAATCTTATTAGCAAGCGTCATACTTTGCGTGATCTCCAGGCTAAAATGGTTGCCTCTCAATCTCCGGGAACATCTTGCTAACTCGCCGTTCGTTCGTTCGTGTCGATGATGTCAATGCTATCAGCATACGCGCGTAGCATCACTTAATATGAAAGGTCTCTACCGAACGTTCTACATATGGCCATTAGTCTAGATTAAAAAATTCGCACTGTAAAGCATCACTCTGTCTGAAAACTCTTTTGCTATCAAAGGGCTCGGAGAGGTACTTTCGTACTCTGACGACGTGTGATAGCGCCATCATGCAAAGGCGAACGATCTTAGCTGGTATACCAAGTTAAGATAGGGCGTTGAAGAAAAGCGGTCTTGATGTTGTGTGTCTTTGTTGTGATAACGTGTCTTCTCCAGAATTTGTAGTAGAGTGAAAATTTGGTCGACCTCCTTGGTCGGAACAGAATTTTATATCCAATTGGAATGAGACTTATTCCGAGGTAGTTCGTACTGACAGTGTGGTCTCCTTTCTTGAAGATAGGACGAAAACACTCTTCGCAACCGGTCTTGAATAGCTCAGCTAGCAGCTCATCGGATCAAGTCGCTTTCTTTTTCTCCAGTTTTTTAAGTACTGAGTCGACCTCGTTATAGTCCGATGGTTCTACAAGGGAGTCATCATCAACAGGTGGTACTAGAAATACTTCTCTATTCGTGGCATTGTTCGCTTTATCTCATCCAAATAGGTTAGAGAAGTGAGTTATCCATTATCTTAGTGATGCCTGTGCATCTTTAACCAACCTTACATTTTCGCACTTGCAGAAAAAATATCAGTCTTGGTCGTTGCACATTCCCTATAGAGAATCCGCAAATTCCAGATGCATATTTGTAAATCATGGTCCTTAATTAGTCATCATCAAAGTGGGAACGTATCCGTGACTTTCTTTGTGTCTGCGCTGGAAAAGTTATTTTTTGCGATGGCGAAAACCAAACATTGCCTTACAATTTGGTCACCACGGAAAAATATTCACAGGGGTTAAAGACTAAAGGATGTTTGTGGGAGAGTTATATTTAAACAGCCTTTTTCACTAATGAAATGCTTCTGCCTACAGAAATTCAGCATACCAACGATCTTACAGACAGCAGGCAGATGGCAACACGAAATACTTTATATAAGATACTAACCAAACCACAAGCATGACACAGACGGACATGGATATATTAATTCATCTCGTCGAGTTGAACTCGAAAGGAAGATCTGTGGGAACTATACGGATCCCGTCTCTTGCTTTGCCTTTCTTACATTTTGTTTTTTTAAGACTATTCATATATTTTGTTCTCTTCCGCTTTTTCAGGCGAAATCTCGAAACATGGTTTGCTTGTGCAGTTAATGAATCCTCATCTTTCAACTATTGATCGTGAAGCAATCACTGCTGTACTTCAGTTTACTAATGTACAACAACAGCAGCAACAACATCAACAGCAGTTGGAGGTGCTTTCAAGCAACCTGTTGGCAAATCAATTACAAAATCTGCACAACTTGTCGCTGGTACAGCAAAACTTGTCGCGTCAACAACAAAACACGCAGCAACAAAAGCCACAGCAGCCAATTTCTCAGGAAGATTTACAAACACGTACAAACATCATCATGCAAAATGCATTAATAAAGCGTAAATTAGAGGAGCAAACTACGAAATTCTTCCAATTAAATGCGGCTGCAGCAAATGTTGCCAAACAACAGAACCAACGCATAAATACTGCTACGCGTGTACCACCAACTCAGCTTAATAATAGCTATGCTTCACGTAATGTCAATACATCATCAACCGGTGGACAACAACAACGTATGCAGTCAATGCCGAATATGTTTATTGATTCGAATGCTCTATTGAATACTTTACCAGGTGCCAATACTGTGCCAATGCAGTTCAATCAGCAGCAACCACAACAACAGCAAGCATTGCAACATAATTTGAATTATCGTGAGAATGACAACAACGGCGGAATTGTACCACAAATACCATTGCAGTTTCAGCATGCTATAGGTAATAATAATAATAATAACAACAACAACAATGTTGCTACTGTTGGCTCTGGAGCACATATCAAACTTGGCTCTGAACTTAAACAACGTCAGGCCGATGATCGTTTTCAATCAGCAGATATGAATCAGCAACATTTACAACAGCATCAATACATGCGGAATAACAAGTCTCATATTTTGCCACCGGTAATTCTGTCAACGGGTGGTGGTAAGTAAAAATTATAAAATATGAAAATTAAATAAGTAATTAGTTGGGCAAATCCGTACTAGGCTTTTGCACAACTGAATTGAAATGCGTCAAAGCCAAAAGTTTTAAGATTTTTTGGAATTTGTAAATTTTATTTATTTTTTTCCTTAATATTCCAAGAAGTTGATGTTCAAACAACAAAAATATTGTATCACAAACAATATATATCTCTGTTATGGGTTTTTTAAATAATACGATTTAACATTAGCTGCATAATTAACTATGCTATTTTGGTGTAACTTAGGTTGGATTAGGTTAATGTGACAGCTGGCGAGCTTAGGCCTATGATACCATAGTATTTAAATAGTTTTTTCTCGTTTAACTCAACTAACTGTGAAATCAATGAACTTAAGGAGCCTCCAATTCTTAATATATACAGTGGTTAGGTTGAGATGGCCAGAAACCTGTCTCAAATGTTTCATTTCTATCGACTCAGTAATGGCTAATGGCTTTACAATCTTTTTAATATTTGCTAGTTTTGCAGAGTTCGTTATACTTGGCCATTAAAACGCTCAAAACGTACAGTGTTATTACGTCTGTTGCTGTAATACGTTTATTTCAAGTGACTGAGACGCTATTTCACGGTGCTACTGGTATTAACTTGCTACCATCTATTTGTTTGCTTCATGAAAATGTCTCATGGTGGCTAGTATACAAGTATAACTCTTGTGAGTAATGGTTGGATGTGCCTTCTTTGGCTAGCTGTGCGGCTATCTCATTACTTAGTATGATATGTATGTCAAACTTTGAGAGATCTGTGACACTTTAAAGCCATTTTTGATTTTATGGAGACTTAGTGTGGAACCTTTAAATATACATATTTTTTGTTCATCGTTAGCACCCATGAGTTTCATGTGTCCGCTGCCTTTATTGCAGTAAACGCTCCGCGGGTCCGTTAGATACACAGTATATCTGAGAATACACCTCCTCCAGCTCTGATGGTCAATTTGGAGCTGTCTTTAAAGAACCTGATGAAGTTTGTGGAGTCCAGTGTATTCCTCCCAGTTTCTGGTCCTCCAGTTTTAATTTTATTGGACTAGCAATAAGAGAAACAAAAAGCAACAACAAATATAAATATGACCTGACAGTAAGTCTTATCAGCAAATAAATGTTGAACTGTTTCAAGTCGTAAAAATATCTCTAGGGAAAAAAGTGGTTGTAAAAGCGAAAGCGACAGAGGTACATCATGGGATAGTATTGTTGTTGTTGTGATAGTCGTAAGTGCGACACTGACACTTCCTTATATACAAATACTAGGTCAACATGTCTGATAATGCCAACAATTAATTTTGTATCAGAAAAATACACTTATTTGTTTGTATTGTATGTAATCTTGGTTTTATGTCAATTTTAATTGCGAACTTTTACATAATGTGTGTTTAATATTAATAAACAAGCCAAAGACAGTTCATGAGTCACATTGTATAATAATTTTAAGCGAGACAAAATGGTTTTTTTTTATATGTTTAACTCTACGAGACACACTACATTTACATCAATTACACATTTTTTTCTTATTAGTAATCAACTTAAAATAACTCGTAATGCAAAATTTAATTTAACGATGGATCGAGTACTTTGCCAGCAAATAATATATTACCCGTTGACTCTTCTTCGATGAAAAATATAAACGGCCGATTTGCATTGAATTCTTCGATGACTGTGCTGCCGCCGAATTTATTTTCAATTTCGACAACTGTCGCAGCAACCGCTTCCGTGCCCTGTTCATTGACATCAATGCCCGCCTTTTGTATAATATTTGAGACTTTCACTTTGCCGGCAACATCAGCACCGCGCGTTAAACCAGGCAATGAGGCACTGTCTGTGAAAATTTCCTGTATACCCAACTGACTCAGCGTCTCTTTCAAGTTTTTATTATAATCAAAGTGAAACTTGGGCAGCGTTACTTTTACCTTCACCTCATCCATCATCCATTGTGCACTCTTTAGTTCATCATTTTGTAGATTATTTACGAGCGCATCTATACCATCTAGGGACTCCGGCAATAGTACAAACATTGAATTTTTGCCCTTGTACGGTAGACGCAGTATTCTAGCATTTAACTTTTCCGACTTGTGATAATAGAAGTATTCCGTCTGTTCCATATATTGTACGCGACTTTGTTGATCCGGTGTACGGAAGAATGCACCATTAAAACTATCAGGAAATTGACGACGCCACAAACCATTAAAATATATAATATTCGTCAGCAGCATAACACTATTGAGCACATTTTGTTCATTAACCAGATTACGTAAACGTCCATTGGTCATATTACTGGCCCACTCATTAATGGCATGCGCTGAGCTTACACCATCCTGAAAGTTAAGACGTTCGATTTCTGTATCATAGAAATGTTTCAATGTGGCTGCGAATTTCTGTTGCGTTTCAATGAATGAATCCGTAAATAGTTTTGTACGGAAATTCAATGTATTATAAAGTTGATTTTCCTTCTTGAATGAGTTGAGCGTCTTACGATAGAATTCGCGTACATTGTTCTGTGACCTTATATCCGTCTGTGTACTAATCAGCTCTGTTTGAGTTTTTGTATTTGTACCGGCTGCCTCTGACAATAGCGCCAAAACCAGTTTTACTGAGAATGGTGAAATGATGACGTTACGCTGGTTTTCCTCTAACAGCACTGTTTTCAATAGCTGCCATGAGAAGTGATCATGCGAATCGCTACGAAAGGGTACATACGTATCGATATCATCATAGATAGCACCGACACTATGGGGGGTACCTGTGCCAGCTACTCCACCCACGCCAACAGCGCTACCATCCGGAACTTTTTCGGTGCGCGTTTCGAACACACCTTTTGGGGTTGTTAAAGGCAAAGTTGTTGTTGGTATTGAGTTGCCGTTTGTCGTAGTAGCAGCAACGAAAATTAATAATAATAATATTATTAGTTGATTAAACACTTTTATGCTTATCATTGTCGTTTTTTTTTTATTATTTATATTTGCTGTGAAAAAAAATTCAACAACAGTAATGTTTTTTAACGAATCCGCGCGAGAGAGAACCGTTTGCTGCTGCTTCCACTTTGAGAATGACTCAAAAATTGAAATGCTTGCAAACATATATGAAAACCTGTTGCTATTGTAATCACTGTTGTTACTGCTGCTGCCGCTGCCGCTGCTTCTACCACTGCTTTTGTTTGCGTAGTTGTTGTTTTTGTTGTATTGAGCTGGACTTCTGGCTTGGTTGGGAGTCCCGCTACTCTGGTTCAATAGAATTTAAAGACAAACAAAAACACTTACAGCCATGTTCATAATAATAGGTACAGCTATATGTACGTATAACAACTTTAACTTAACATATATATGTATGTATATTATATAATAACATAAATTATTATACCCTGTACCCATAGGGTAAGAGAAAATGTATATATTGTAACAGGCAGAAGTAGGCTTGGCAGACCCTATAAAGTACATATAATCTTGATCAGCATCGGATGACGATTCGATATAGACATATCCGTCCGACCGACCATCTGTTTGAACAAATACTAGGTCAACATGTCAAATACAAGATTTTGGAGACTTGTATTTTGGAGATTCGGAGAGATAAAGACTTCAAATTTTACTATTTTAGGCTCTCTTTTTCCCCTCTTCAGATAACTAGTATTAAATGAACTTGCCATAAGTTTGTCGCATCTTATATAAATCCTAATAAAATATATCGCATAGATCCAGATTGGACCTCTTTAAGGGGTAGCCCCAAACAAAATTTGATCTCCATTTTTAAGTTTTTATACACAATTTTTTTGTTTTTATTCTTAATTAAGCTAGAAATGGCAAACTTCTCGGATTTTACGTCAATCCTTACAAAATCTTGTATACACTTCAAAGGGTAGCACCTTGCAAACCTGCCCTATATTTTAATTGGAAACGTGAACTAGGCTTAACATTGATGTATTATTTTTTTTTACATAAAAATTCGTCTCCAAAAATGCACAACATTATCCAGACGGACATAACTCGTCTCATAGAGCTGATCATATACTTATGGGAACTAAGATGCCTCATTTAAAGCGTTGCCACATCAAAAAAAAAAAAAAAAGCGCATTTGGTAAAATATCATAAAAACTCCTTGCACACTAGATGAAAATGCACGGTGCGACAAATAAATTTTAAGACTGGCCGTTTAAACAATACTTAAAACAATAAATCTGAATATTTTATTTTGAAAATGATGCCCTCCAATGTCAATACATTTGTTACAGCGATCCAACAATGATTCAAATGCGTACTAGTGTGGTGGCTGTTTTTATGGTTGATTTACCATTTAAAAAAATATCCTTTCAACAATAGTTTCAATTTTGGGAGTGAAGATAAATTGCACGGGGCCAAATCAGGTGAATACGGTGGATGATTCAACACACAGGCTTGATTTCAAGCCAAAAACTGACTGAACTTTTCGTATTTTTGTTTATTTATTTTTTTGGATTGTTAATTTTTCGACTTCCATTTTTCAGTTTGACGGTTGGTTTTTGGGGCCGTACTGAAAGCACGATGTTTCGTCACCAGTAACCAATAATTTTAAAAATTTGGATCGTTTCTGGCGGGGTATAACGAGTTCTCTGTAATAATTGACACGCGCCAATTTTTTGGCATCCGTTAAAGTATGTGGAACAACTTTTGCACAGACCTGGTTGTGCCCAAATCCTCATGAACAATGGTTCGAATCGGTTCTCTACTAATATTTAATACCACTTCCATCATTTTCAGCGAAGCATTTCAATCATTTGCAATGAAATCACATACTTTTTCGATCATTCGATGGTTGTCCGAGCTAAAATTGGACTTCCTTCACGATTATCAACTTCTAACCTCTCTCTCTCTCTCTCTCTCTCTCTCTCTCTGCCGTCAGAAAAACGTTTATGCCACAGAAAAACATTCAATCTACTCAATCCTCGCCATACACTTTTGCTGCATTAACCGGAATGTTCCTCTCCCACTCTATAGAACTCGTTTTTTTTTTTTTTTTTTTATAGAAACATCAGAGATAACGTGCATTCAGGCAAGCACTGACCCAGTTGTATACAGGCCACTCTCTTTTAGTAAATGGTCTGGGATTGTTTTAGTTCCTATACGGTAGCACAATGAGGTAACTTAGCAATAAGATAGCTTAAGTGTTTGGAGTTTCCCTAATAGACTTGCTAATCTTACATAACCATATTTATTATTTTGGTGAAGGTCAAATAGGTGCAAAATTCAACTAAGACTGACAGTAAATATTTTATAAACTTCTTGCTAGATATTTGACTTGACATATGTGAACATCATTTTCTTTTTCTTCTGTAACAGCGTCTCTAAATTATAAAGGAAGTATAAAATTTAAGCAGTATTTAAAAAATAAGTGGTAATTTTTTTTATCATGGGTGTATGTGTATAAACCTATATAAATTAATTTTCCTTTATTTAGAGAAACACCCATAACAAGGCACTATATGACGCAATTTATTTAAATATTTTAAAACTAAAAAATTGCGAACAGTTGCAGTATAATTTTCCCCAAATGAGAGAATAATTTCTAAAACATGCAATAATTCATAAAATTGCCAATCCTAACCACAATTTCCGAATTCAAAGCAGGCGCGCTTTAGTTTTTCGTTATTGGTATTTTCTGGTATTTTTTTTTTAGGTTTTTTTCTTTTTGGTATTTTAAGCACATGTTTCAAATGGTTGCACTGTGCCGGCATTGATGTAACAGCAGGCAAAGCAAAAATTTCGTGAAAACAACAAAACAATAAATAATAAAACATAACACGATAAAATTAATATATTGTTGTATAACGTGCGATGCAAATCAGACGTCCACGTGGTGTTACAGTGCCGCAGTTAATGGTTGTTACGGCACTAGGTTTTCTTGGTGGTATTTACATTTGGCAGCCGCTTATATTAAAGTACAAAAACGAAAATAAACAGGAGAATTCTGAACAAAAAACATCAACAGCAGCACAACCCACTGAAAGTGCTACCTCAAACGTCACTGCCGCCGTAGTTACACCAAAATTAACAAAGTGCGAATTAAACTTAGTTTGTTTTTGTTTATACATTTTTGTCCAAGCATATATTTCTTGGGGATTCTACGATTCCTGGCGCGCCATGATTTGATGAAGGATGCTTATAGAACTATTTAAAATAAAAATTCAATATCGCGAAATCTAAGCGAAATATCGAAAAAAATCTATTCGTATTTTCGTCTTTTTTTTTTTTTTTTTTTTTTTGACGAGTTCTATAACAATCCGTCGTAAGATCGTGTCCCCCGGGAGTCATACTATTTTTTTTTATTAATTGCATTTCTTTTCTTCTATCTTTATAGATGAGCTTCATTAACAATTTTAAGAAGTTCGCATCCACGACTGTCGGTTTGATGGCAATCGGCATAGGTTCCTCAATGTTACTTTTAGGAGGATATAAGCTAGTTATCAAACCGAAAATGGATAGAAACCGTCGACAACAGGCGGAACTTTATGCTGACTTTATATTTCAACAGGAACGAAATGAAAGATTGCCAGAGGAATAATGTTTAATAATTTAATATAGATCAAAACAATAGGAAAAATGTCACAAAATATACTCGAAATTGATGCTGAAAAAGAAGTACAATTGATGGAGACAATAATTAGAAGATGCAATGCAAAATAATTTATAAATTGCCACATAGTCAATGAAAGTTATCGAAAATATCACGAAAATTCGCAGTACAAAAAGCAGCAACAAATTTTTTAAAACAAAAAATAAAATCTATAATATAATTTTTTTTTTATGTTTGTGAACTGGAAAAAAATATCGAAATTTTTAAGTTTGTGCTTTTAAATTAACATGAAACATTTCGACTTTTTTGAAATTGAAATTTATGATGAATGAAAATGCCAGAACAATGTCTTATATGAAGTGATTAAAAATAATAAAAACTAAATACTAATAAAAAAAGGAATAACATTTTTGTTGATTATATACGTAGAAAGGCTGGGGACATTCTCACGACTACTTTGGAGAGTACGGCCAATAGACTTATAGGGCGAAATTGGCTGCAGGCTTCTCTGGTTTGCAGATGAGGATTATTTCAGTGCATTTTGAACTGGGTGGGGAAAATGACCTAGCTGGAAAAAATTGTTGATGAGTAACTGGATCCTGATGGCAAGAACATCAATATTAACGTACCCAGGCGATTTGAGTTTGCTAATTTCGCTGATCAGTTCATCCCCCTCAACTGCAGGAATAGAGCCATTTGGCAGGGAACGTCAAGCAAGTTAAGAGTATCCTCAGTCTCGAGTTGGAAGCATCTGTCGAAGGGTGACAATGCTTCGTATGTGTGGTCGGCGAATATTTGAAGAGTATAACAATTTCAGTATGTTTGTAATTACTTTCTCTTGAATAAAAATGGTTATTAGTTTATACTGAAACTGAAATCTAAGAACCGTACTGAAACTAAATACCGAAATAAATTCTATCCGGTGCAAAACCTTTTACCGCAATACACGAAACATTTCGGTTTTATTCCCTGCTCTTAAATGTTTATTGTTGAGCTCGGAATTTAGCTTACGCCAGACATATTTCTTTCCTCCCGCGACAAAAAAGTTGTATTCCATCGTTCCAGAATGAGTGAATGGTGTTTTTTATTTACAAATGGCTTATAATGTATTAATACATGTAGTTAACTAGTTATTAGACGTCCTCATCAAATGGGTGTAGCCCAGAGTTGCTTGCACGCTGGACAATTCGAGCGTTTCCGTATATAAGTGCGTATGCAATCCCGGTGAATACGAATGTCACAATTGGCGCATTTGACATCCCAAAAGACAAGTTTCTTGCACAGCGGACATTCCTTAACGTAATCGGCATAATTTTTACGAAAATAGTAATCAAACTCAAGCAGCATGCGTGGTCCAAAGTACAAAGACTCATCCGCATCGTAGAAATAGCCCTGTTCTGTCCAGAGCTGAAGTAAATCTTGCATGCGTTTTTTGGGTATTGATTTTGACTGCGAACGTCCCGGTGCAGCTTCCACAACTGAATACGCTTCATGCCATTCCATTTCGTAGTTTTCGCTCTGACACAATTTATCCAGAAGTGCTGCAAAGTATAAACGATCGTCTTCGCTCAGCGTTGGATGCACTTTTGACAAAGGCGGCGGAATTTCTTGCGTTACTGCGAAAACGAGTAGTTGCTCACCGGATTTGGCAAACTTCTGCAGTTGTAGCGTCTGTCCGCATTGTAGTATTTTTTCGTTGATTTCTCGTATGAAGCCTTTCAACTCAGGTTTCTCGACATAATGCGCTGCGCAGATCTCATCAAGTATGCTGTTGACATGAGTCATTTGGAGCGTTCCGTGATTGATGCAACAGCGTAAAAAACTGCAGCTAACATTTTCCATTTTGAAAGGTTCTTGTTTTGTTTTGAGTTAGATACGCGCCCAGCGCGGAACCTGGCCGGAGACTCCTTTGCACTAATGCGCGAATTTAGCAATGCTTTAGTTAGATGTAATGTTATATATCCATTGCACCTTTTAGCAAACTTTGTACGCTCTACTTGTAAGCTCTACTTATTTTTGTAGAAGGCAAATCTAAAATTAAATTTACGCGGAAAGCGATTTATGAAATCAATGTAGGTAAATACTGGAACTCGAAAAATACCATACTGTGCATACAAATATGAAAGAAAATCCTTCCGTACTTACGCACTAGAAGATGCCAAACATTTGAACTCGAACAAATCACACTGAAGTTTAAATTTTCTTCAGTTTAGAAATACGAGGGTCGTACAAAAATACATGGAAATTAAAAAAAGAAAATTTTGTGCAGGTTATTTGATCAAATACATTCACTTATAAATGTTCAGTTACCTCCTTAAATCAAGCGACGAAGAAGCTTAGAGCGATGCTTTCTGAAGCAAGAAACGAAGCAGTTGGTAAATTTCTTACTGTAACTGACCCTGGAAGTGCGGAGCATAGCCTCTGGAACGCTACGAGAAGGTCTACAAAGACCACACTTCACTTGGACTTTGTATGGCAGCCGTCCTCCAGTTTTTCTCAACAGCGGTACCAGCCCAATGAGCACCTCAACAAAGTATCTTGGCCTAACATTAGACAGACGGTGTACTTGGCAAGTCCACATAAAGTTAAAAAAAGCAGTTGGATCTCAAACTCTTCGATATGAACCGATCCCAACTGTCAAGGAGGAAATTGTAAGGTTCAGCAATAGGTACTGCACACGCCTAGAATCTCTCCGCTTTCTTTGATATCAAGACTAGTTTCAAGCAGAGTGTTGCTTTCTCGTGCGACTTTTTTAATCTCCCGATGGAGTACATCCTATGCTAATGCCTATGTGTAGAATTGTCTGGCAGGATCTTCTATAAGTAAATGAAACTATTCGCTTATGCTTAAAACCTTGACATCAACGGTACGAACGAACGGCGAGTTAGCAAGGCGCTTTCAAAGAATGAGTCTAGCGGTGAACGAGAACAAGACGAAGCACTTTGTGTCCACTCGCAAATCATCTTGGATAATATGGAGTATAGAGAATCACAACTTCAATATTGAAGAAATCTTTTACTTGGGAACAGAGATAGCCAGCAACAACAACTTCAGCGTTGAGATCAGGCGAAGAATCACTTTCGCTAAACGACTAGTGTGTGCTCAGCAAGCAAATTAGAAGTAGAACCCTTTCACGAAGTAGACCTATTCGAGTTTGCGTCGTGTTTAGAATCCTTTTGAACCTTGAGCGCTATGAGCTATATGATGAGCTTAACGTAGTCCAGAGCACAAAATTCCACAGGGCTGGAAATCTTATCCGGCTAAATCACTAAGCTGCAGCATGTAAGGCTTTCGAGAAAACCTAAACATAATTGATGCAGAACGTCAGAAAGGGCGATCGAGCTTACGTTGGCATTAACAAAATCGACGCTGCAAATGTTTACATAACAAGAAATATTTTATAGTATAAGTTCGGAAAACACTATTAAGCTGTTACCACTAAGAAGCCATGCTGTATATAGTGCTGATCTTTAACAGCATCTAAAGGGCACTTTCAAAAAATCTGGAGGTTTGCACTGATCACGATGATCCCCAAGCCAGAAAAGCAGCTTACTGATGTAGATGCATACAGGCCTATCAGTCTTCTCCCTGCATTGGCAAAAATGTTTGAGAGGATCATTCTGGACCGGATCATGCAGATAGAGGGTGTGGCCCAGGCTACAGCTTCACCGTGTGCTCAACTTTGCCCTGGAAGCCATGGAACAAAAAGAGTATGCTGTGGCGGTGTTCATGGACATACAGCAAGCCTTCGACAGGGTGTGACACGCTGGCCTCCGGTGTAAGTTAAAGAATTTACTAACACCTCAGCTCTCACAGATGGTTAGCAGCTTTCTGGACGAGAGATCCCTTTGCGTTGTTGTAGACGGCACCGAATCGTCAAGAAGACCAATATGTGCTGGAGTACCACAAGGCTTTGTTCTAACTTCCGTGGAGACGGACGACGTGCTCTTAGCCACATACGCTGACGACGCGGCCGTGCTAACTCGGAGCCCACTGATCGGCACTGCGGCAAGTGCGTTGCAGGAGTATATTAACAACTTCAGAGTATGGGCTTCCATGTGGAACATAGGCATCAACATCCGCGAATGTACAAGCTTAACATTTACCAACAGAAGAGGCACTTTGTTCAGGCATATCAATGCTAGGCTCACCTCTCGCAACAAAAGCCTACCTACAAATACCTTGGTGATGTCTTGGATAAAAACCTGACATTTGCTAGTCACATAACAATGGTTCAGCAAACGGTCCGCAGCAAAGCTGAAAAAATGTCGTGGCTCCTATCTGCCAACAACAAGCTGTCGCTTTCCAACAAGGTATCTATCTACAAATGCGTCCTAAACCCAATTTGGAAATATGCCCTGCAGGTATATGGAATCACTGCGAAAAGTCACATAAACAAGATTCGTGTGACCCAGAGCAAAACCCTTAGAAGAATATGCAAAGTTCCCTGGTATATGCGAACATATAATTGAAAGAGACTTAAAGATTCCCTAAAGTAGGCGATGTACTACAGCTAGTAGCTGTAAAAAACGCAGAGCGACTTGCGGCACATCCCAACGCACTGGCAAGGCGGTTGATTCGCGAAAGACCTTGCCGCACAGCCAGAAAACGATTCCATCCCAATGACTTGCCCACCACAGAATCCTCGTCTAAATTTTTTTCCTCAATATACTCAAATATAATAAAATAACAAAAATGAAACATACATATATGAAATGTACATATGTATGTAAATATTAGAAAATAGTAGATATACCTGCTTCAATTAGTTTTAGTTTTTTATATGTAACTTGTCAAGCTGCCACTTAGGTAGCAGAATACTTGTTAAATAAACAATTACAAGATAAAAACAAGAAAAACGTTAACTTCTGTTGAACCGAAGCTCTAATACCATTCACACGAAACTTTAAATAGTATTGTAATACATAAAAATGGGGGTTTAAATGGGGGGTGGTACACGCTCACTAGTATATGTGTATGAAGCGATATAGTAGATGTGTAAGATGCCGCCATATCGAATTTCAAGTTAATATTGACGTTTTTCATACAAATGCATAAAAGTGAACTGTGGGTTTATACGGGACTACCTCAAAAAGTGGGCGGGACACGCCCCTTTGTATATGTATATGAAGCGGTTGTCCATTAAAATCCACAAAATCAAATTGCAAGCTAATATTGATCTAAATGAAGGATTTTTTTCATAAAAAACACAAAATTGCACGATGGGTTTGTATGGGGGCTACATCAAAAAGTGGGCGGGCCACGCCCAATTGTCTATCTATGTTTAGCGGCTGTCTCTTAAATGCACCATATCGCATTTCGACCTAATATTGACTTTAATAAAAAAGTTTTTCTTACAAAAAGTCAAAAGTGGACCATAGGTTTGTATGGGGAGCTACCCCAAATAGTGGGAGGCCACGCCCGTTAGTCTATGTATGTTAAGCGGCTGACCATAAAAAGGCACCGCATTGCATTTCAACCTAATATTGACTTTAATAAAGAAGTTTTCTTAAAAAAGTGGGCAGTAGGTTTGTATGAGATCTACCCCAAATAGTGGGCGGGTCCCAACCATCAATGTATATGTCGAGCATCAGTCTACTTTAAGTTACTATATCAATTATTAAGTTGATATTGACTACAATGAAAATGTTTTTCATACAAAAAGTCAAAAGTGGGCGGTGAGTTTGTTTGGGTGCTACCCCAAAAAGTGGGCGTGGCGGGTCAATCTTGACACTCTATTAAACTGCAATAAAAAGAAGTGTACGTGCAAAATTTCAACTGGATAGCATAAAAATTGGTTCCCAAAAAATGCGCAACAACATACAGACAGACGGACATGGCTCGATTGATTCGTCTCGTAGAGCTGTTCAAGAATATATATATGTATACTTTATGGGGTCTACGATGCCTCATTTAATGCGTTACAAACTTTCAGACAAACTAATAATACCATTTAACACTACGTGTGAATGGTATAAAAAAATGTTCAGAAAAGGAGCTTTCATTTTTCAGCTTTATTTATTTATTAAATTTTAAATACATACATTCAGATGAATTTATTGATCGATTAATAAAATATAGTTTTATATTGTATGTAACACAGTAGATATCATTTGATGTACGCATTTAGTTACAATAACACATATTGATAATTCTTATAATAATATTTATATATATAGATATATATATATATATATATATATATATATATATATATATATATATATATATATATTGTGTATGTATAACATTGTATGCCACATTAATAAAGTCTAGACAAATAGCTTTTTGTATACATATCTGTAAAAATTTACCATCAGCAACGTCTTCTCTCATCTTAATTGTGATCAGTTCAATATTATTAATAAAAGTAAGGAAACAATTATTACATTGATGTTTTATTACGTTAAAAAAATACACAGCTACTACACTCGCATTTTTTATATCGTATATATATAATTTAGTATATTTGTTTAAATTTTAACTAATTTTTTTTTGTTCAAGCTTCAATTTTTGACAGTATCTAATATAATAATAAAAGTATCTATAATTTCTTGCCATAAAAACCTAAAAGCCGAATTCGCGTTGAAACTGGACTTTGCACATGTTCTAAGATTTCCATCTATAGTTTTGTGTATAGTTATGTATGTAAATATTTAAATTTATTATATTATTTTTAAGGAGCAATAATGCGATTTTGTATTTGTTTAATGAATTTTTATCGGGGGGGTTTTTTTTTGCAGCAATATTTTAAAAAAGAGAAAAAAGGGGAGAAAACGCAGTGAATTATATGTTTTATACAGTAGTATTTCTATTATTTTTAATGTATATTGATGTGTGTTTGTGTAACTATTATTAATAGTAACGAACAAACTAATAAAAAAATAATATGTTTTTAAATTGTGCCTGGCTATTTAGAAATATTTCTGTACTGCTTTTTTAAAAGCACAATACTGAGATCGATGCAAATTTTTGATACCGAAAAAACTTCATATGAAAAAAAACGCAGTCAAAAAACAAACAAAAAATTTTGGCACGAACGGTTTTTCAATGAGTATTCAGCTAACAAAAATGTTTGCTACCGAAAATACTTTAAATACTAAAAAAACAGCTGACAAAGAGTGAGACCTTTTGCATTTGCGTCAGAAAAAACCAAAGAAAAATCAAAATGTGTGCACTTTTCAGCAAATAAATAACTGATTGTAGTATTTCATGTTGATTTGGGAACACTGTTTTTTGTTTCTTTGACATAGCTGTAATAATTTACAATTTCGGTAGCAAAACTTTTCATCGATCTCAGTACTAGGCTTAAACTTATAAAACTGATAACACTTCAAAGCTATTTAATTGTATTTAATTGTAGTAAAATTGACACAAATAAATTTAAAGTATAAAGAAAAATATTAAAATTCAACAAACTAATAACAACAATAATAAAACTAACTTTCAAATCACAAATGTTTCCAAGAAAATCTTTAAAATTAAAATTATTTGTACCTTTTTTTTAACAAAAAAGAAGTGAGACCAATTATTATATTGTAAATAATAGGTTTAACCATAAGTTTACAAAAAAAAAACTGAATATTTTTATAATATAATAAAATTAAACTAACTCAAAGATCAACAACGTCGCACATATTATCGCTCATCTGCAAACAAATTAGAAACAATTTAAAGAAAAAAAATTAGAAACAATTTAAAAAAAGTAAAATAAAGCATTATTAATTTAAAAAAAAAAAACAATATAATAAATTGTACATACTTGCATTCTTTCGCTAGATAAAAACGTTGTTATTGCTTTAAAAAATAAATTAAAATAACATAAATTAAAAGAAATCTCTAATGAAATATTAAATTTATAACAGAGTCAACACAAAAAGAATAAATAGCTTTTTCCAAAAGTGAAAGTTAGAAACATCTATAAGCAGTTAAGAAGGTCTTAGCCAAGAAAAAACACCGCATTTGAATTAATGATATGTGCTTGAATCGTCTAAGTAGTGGTAGTATAACATCCATAACAAACTTTGAGGAGAGAAATTGCCTAGATCTTATTATGGTATAGGAAGATGTCAGTGATATTTTGAACATAGCTTGAATTTTAATATGAGCATAACAAAGAAGCATGGAGAAGAAAACATAAGAAGAATCAACAGAGGAGGAGCCGTGGTTGTGGGCTGTGCCAGGATAAATAAGCATATAGTTAATTATAGCATGATAAAAAGATAGCACATGTTAAGAAGACAAGGCATAGAAACACCGCAAAACCAACCCAAGTCAAATCCCAGGAACGTGCCTAAATCGACTGTACGCGTCCATAGATACACAGTGCTCAATTGATTCGAACAGTTAAAAAGCTGGATTGTGCTAGGTGGCGAATAACCACAATGAAATTACAAGTTGAAAATGTTGTAGAAATCCTGCAGGAACTCGAAACACAACGAAAGCACAGTCTATACAAGTGTTACAAAGAGTTCAAAGCTTGTCACAGTGTGGTTGATGTGTTGCCTGCCTGTACTGTTCGTTCATCAATCTCTTCGACTAATAAAAAATCGTCGTCAGCACGAGAACAAAACGAGTAGATCTAGCCATGTCCGTCTGTTTGTCTGTCTGAGAGTTCGTTAGAGCACTTTTCCCTTTAACTATGAAATATTGGTTTGAAAGTTGATATGAAGACTTTTTAACCATAAGCAACACAACTATCAAAATTATCACGATTTAACAAATAGAAGCTATAGCTCCCATACAATTAAAACGTATTAGCATTTGTAATTCACAAATAGTTTTAATATATACTTTGTAAGAGCGCGGCAAAAAATATTTAAGTATATATTCAAAAGTTTTAAATCGAGACAATTTAAAAACTAAACTACAACAACAGCGTTAACAAGTGTGAATAGTATTAAAGCATCGGTTTCGCTAAAGGAAGCGTTTTTTTTTTGTAGGTTTTACTTTTGGCTAGTCACTGAAAAGTGTAATACTTGAAGTGATCCCTGCTCGTGCGCCGATGATAGCATAACACTTGAGAATTTCTCTCGACGACAATGCAAATAAGTTGTTTTTTAATTTATGAAACTTTATGTGCTTTAAAGACTTTCATATGTATGTCAAACTGTTTTATACAATTTCTAACTTTTTATAAATTTTAGTTCCAGCTGATACTTTATTTCAAAAAGGTTCTTCTTTACTTCACATATGTAAACAAATATGTATATTAAAAACACAGTAACTAAACTTTAGTAGTGAAACAGAAAATATTTATCATGCAAACTTAGCAGACTAGTATTATGTTGTGTGTGAGAAAAGTATTGCATTTATTATGTTTTCGTTAAAAAACTGTATGAATCGCATGGCTTAAAAGAAGGATTGTTGTTAAACTCTTTTATTCAAGTGTTTCTATATATGTATTGTATATTATGTTCTATAGGACTTTTTACATAAAATTGTTAGTAACTACGCTGAGGTCGTTTATAATTTGATGCGGTTCGTTAAAAGTATTCGACTGAAAATCGAAAGCATTTTTGTATTAGAAAGTTATAACAGTTTATAATAATAGAATATATACAATTATATAACGTATGTTTGTTAGGTATGTTGTAGGTGAAAAATCACAGTTTGGTGTTTTTATTTAGAGTAGTATGCGCATTAGAATATTTTTTTATTTAAGTTTATCGTAAACAAAGTCCGTGTGGTAAAATTTGTTGGAAAGAAAGGAGCCAAAAATAAATTCGATTAGATTGTTTTTTCTTTAGTTTTACTAATTTTTAGTTTTCTTTGGTTAGTTTATTTTATAAACAACATGCATTAAGTGTATTAACAAAGTAAATATTAAACAAAAAACAAAAACAAACAATTAAAAAATAAATAATTATATTTAAAATATAACAATTATATATATATATATATATATATATATATATATATATATATATTTTATAAAACTAACTTAATAAATTAGTAGGTAAGCACAACAATTTTGTATAACAGTTTATATAACAGAAATTATTTTTAACTAATAAGAAAATAAACAAATATTTGGTTTACTTTTATAATCTTTACATGGCCAACAGAAAGTAAAAAATATATTTACAGAAAATATTTAAGAGGCATTTTTAAAAGAGACAAGAATTAACTAAGGAGCGAAAGTTGTAAAATTATAAATTATAGTCTTGTTTGAGAAGCTAGGATTATCCAAGAAAATTTAATACTTTTCTTTTTTTTTTATCATATTTGTTAGTTTTGTTTTCTTTTTTCTTTTTTTTTTTTTGTGAATATTGGTTAGTTTCATTCAAGATTTCTGTAGCTAGCAGAGAAACCTCGATGATTGTCAGCAACATAAGATATACTTACACGACTGACAGAATTTCGTCTAGCGCCAGTTCCATCGTTGTTATCGATGCAGATGTCCGAGTCGGAATCAATACGACGGAAATCACAGTTTTCCTACATAAAAAAAGTATAAGAAAAGGTTTAGCAATATAGAAAAAGTCTCAAATAATACAAATATATAACCTGTGTTAGTTGCTGTGTCGTTGTCAGCATGCGCGCAACTGGATTACACCAAACTGGCAAAGTTTCCAACAAAGTGGGCCGTGAATGTGTCAATAGTGGCTTCATGTATCTAGAAAATTTTGAAAAAATATGTTTAAGTTTAGTATTTATTAAAGCTTAAACTTAAAAATCTGTCTTTTACTTTGTATCAAAACTGCCCCATATGCGCGCCAGTATTGCCTTTTCATGACTGTTTCTGCGTCGTTGGTTGCCATGTGGACCAGGTCCATCTTCTGGCACATCAAGACTTGAGTCGTTGGCACCAGCCGTTTGCTGTGTGTTTTTATTGCGTCCACTATTTGAACCACCAGCATCAGTATCCTGTAAATATTCATTGGACTGAATTTAAAAGCAGGACGTTAGCGAAATGAAGATTTGGGAAATAGTACTATACGCAGTGGAATTATATTATAATGTTTGTATTGCATTAATATAGGAAAAAGCGTTAGCTACGGTAGCACCGTAGCTGTAATACTCTTCACACGCACAAAAAATATACAGTTAAAGTATGTATGTAGGTGATTTAAGTTTAGCGTGCCGTATTAAGTATATGTTAGGTTAAATGACAGTTTCATTTAGGCCTATTAGACCAAATGAGCATATAATTTACTAGGGCTCTCGTGTTAATCTCCAAAAAGACGGAACTGATTTTAATGGGCAGATAGAGGATTTTTCAAACTTTCCGTCTATATAAAAATGAAAGTTGAAAAAACGGTTTAGAAACACACAGATTAATCGTTCAATACGTCGCTCACTTGATTTTCACTTACACTATAAGACAAAGAGTGATTATACCACAGTAGTACTGCTGAATTTTCAATGTGTATATTTTGTTTAATAATTGGGTTTCACTCTATATCTTCTCATTTTCATAGGGGCTGTATTTAATGATGACATTTTTGTTGTTGTTGTTGTTGTAACAGCTTGGTTTGGGCTGCATCAGAAAATGCATATGTATATACAATTTATTTTATTATGAATGGATTGTATTGTGCAAAGCTATTTTTTTAAATGCGAGAGAAAATACCGAAATGTAACCCTAGTTGTCAAGGCCGAGGAAAGATGCAACATCTACTGGTCGCAAACAGAGGTCTAACGGACCCAATTGAGTCGGATCGGACGGCCAATTAAACAGATGAATTGTATCGTGCGGTGATTAACCACCTTCGGGGCAACAATTATTATTTCTTATCCCAATTCCTTCCCTGTAGCACCTGAGCATGTTGCTCCATACGGAACTCAATTGTGCGAGTTTTGTGCTGGTGCTACGAGGGATATGTTTTTCGCTCTCATTAATAGGTGGTCGTCTTCCACCTAATATTACATTGTCCCTATAAGAGCGTATAGATTGTTCAATTGCATCTTTATGCAGTTGAGCCCTTCCGGAAGTATAATCATACTCATCTATGCTACTATTGGGAATAAAACGATTGTTACTCGTTTTATACATATGTTGTGATATTCTTATTCGGGTTGGAGCTGTTCACGTGAGGGTGTCATGGTTAGGATGATGACCTCTGTACGCACCCAACAAAAACTGCCCCGAAAGCAGCTCATTATGTTGATGATGGCAGTCCTCAGTGCACTATTCTGACTTCTTTGCGAGAATTGCCATTGAGTCTTTGTTAGTTCTTATTATTGTCTCTTTGTCCTTACCCCAAGAAGACCCAACAATTTAACGTATGCCTTCCTACCATTTAGATAGTCCAATAGCCAGCGTTTTGTTTTGTCGGGTAGTGAGGTGGAGTCCAGGTCTTGAAACAAGGTTGCATGATCAACTGTATCAAATGCCTTGTTCAAGCCTAGAGCCACCATCAATGTACGTTCGCATGGTCTCTGCTTATTAAGTCCATCAGCTATAAAAGTGGTGGTTTCTCCTGAAACCATACTGGCGATCTACTAGAAGGCTGTGTTCTTTCATTGAAGGAAGTACTAATGACTCTAGAACTTTCACAACAGATGAAAGAAGCGAAATGAGCCTATAAGAGGAACCAATTTCAGCTTCACCTGCCAGGTTTCAAGAGAGGTACAATCCTAGCTACCTTCCATACTTCAGGGGCAATTAGTAAATAGTAAGTAAGTAAATGGAAAGGTTTAACACATGCGTAAGATATACTACCGTTATAGGTCCAAGGTGCTTAAGCATCAGCATTGAAATGCCGTCTGGGCCAAGTGCCTTGGATGATTTTGCTTTCCCTATAGCAGCCAAAACCTCCTCACATGTAAAATTTACCAAATCTTCATGTCCTTTTTTCTTCCTAGTATGACGTATGGATTTACGCTTTAACCTATTGGACATTTTTGTTGTTCATTTCAATACAAATTTTTGGGGCTATATTTAATTTTTTCATCAATTCAATTGTAAAACAACGACTATTAAAATGAAATGGAGCGATATCTTTCAGATCTGTTCCGATTCCTACCTTAACATATGTACAATACAAACAATCATGGCTAGATCAGAATACATCGTTTTACTTAAGGTGGCCGCTGACTTTAAAATATAGGTTTTATCATTTTTGTAAACTGATTTGTGTGTGTGAAAAGTTTTAAAAAGAAATAAATAAATAAATACATTCAAAGAAAAGCAATTAATGTATGTAATTTTAATCGACATTAATGTGTATGTATAATCAAACATACCGGCGGTGGATGAGAGTTGTCCATGGAATTGTAAACCTTGATATTGCGAAAGTTTTGATTTGCATTTGAAAATTAAATAATAGATTTGTTAAAAATGTGCAAGATTAGATGATAGATAACAACATGTAAGAATGGTTAAATACGAGTATATATGTAATGTATGTGTACTAGAGCCTTGCACGAGTGAAGTCAAACAAACAAATGAATGACTAGCAACGAATCAATCAATGTCTCAATATATATAAACAAAATGTGTCGAGTAATATGGTATGATTCTTTATCATTCTGATGCTGTTTAGAATGCATGCATAGCTCAAAGTTGTACAAAAAAAAGTTCATTGTATTTATAAATGAATGTTGGTAACGTAGAATAAGTTTTGTATGATTCAGTGTGATCATTCGGAATACTATTCAGTGAACAGTATTGTGATTGTTTGGTTTTTAAATGCTACCACAGTAATTCATATGAGTCATGACTATGCAATCATTCAAACAGAGTCACTGTATAACTGTACATGAACTCGTTTCATGTTATGTTCCAAAGAGTCATATACTCGACTGAATGAATGAATTAAAGTTCATTATACGTTTCATTTCGACTCCACTCGTGCAAACATGTAATGTGTACTACCAAAACGAATGAATTTAATAAAATAGGTGAATAAATATGTGGTTTGTTATATACAGATTATTTCCCAAATCATTAAAATGTTTTCAGCAAGAATTTCTTTTGAAAAAAAAAAAAAATGTATTTTATGGCTTAGTATAGGTGTACCTGGTATATCCAATCAAGTAATATAACTTAACTTTTACGTATAAATTTGGCATTTAAATAATTTTTGTTCTGTGATAACTTACGCTGTGCACTTGATAGTTGTTCAATTGTTCAGTCTCTTCATCAACGCCAACACTAAAAATCAAAGTAAAATTTGCCTTATTGAATCTATTTAATCAAATTCAAACTACTCACGGTATTTGCAACCAATTTAATAAAAAGTTTGCAGCTCCTCCTTGTATAACCACCGTAAAAATAACAATTAATGAAGTTGCGGTCAACATAGTCTGACGTGCATCTGAAACTGTATTACGTATAGCTAGCGCAAAGGACATGGCACCGCGTAGACCTTAAAAATAAGTTTGTTTTTCAGCACATGTTTTGCTTTTTAATTAATTACACAAATCAATCAATAACTTACCAGCAAAGAATAACATATGCTGAAAGTTGGAGGAGATTTTTGGCTTACGCTTAATATTCAAAAGCCAAGACAAAGGATACACATTAACAGCGCGTCCTATAGCTGCGCATAACTGTGCGAATGAGTACATAATTAATGTTATTAGTTTCATGTGTATGTGTGTAGTAATAGTAGAGATTTTACTTACAAATGCGGTTATTATAAATCCGGCATCAAAATGATGTTTCGGAAATGTAAACATCGAAACGCCAATATAGGAGAAAATGAAATTTTCTGCCAAAAAGTTAAGCAGCTCAAAGATTTGTTTTGTTCTTGAACGCGCATTCTCCGAGAGATTGTTGTAGGTATAGTGCGCTTGACAAATACCACAAAATAATACCGAGACAATACCAGTTAGTTCCGTAGCTTCTGCCAATAGAAAAGTGCTGTATGACATCAGCACAAAGAGCGCCGATTCCAGCAGCGGAAAGTCGCGTATACGTGTAAACTTAGTCAAGTGTTATAGGAGTTAAGGAAATTACCAGTAATTGTTATTATAAAATCTATATTATAAATGCTGCTGTTTTGATGTTGTGATAAAAGGTATAATCTATTATCGGCATAGAGATGGTCTTCTACGCAGCGAGCCTTCGGAAGCTCTTCTCGACCCAGCCTTCCATACAAAGTCAGCTTAAAACCAACAATTAGATGCGCACTTCTCGGGCTGCACGGAAGTCTCTGAACTTAACATGACTCAAGACATGCCATAGATCGAAATATCAAATGGAATAATCACTCCCAAGAAGATCCAGTGGGCTATAGACTCATTCGACTGCTACAAATCACCTGGGTTGGACGGGATCTTCCCTGTCATGCTAAAGACGTCTAAGCATATGATCGTCCCATGACAACAATTTGTATTAAAGCATGCCTGAGGTATGACTAAGTGCCTGGGACTTGGAGTACAGCTCGAGTTGTATTTAGCAAAAGACAACACCAGTAGCATTACCTCATACTTACTGAAGACAATGGAAGAGTTGGCTTGAAGGACTCCTAACAGGCTATTGGCGTTCGCAAAATATGCAAAAATTCTACAGAATTATAAAATTTCCTGAACAACCTCCATCATGGGCCTCACTAAGGATCATATTGGTCCATGTTGGACCTCTATCAAGGGGTCTTCCTGCGTAACCTAGTCTACTATCAAAATAATTTATTAATTATGGCGACTTAACGTCTGCTGAACGGACCCATAATTGTCAGCCACTACAAAATGTCGAGAAATTCACAAATATAGCTCTTCACGATCGAGTCACAATTTGTGCCCGAATTTGACGGAAAGACTCATCGGACCGTTCTTCTTCGAAGATGGGGTATAGCGTTCGTCACAGTCAGTCGATATCGTTATCGGGCCAATTCTAACTGATAATGCACAAGGCATTTTTACTTTCCACGAGCACGTAAGAAATTCAAATTTGGTACACAAACACATCGTGCATACGCGTGACACGACAAAAGGCATAGCATGTCTAGTATTATACAAAACCTGGCAGTTTTTGTATTTCTAAAATATTGGACTGCATATTTGCTACAGATGTTTCTAAAATCAACATTCACCCAATACAAACATAACCTCAAATCAAATTCCTACAGCATATGTGAAGATTACTGTTACGGTTCGTTTTTTTTGTTTTAAAAAGGATATCAATGCTGTAAAACAACCCATAGCAGCGCCAATGAGCAACGATAGGAAAAATATTGAGAAGAAGTCACTCAATGAACGCAGAAAAGCGGTGGTCTCAAATTCGCCACTACTTGAATAGTGTTCACCATAGTTTTGTATGGCACTGAAAAAAAAAAAAAGATGTATTCTATATATACAAAAATAAGATGCTAAATTACTACTTACCCGCTCAAAACAATTGCAACGGCATCATTTAGCACCGATTCACCAAAAACAAGCGCATAAAGATTTACATCGACATGCAAATCATGAAATATGGCAAGTATAGTTAGAGGATCCGTTGGTGAAATCAGTGCACCAAAATATAACGTATCCAAAAATGTGAAACTACTGCTTAGATATTTCGGCATCAGTTTAACGCAGCCATACATAAATCCACCTATGAGAAATGCTGATAAAGTTGTACCAACAATGGCGAACGTTAAGATGGCACCCAAATTCCTAAAGAAGTATTTCTGAAAACATAGAAATTAATTTAATATATATTGCATTAAATATTTAAGAGTTAACTTATTTTCCTTTACCTTCTTCAGACTATAACCCGCATGGAATATAATTGGCGGTAGTATAATATTGAAGAATACCTCTGGATCAAAAGTTGCCTTCAAATCAATTTCATTCTCATCCACATCGTAGACTTGGCCACGAAAAACGTAGGCATAGGTTTTAATGCCTTCCGGTGTTTTTGAGCTATTTGTTGAATTAACAGGAAACTGAATAAGAAGAAATAATATTAATAAAAGTGTTTTACAAACTGCGAAGTTTTTACCTTGAACCAAAGTGTATCTGGTGGCAACTTTCTGTCATATACTGGTATTCCTTGTGGTTCCACTTGCATATGAACCAGCGTTGTTGATGATCCAACATAACGTATGATGGCACCCACAATTAATCCTGGAAGCAAAAACAATTGTATTTAGAGTTAAATCTTTTAATGCTTTACTGTCAATTTGAAGCCTCTATTGGTTCAAGAGCAATTCAATATGCTAGCGAACAGAAAGCATAAGCTTCATAGCTTCTTCATACACATACTCTTAATGGATCATTTGTAAATAGTCTCCGATTCCTGACCTCTTTGCCATTGAGTTCTATTGAGGCTAAACTATTCTGTCATCGATAGTAATAATATAAAAAGGCTCCACTTTAGTACTTTCACAATTGGCAAAAGAAGAGATTTAGGTCTCGAAGAAGACCCGAGTCCTGTTTTTTTACCAAGGTACAGAAGTGGTACAAACCGTCCATATTATTGGTGGTGAGGACATATAAACCTGCGATCCAGAAATATCTATTGTTTGTCCTACTGAGTTAGATGAACTGCCCAAATACTAAGTGCTAAATTAATCTTAGTATTTTCCTAGGCCTCATTTCCTCATTTCCTAGCCGTCTGAAAGTTAAGGACAATTAATTTAAAACTAGAGAAGCATAACATGTACTGTATTGCTATGTGTCCAAGGTGCCTGATCCGTCTCGGCAGTGTGCATTGAATGATTTGGGTTTCATGATAGCAGTAGATAAATCCTCACTCATTAAAACTTTTTTAGCATAGACATACGCATTAGCTTATTTTGCTTTAAAGAGTGTTGGACGAACTGTCTGCAGAATAGGCTTATACATATTCTTGACGATCCCCTTTGAGTTTTTTCAAAAGTGATGGTTAAAGAGGTGTACCGATTCAACAAAATCTACCGGGCTAGTGATGTCGACCACAATTGAAATGTGGTCGGAGCTCAATGTTATATCAATCGATTACTCAGTGTATGGGACAAGCGAGTCACTGACGATAGTTAGGTCAGGGAAGCTGGCAGTAGTTGTACTGCAAAATTAAACACAATTAGAAAAAAGCCATCTATATGATCCGTCACACTTATACAAATTGAATCAATTCCTAGGGTCGAGAACCGTAACATATGGTGTGTATTGAAGTCACCACTCAATGGTCTGCTTGAAATACGCTGATAACTGAACGATATCCAGAGTCGCTGGTCTTGACCGTTGGAAGATATAAGTTCGCTAGCCAAATTTTCATCGGACTTCCCAGCCAGAAATTGTGTCTCCAAGAATAATTCTTGTCTACCGACAGAAGGTAGTGAGAATGGTCTGAAATTCAATGTGCGATGAACGATGAATGCTGGATCTCCATCACTATTTCTGTCGCTCCTGTCTGACTAAACTGAAGTCAGTTAGAGAAGCAGGACTACATGAAGTGTAGTTCTGCAATTAAGACACCATGACGCTACATATAATCCTCAATCTCCAACACTTTCCCACGCAACCTATTACAGTTCAGCTGCAAAGATGGTAATGCCTAATTGGTTGACGAGGCAGCGGGAGGACTGTTGAAGTTAGTGTAGAAGAGGAACTATATGTAGCCTGGGCGGAATACTGTGAATCTGGTAGAACAAATGAAGTATTTGCATGCCTAGATTAACAGCAAGTCGCAAGAAAGTCGACTCCCTATTAACGTAAGGCCCAGAAAAGTTTTAAAAAAGGCACCATTCACCATTTCGTAAAATCTTCCTTTGAACAACTGAGTAGAAACAAGAACTGGCGCAGGGGATCCGTTGACTTACGGCGTGTCACAATATATTTTCAACAGTTGCTTACGCAAAACTGCTGACCTATATATAAAAACTTAATGAATATGGAACTGATACGAGTATAGCCATTATTTCTTTATATGCAGCCACATTTGCAGAATAAAACTGTTGATTTTCTTCAGATTCGATTTCGCTTCTTCGTAAAATCTTCATGTTCAAATTTTGGATATCGAATATTGTTTGTAGGTGTGGTTTGGGATTGCGTACTTATGTATGTTACTTTATGTAGTATAACAAATTCTATGTTCATTTTCAGTTTTTCCCACTACTTCTCGAATGGAGAGTCTAGGATTTCATTTGAAAGCGAACTCAAGAGCTCTCGCTTTCAGTTCATAGCAAAATAGCATGCTTCTGTCTATTATCGGACAAGAAAAGTGTTGAACTGCTACTCGTTTAACATTAATTTAGAATGGATTTCAATAATTTAGTTTCTACTCTACTTGAGTACGTCTATGTAATAGAAGATATGCAAAGTCATGAAATTCCCAGTGGATTTACCCAACATTAAAGCTAATTCGTTAGAATCGTCTAGAGTTATTAATAAATTCAAAATACAACAATAATTAGTTGTGTGTTTTTATTGTACATATGTATGTATGTACATATTAACATACAATCAAGAAACGAGTTGACTGTAAACAATAAATATGATTCATTTCGTTCAGCTTTCTATTAGTTAATGAGAGAACTACGTGCTCAGCAAATATATGGTGATAAACGTAAACAATTGAAGAATTGTGTAAGACGTATGTACTCGTACTTAGTGTAGTATATATCACATGATGACATTTTTACTAATGCTAATCTACAGATTTATATCTTCAACAAGCGCTCTATAGTCAAGGCGTACGAATTTATATACCCGTACATATGTATTGTACATATAATATTTATATAGCAGCACGCACAACTGCATTTTTTTTTTTTTTTGCATGACGGGCGATATTTTTTGAATGCCCTACACATATGGTATGAAAAATTGTATTCTTAGCTTGTCGGTTAGTTTATTACACATCCATGGTTGATATTATGAAGTTTCGATGGTCTATTTTTGATAAAATGACAATAGCGTTGCCAGATCTGACCAATCTATGCCAGTTTATTCCCTGTCAGAAAATGGAATGTCTAAAAACAATCTACATATCCATCAAGTCCGAGAAATACAAGTCAAAAATTATTTAATATATGTAGTTCCCTGTGTTTCTAGGTTTATTTAGAAACGATTTTCGGAATTCAACCATACATGTGGTTTAAATGGGGTACAAAAATCCTCACTCTTAATTGCAGAATTACCTAAACCGGTAACCTAATGATAAAACAATTTGTGCGGTAACTTTACACTAGATGTAGATACTTTGTACACTAAAGTGTCCTCACCGGAAATTGGTATATACTTGTCTATTAGGTTTATTAACAGAAATTCGTCTTCTGTCAAAGCCCTGTTCTCATAGCGATACACAGACGATCAAGCAGTAGTTTCTGGTATGCAAACCGCTTTTTGCATCAACCATGAAAAGACAGAAATTACAATTCGCCGAAGTGCATTAAAAAATTAAATAAAAAATCAAGCAATTCGTTTTTATACTCTTTATCAGTGACGAAAATGAACCAAACCAATTTGAAACCAGAACCATGTAAAACTGTTTAGATTCAAAGCTATAATTTAAATTTCTAGTAAAGAATATAACATCAATTTATTTTGTTTTTTATTAAATTTGTAGAAACTATTTAAATGAATTCGAATATATTTCTGATTGTAGGTATCTGTAACTGTTTCATAAAACAGACTGAAATATCCGAAAATAAACATAATCAAGACAGTATACGAGTGTATGGTTTATGAAATTTTTTTTCTTTTATTCTCTCGAAGTCTCCATTTAAGAATACATGAAGCCTGGTATGATGGTTTATCATATGTTAGCTCATTAAGTATTACTTTAACCTTCCTTTAAAACTTGTCATCGAGGAAAGATAGACCCGGAATGGTTATATGAGCCTCTGTACTATAATAAATCAAAATATTTACAAAAAATAAATATAATAATTCGCATGTGGGTATCTTTTTATCCAAGCAGGTTTAAATTTTTATGCCATGTACCAAAGGGTAAACGAGTATATTAAGTGGTAGAACCCATAAAGCATATATACTCTCAGGGGCATATACAGAAAGCTCTCTAGGACTGGGAACTCTACTACTGTTGAGAGAGACCTCTACTACAAAAAAAAAAAAAACCGTGAAAAAACAAGACCATACATTATGTACCATTTATATATGCTAAATAGGTAGTTTCACTCTATAATTCTATGAAAATTAAGCGAAAACAATATATTTTGCTGAACAAAAATGCTGTTGAGGGTGGGGGGTGGTTTGACTCGTTCCCCAGTTACCTCACCCTGGATCCGTCAATGATACTCTAAACGTTTCTATATACACTCTGACACTGTTTGAACAACGAGAGATAAACCCTTTAACTCTGGAAATTTAGGCATCTGCAGATAGTATGTATTAAATGAAACCCACTTATCCATAAATCACTACCAACTTTCTCCCATTTTCTTAGTTTTTTATGAAGAAAATTTGTTATTGTTACGCTAGAAACGCCAAATTTGGTGTATCTTAAGTTAGTTCTAATAAAATATCTCGGGCCGGTGTAATGCCTCATTTGGTCTCCTCTAGACGCCAAAGAGGCCATTACATCTAGTGCATCAGCAGTGCAGCAGTGCGTATTTCCATAAAATTCTATATGGGTTATGTATACGGGTAGGTGTAGTTGCCATACAGACTTTTTATAATGCATACGTAGCGTATTAAAGTTTCGGTGTAGCCGAAATGAAATCTTGACTTTGTTTTTTTTTTTTTAAATTTTAAATAAAGTGTGTGGTGTGACGTATTTCAGAAGAGACACGCAGACATTAAACAAAACCAGCGACATGTTAAATGAAACTAATCAATAAAACAAATTTAAACCTCCAAATAAAGGTGTTAAGTATGCCACAGACAGACAGACGGATAGACAAATATATAAACGTAAACTTACCATAGATAACAGCCAATCCCGTCTCATGAAGCCATGAAACCCGATGATGTTTGAACAGCCATATTGTAAGTACCGTTAAGACCAACAACAACAAATAAACTAATAAATTAAGACTGTCGATTCTATGATTCAAGGTCGCCTTTTTATCTAGTGCTATATCCGTATCCGTTGCATCGCCGAAAGTTATCAGTACCGCCAGCAATATGAAAAGCGCATAAAAAACCGATAGTGAACCATTGGTAAAGGACCATTTTGAGAATATTTGCGGTCGCCAATTCGACTTGATATTGTCGTCATCAGTGTCAGCTGCAATATCCTTTTGTCTCGTTACGTGCATTGTTCTTTGTTGTAGTGTAAATAGTAATTGAATTGCTTTATAATCCTTTAACATCGACACCAGCAGGGACAGCAACAGTGGCAGCACACCCCGAATCGATTTTTTTATTACCTTTGTCTGGTCTCAAAGGCATTCGTGTTTGGAAGGGGGCGGCGCGGCGCACAGTAATAACGAATGGCCCCGGAATTCCTTTCTGAGCGCACACACACAGTTTTCACTGCTTCCGTATGTTTACGCAATTCTCGTTTTATTCGATGCCGGCGGTGCGGCAACGAATTTATAAACTTTTCAATACAATAAAGTTTACAATTGGCGCTTTGTTGATTCGAATATCTATTTCACAACTTATATATTCTAATGATTCAGAACTTTGTTTAATCTTTTTTCCACCGAGGCGCCAGCTTATTGGCTAGTGTTAACGTTTTCGAAATGTTGTTCGAAATGTGGCAAATTTAGTTGAACAACTAAAAAATACCAAAAGGAGTTGGAAGCAGTACTGCATTTTCCTTTTGTTTTGTTTTATGTTTCTAAACAAAGAAGCAAACCCAAAGCAGATCGCGAAAGTTTGACAGTAGGCTGGAAATAACACCTGATAGGTAATCTAACCTAATGATTATAGTTGAACGAATTTTATGTTCGCTATAATTTGTATACATTGTGCACAAAATGTTAAAGTGTATATAATATGTACATGAAGCCGTAATAGACAAAATTAGGCGTGGTACACAGCATAAAGTATATACAGGATCCGACCGTCTGTCCATATTGATGTCTGAGAGAAAAGTTCTCCATCTAGCGAAGACTTAGACAAACTAAACTCACGGCAAAGGGTCTCTAGGTACAGCACTGTGAAAGATTATTTATGGCCGGTGGCGGACTTTATTTGGGCCTTCAATTCATATATTCACGATCAAAAAAAAAAAAAAAAATCTAAAAAATAACGGAAAAACATGTTTCTGGGACCCATAAGACCGAAGTGAGGAGCGAAAAATACGATTCTAATGACACCAGTAAGAGGAATAACAACAACAACAAAACCCCACATATATTCAACTTTTACATAATCTATAGCAAAAAAAAAACCACAACTTGGGCCCTATAAACTGAGAGCGAACAGCCCACTACTCTCCCTTGCTTCGCCATTGTCCTTAAAGTTAGTTTACTTTTGTGCACCCCATGCTGTAAAGTATACATATACTATTGACCAGCATGATGAGACGATTGGATCTAGACATATCCGTTCATCTGTGTGTGAAATCCGCTACTAGTATCTCTATTTTTGCCGAATCTGTCTGAAAACCGGATTGGAAACTATCTAGAACCCTTAAATGTATAAAAAAAAATCGAAAATGGTATGTTTCCTTGCAAAAAATATCTCCTATGTTTTTGTAACGAAAGTTCTTTTATTACAATCGTATTCGATTTAATATGTGGTATGAATGCTTCATAAGGAATCCATACTATGGGCGAATGCTTCCTAAACTTTTATTATGATGAAAACTTTTAGCAATCATTGTTCAATTTATGGATCAAGGGAGAAGAATATTTGTGTCATGAGCGTATTTTCTACAGTTCAGAGCGACTATAAAATTTGGTTCGTAAAGAAAAAAGTAAATGGAAGGAATAATTCCGCTATAAACAGTTATAAAATTCCAACTTCGTCGGAAATTGACAGTTAAGAACTCGGTTTACGTGCATACAAAGTTTTATTGGCTTTCGATCATCCGAGACGTCAAGCATTCACAAAATGGGCCTTAGATATGCACAAAGATAATTCTGAATTATACCCAGTAATCTTCTTTTCTTCTACGGTTATAAACCCCAGTTCTCGAAAATATTGTTTTCAAAAAGAGTAACAATTTTATTAGGTCTACATGCTGGGGGTGGCCACTAGGACTATTCTCTTCTAAAATGTGGTTGGAGTCAACGGACAGCATTAAAAAGCTTGCACAAAATCTGTCTGTTACCAAATTATTAAAGACACGATATGGACCTCATTAAGTTTTAACACGACAAAGTACTTCTCGTAAGGCAGCTGAAACTGTATTATATTATATTGTAATTTGAAAGAATCTACATCTATTTTCAAATGATGATGCACCATAATACGCCATAATTTCTCATAAGATAATAAAGACGCACAAAATTTTTAACTAGTAAGTTTATTTAATATTTCCTTTTTTTTAATCCGATTTGAACTAGTATTAAGTTTCCTCCGCCAACTATAGGACCGGCAAGTTGCAGTAAAACAAGTTCCATGCAATGGATAATGCCAAAGTTTGCGCTCAGACTTCATTAATGTGACGTTGCGTCGGTAAACGATCGCTGTGCGGACTGGCTGGCGGACTAAAATCAGTTTCTGTATCGGCGCCGTTATAACGACTTTCCGTCGGTGATAGTGAACGATAAGTGCGGGGCGGCGGTGAGTAAGAATCACGCTGCTGCCAACTGCGTCTTGGTAATCTATCGTCATCATAATCATAATAATCATCATAGTCGCTATAGTCATCGCGTGGCGAATAACGCCCTGTTCGTCTCGCATCCGACGGTGAAAAGCGTCCAGAACGCATTGTTGGTGATCGCATGCGTCCAAGTGGAGCTGGACGCAAATCCTCTGGTGCTGGTGGTAGGAATGGAGGCGGTGGTGGTAGCCCCATAAAATGTGGTGAACCGAGAAATGCTTGTGGTGCTAGGAATGGCAGTGGTGGTGGAAAGAATGGTGAACCCGGAATTGGTGATGGTGCATCTTTGATATCTGCTTTATTTTGCGTTTCAATGCTGCTATTCTCATCGGTGCCGGCGTTGTTATTGACAGCGGTATTATTGTTAGCCATGGCAGTTAGTCTACTGCGTAACACCGCTGACTCAGTACGTGCCTCATCGTAGCGGCGTTCTGCCTGGCGCGCACTTAAATAGTGTTCATGCACACGATTCTGTAGTATGCCAGTCTGTGCCTTGTGTGATGCCAATTGCGCCTCAATCTCTGCACGCAATTCATCATTTTGAGATCTGTTAATCGAATTTTTTGGTATATATTTTCGTTAAATTGTAATAAGATAAAAAATTGCTAATTACTTACTTTAGGGTTTGAATTTCTTGTTGCATGCCAGTTATTTTATCCACTGTGCCCGTATTTTCGCCTTGTTGTTTCAGCCACATTGCCTCCTTAATGCTTAGATCTCTGAAATTAGAAAACGAAATAACATTTAAGCTTAGCCTTACTAACAAGGATGGTATTGCATACTTCTGCAGCTGCGCTTCTTTCTCCTTAAAGTAAGTTGAAAGCACTTCCAAACGTGTTTGCGCATCAAGTTTATCCTTCTCCGATTGATTGTATTCCTTTTTCAATTTCTCGATTTCATCGCTGAACACTTTAAGCTGATTCTCCGCGCCAGCTTTCGAGTCCATTTCGTTTTTGAGATGCGCTTTTAGCGCAGCATATTTCTTCTGCACTGCATTCAGTTCGCCACGCAAATTTGCAGTACTTATGACTTCCTTTATGTTAATGCTGGAGTCTTTCTTCAAATTCTTTAGACAATCTTCCAGTGCCTTAAAAAAAAAAAAAACGTTCAAGTTATTTTTTAAACAGTTTACTTTAATATTGTGCATACAGCACTAGACTGGCCTTTAGTTTTAAAATTTATTACCAATTTTAAAGTGCCGGGAATATGAAATGGTTCACTTCGGGCTAAAACCAAACGAATAAGAAATTTGTTGCCAATCGTATAAAGTTTAGTGGTGGTATATGGGAAAATTGGGGGTTTTTGGTTTTTCTTTCACAATATTTGCTTAAACCTTTAAATCTGTAGTTTTTGTTTGATTTCAAAATACATCAAATGATCAAATGTGGTCTTTCTAACTTAGTTATAACAATAAAATATTTGTACAGGTTTGAATGTGGTACACACCTTATGGATATTTATTTTAATTAACAACAATAACAAAAGTTTCCGTACAAAAACTTATATATGAGCCAGATTTGCAAGTGGGCTTCTTTTTATAGTGGGGTTAATTACCTACTTATTTGGCTCTACAACTGTTTTGTAGGTCATTACCGCACGTAGGAAGGCGCACCAGTGTCAATTGATCACAATACCAAGTCTCCGGAAGTCGTCTCAGACTTGGTATTTCCAACGTTGGCTCGTTCGCCCTCTCAAACGTTGTCCCGAGGGTCGTTATCAAAGGGAAATCGTATGCGAGGCTTCCTTCGTATCTTAACTGGTAAAAGTTTTGCGGTGGCGGGTAATAAACTCAGTGCACCACCCTTTAGTTAAGGGATGTTGCTTTCTCACAATTTGCTTACATCGGAACGGATGTTCAGAGGCTTCCCAGAGGATGTGTGTCCCAACCTAATATAGAATTGTGTGAACGGCCGGACATTTTATTTATAACTATGGAAGGTAGTGATGAAAGCCTACATTCAGTTTTTATGGATAAGTCCGATCGAGACCAATAAAAAGGTCTTGAAACGTACAAATGTTTAAATATACAAAATTGGGTCACCCTAGTCCGAAAATACCAACCGCCAAGAGGTATTTGGGCTTGTGACGATCTATTATTTTGGCACCGAGACGATTGGACCCAAGACCAAGAAAATCATATAACTCGTTCAAAAGTTACGCATTTGAAATTTTTGGCGTGGTAGTGAAATAGTTTGTGTTTTTCTATTTCTCAGATTTTAATTGGCTACTGTGACCAAATGGTTTTATATGTCGTTGGAAATACGTTTCAAATGAATGCTTACTTGGCGTAATACACTACTTAAAAAATATAAGTCAAAATAAATTATTAAAAGTACAATTTGGCGATTTGCCAAAAAATGAGTCCAAATATTCCTGCTAATAATTCTATTGACTTTTTGACTTTGTTATATTCTTTTTTAACTGGTCCTTATATTCAAAGTTTTCGTCTCAGAAGCATTATGTAGATATATTTGCATTGAAATCAACAAAAACTACGGAGACAAAGTAGTTTTAAAAATGTTAAGAGCGAAAAACTATACTCACACCCAATTTTCCCCATATATTGCACAGTTTTGAACTTTAAAGCCACTTAACCACTTGTGGCCACTTACCCTTTTCCAGTTCCACCCATTTCCCAGTTCTACTTTGAAATCTATTTTCGTTCGTTAGAACAATCTAAAACACACTCACCTCAATCTTTGCTAAGCTAGTCTGCAGCTCACTATGTTCACGTTCCCATTTCGTATTGATTTCCAAAATATGATTTTGCAAACGTTGTATCTCGTAGTTCTTGCTCTCTAAGGCTTGATTAAGATTTTGCTCAAATTCTGTTTTTAGACTTTCATTGCACGTTTGTAGATTTGATTTTTCAGCTTCTAGTTCATCATTATCCTGCTGCAGTATGGCTAAATCGCTGGTCAGGCGCGCATTTTGCTCAGCAAGCGAAAGTTGTAATTCACTGTTTTCACGACTCTTCTCAGCCAAACTAGCATTGATTTCACGTATTGTTTCTGCGGTTTAAGAGTGTTTTTTATGTTACCACGAGTAAATAAAATCTATGTTTAATTGTATTAAAACTTACGATCCTGTTCGTTTAGCTGACGTTGGAATTCCTCCACTGTATCTTTAATTGTTTCATCACCATTCTGATTGGTCAACAGCTCGGAAACATATTTATTGAGTTCTAATCCCGCATCTGCCGCTGAAACAAGATCCTTAAAACGAAAAATAACTGCATAACAATTGGTTTACAATAGCTTATGTGCGCTGACAAACCTTTTCCAAAATTTTAACTTGCTCCTGTAGCTTGGCCTTATCCAGTAGTTCTTCCTCCAGTTGTGTTTTCAATGAGATAACCATGTCATTCGAACCAAATGAGTTATCTTCTATACTTGATAGCTTCGTCCGCGTCGTCATTAAATCGTGTTTAAGTATACTATTCTCCTTGTGTGACGCCAGCAAACTGCGTTCCAGTATATTCAACTTAGACAGCAGTGCACCCTCGTTGCTGCTGTTACAGAAGCAATAGTATCCAAAAACAAAGAATAGTGATGACGCGGCAGCGATTGTTAGACAAAGTAACATTTGGCTGTTGTCCAATATTTTAGACATGAGTAGCACCGAAAACTCATCCAGCGAAATTGGTAAGGAGTTTGCGTTAGTTTCGGGACGTACGCAATATTGTATTTCGGCGTTATCTAATAAAAACATATAAAATTAAATCTACATACAAACAATAAGTATACATTTTAATAGGAAAATGATTTTACAGGTACACAAAAAGAAAAAAAAAATCGAAACAAAGAGGGTAGACGCCTTAAATTCTATTCTTTTTGGTGCGCTGAAATCGAATTCAATTTAAATTAGCCAAACCGAAACTAAAAAGAGCCATGCTAAATATTTTCAACCCTCTTAGCACCGCTAAGGAGGTTAAAATATCTCTTCATAGGATTTTGGAACCATAGGATTTAGAATACAACTGAGGAATCAAACACTATAAAGGCTGAAATTGATTATGATTCAGATGAATTTCTCGCGTCAAATCTCAATAAAGTTGGACCTTTGACTGAGGTTACTTTTCTTTCTTCTTACCGACATCGGAAGAAAGTTTTTCTTCACCAAGAAAGAATCTCTTGTCTAATGCTCAGAGTACTTAAATTTTTTTCGGAACCAAACATTTACAGAAGTGAGAAATGATGCAATTTATCGACTCTTCCATACGCAATCTGAAAGTTGTACTCTTGCAAAATACCAACGAATTAACATCGATACCGAAAGGCCATTCCGTAAATATGTTAGAAAAGTGTGAATCATTGAAGCTTGTGATTGATAAAATATTGATTGATTATTGATCACAACTGCGGAGATCTAAAGGTATTAACCATCCTTTTAGAACAACCAAGTGGTTTTTAAAAACTATTTATTCCTGACACGAAGTATGTTCTCAACGATCGTTTAGTTCTTGTACCTCCACTACATTTAAAGCATGGGTTAATTAAGCAATTCGTGATAGCATTAGCCAGAGAGGTGGGCACTTTTAACTATATTTAACAAAAGTTTCAGTTCAAATCAGAAACGAAACTTTTCATAAGCTTCTTCTCGACGCTGAATACATTCAGTCTACAAAAATGAGAAAAATCCTGCTTAAAATTATCTGAAGGTGGGTTGCTCTATGATTTTGAAACTGCAATTCCCCGTGCACTTGCAATGTAGTCTATTTTCCGGATAACTTAGGTAACTATAGCGAGGAGAAAGGTTCCACCAAGATCTGATGAAGATTGAATTGCGCTATCAAGGCAGGTGTGATGACAGTATGTTGACAGATTATTGCTGCAATTTAAAGAGAGATTTACCAGAAAAAAATGAACTAGCAGGAAAAAACATTTCAGAAGGTTATTGAAAAGCAAGAGAAACAAATTTATTAAAATGTAAAAATCCTTTTTCATGCCCAAATAAGAATAAATAGAAATATATTTCATAAATCTCTATATGAAGGAATATTTCAACACCCTTAGAGGATTACAATGGTTGTTGAGGCAGTTGAGAAAAATGTTCATGGTTTCAGCCTTTCGGTTTCAACGTACAACAATACATGACAATATGCAGGTTATTCTAATGTTCAGAAGTTCTGAGTATTGCGTCATATATCTGTCATATTCTGAGTTCGCCCTTTAGCGCGTCCCTTCATGGTTTTCTGATACTAAGTCTGATTTTATAGAAAATTGTATTCAAAAATTTTGTTTACTGTTTCTCTATAAGATACTTGTAGTTTCTATTTTATCTCATTCTTTGTTCTTAACAAACCTAACAAACGGTACTTTTAAAAAGCAAATATATAAATAACGAGAATAAAATGATGTTCCTATTCAAGTGAGCAGCAGTATATATGTTCCAACTTACCTTGATATGTACTTCCTGATACGCTGCTATCCGGATAGAGTATATGATTTAGATCATGTTCAGCATGAAACTCCTCCCTGAGGTTATTTTGTTTTTTGTTATTCGACAAAAAGGAATTAACCGTGCCCAATATTGTAGCATATAGGCCGTTGCCATCTTTGACCGTTTCGGTATCCGGCGCTGTTGAAGGCAGTACAACTGGCTGTGTTTCAACTGGCGGCTTGTATGCATCATGTGTCTCCACAGATGGTACATCAAGAATTTCGTCAATTTCGCGAGGCGTTTCATCGTCATCATCATCATCGTTGTCGTTGGAGTTAGCTGGTAATTGTTCGGGCGCATTAGTTGGTTCGAACGATGCTGCATTATATGCTGTAGCTGGCGTACTATAAGCTGCTGCTGCTGCTTGTAAATGCTCTGGTATGTAGTTTTCGTTATAAGCCGCTTCAACTGCTAAATTTTCTATAGTAGATTTTTCACTGAATTCTTGCTGCGGCTGATGTTCTTGTTGCGCTTGTGTTTCTTCTGAAAGTGTTGGCGAATTTGCAGCTATTGGTTCATTATGATTTTCATCTTGAGTTGGTTGCTCTGTTAGAAGCTGTTCTTCATTGTTCTCCGCAGTATTTTCAACTTTTAATGCTGGTTCTACTGTAGTTATCGATTCAATAACTTGTTTATTATTCTGTTCGCTTTGTTGGATTTCGGATTTTGCTTCCAATGGTATTTCGCTGCTTTCAGTAGGCTTTGGCGTGAATGTGTCCGCCTGCTGTGCAGTTTCAGCTGTTTCTGAAGTTTCATTTTCAATTAGCAGCTCCGTATTTGGTTCAATATTTTCTTTCGCTGGCTCTACTATGGAAGCGCTTTGCTTTTCATTTGCCGCTGCTTTCGTATCGGTTGACAATGAATTAATTGTTGTCGACTCTACGGTCGGTATGGTTTCTGTTACCGCATCTTCGTTTGCTTTATTTACTTTGCTCTCTGTACCAACAGACAAAATGGTAGCTGCAATATTTTCTGTGGCATCTTTTTCGGTGTTTTCTGCAGCAATATTGCCGCTATTTACTGCAGCAATATTTCCGGTGTTTCCTTCCGCAATATTTCCGGTATTTTCTCCAGCAATATTTCCTGTGTTTTCAACAGCATTAATTCCAGTGTTTTTTTCATCAATATTTCCGTTATTATCACCAGCAATATTTTCAGAGTTTTCGTCCACAACATTTCCGGTATTATCTCCAGCAACAACATTCTCCAATTTCTGTATAGCATCACTATCAGTCGAACTGCTAGGAACGGTTTCATTCACTGCATGTATCTGTTCTGTATCCAGTTTTAGTGCTTTCTCTAAATCAGCATTTGTTGCAGCTTCAAATTTATTTTGAGATTGATTTTCAGTATTTAGTTGACTATTTTCTATATTATTCGTTGCATCATCTTGATTGGTTTCAGCAGTTTCTTTATTCGTTGCAATTGCTATTTCAATATCACTATCTTCGTCATCTTCCTCGTAATCGAAATCTTCGTCATCCGAATCTTCATCGATCATTTCGTTTAATGTATCGGGTGTTATATTTTCGCTATTATTATTGCTATTAGCTGTTAGATCTTCGTCAACGTATATTTCGGTACCATCTATTAGCTCTAGTTTTTGTTTAACCGGTGTCGGTTTTTCGGTTGTTTCAAATTTAGTATCGGTACTGATAACAGGTTGACTATCAACTGTTTCGACATTTACCTCAAGTGGTGAGGTAGTTGTTGTTTCAGTACTATTTATATTGCTATCAGCAATGGCGTCCATAACTTCAGATGCATTTAAAACTGGTTGTTCCCCAGCTGTAACATTAGCTTTATCAGTGCTTGTCTCTATGGAGGCTTCTGGCTTCAATTGCTCGGCAGCTGGTGCTTCTCCTTGTTCTGCAGTTGTTACTGGCTGCAATTGCTCCGTAGCGGCTTTTGGCTGTTCCGTAGTTGTTTCAGACTGTAATTGCTCTGATGCTGCTTCAGTCTGTAACTGCCCCGTAGCTGCTTTTGGCTTGTCCGAATCTGCTTTTGGCTGCTCCGCAGCTGCTATTGACTGCTCCGTAGCTGCTATTGGCTGCTCCGTAGCTGCTATTGGCTGCTCCGTAGCTGCTATTGGCTGCTCCGCACCATTCCCTTTCTGCACCGATTCTGGCAGCAAATTCGTTGCAGCTTCTTCAGACTGTAACTGCTCTGTGTCTGCATTTGGCTGTTCCTGCGCTGCAGCAAATACCAATGGCACTTCAAATTCAAGCTTCTTTTCACTAACAAAGATTTTCTTTTCCATTATAAAATCCTTATTAGCATAGCCACGTCGTCCATTTATTTCAACACCCCATAGACGTGTATCATTTCCGGCGCTTTTTGAAAGTATGCGTATAAGTGAGTTGATCTTGAAGGAAATCATACCCTCCTCTACAGCGGAATAACTGATTCTTGCAGTGCCCATGGAAATTATTTCTAAAATTTGAATAAAAAAATATTTTTAAATGTAGCATATCAAAAAGAATAAAAACTAACGTGAAATATAAAACAGTAAATACACGGCATATACTAGTGTATAAAGGGTGCTTCAATAGTGAAATAAGAATTTTGTATTTCAATACTAACCCACCCCTAAATTTTTTTCAGTATCTGTCAACATTATAAATATCAGTCATGCTTTACATTTTTATTATGCTGAAGTTCACGAAGCAGCAACATTTGGAAATTATTAAAAACTACTACCGAAATTCTGAGTCTGCGGGTCGTTGAAAATTGGAAATCTCTAAAACCACATTGTAGCAAATTGAAACTAACTCAAGGACTGAAGCCTCTTGATCATTTGAAGTGCCGACTTTACTCCGGTTGAGCTTTTCGAATGTTTGAAGAAAATCCTGAATTTCATCGAAAAATCATCTTCAGCGATGAAGCTGATGGTCCGTTGGAATGGTCGTATTTGCGATTTTAAGCCGTTGGATTTCTTTTTACGGGGTTATGTTAAGTCGTTGGTTTATGTCAAGAAGTCAGCAACATTAGAGGAGCTCAGGATGAATTAAGATGAGGTCAAAGTGTAACGACGTTCGCATACACCAACACAGTTCCATATTTAATGACCGATGTGAGACCATTAATTATCAACAAAAACAATGGCGGGTCCAAATGACTGCCTTGGAGAACACTGAAACCCATTGGATTTATGCGACGATAGGCATGATTTAATAATCTTAACAAGGCACACAGGGAAAGTAATTTTATTCAACTCGCCCATTAGTATATGTGTATGATGCGTCTACCATATCGAATTTTAAGGTGATATTGGACCAAATAAATAAGTTTTTCATATAACAGCACAAAAGTGGTCGGTGTGTTTATGTCGGGACTATCCCAAAAAGTAGGCGGTGAAATAGCTCAGCAAATATTACCTCAACAATGGAATATTCTAATGGTATTTTTAGTTTAAATGCTGCAAACGCTTTGCGCTAGTTTGGTTGTGTTTGCAGAATTTTGCGATCTGTGATGCAGATGCTCTTCAATAAAAAAACGTTCAATTGAATGTGCGCTTGGTCTATCCGGGCAATCGGTATAGTCGAACATGCGATAGACAACCAAAGTCAATGGATACTCAAAGCTCTCATAAAAAAGTGTTTCATACAAAAAGTCAAAATTGGGTGAGTGTTTGTATGTGGGCTACCCTAAAAAGTAGGCGTAACATGTCAATATGGAAAATATATTTGACTGCAGTAAAAATAAGTCTAGGTGCAGGATTACAGCTGCATATCTTCAATATTTATCACTATAAAATGCGCAACAACTACCTGGCAGACAGACGGACATGGCTAGATCGAGTCGTCTCGTCGAGCTGATCAAGAATATATATAATTTTGAGGGTCTATATATGTCTCCTTTAAGACATTACAAACTTTCAGACAAACTGATAAAATCCTTATCACACTGTCAGCTCAATGACTATTGAAAATACAAACGCGACGGATAAGAGCAGGAGTTCCGTTCATTTTATTCATTTAATACTCGTTATCTGAAGAGCGAAAAGGAGTGTCTCAATAAAGAAACATGAAGTTTTAATTCCTTATTCTCCATACAAACAGACATATACGGATGCGTCTATATCGACTTGTCTTTCCCTGCTGAATATAAATATATAACTTCTTGGTGTCTGCCACGCCTCCTACTGCCTTTTACATGCATTTGTACACATTTAATACAGCATTTTACACTATGGGTACATGCTATAAAAACATAGTCACATTGCCTTACTTGTCTATTACTTACTTTCACATTTCGGGTCAGCACAAAGTCTCTTGTCCGAAAGAGCCCACGTCGCCGTTGGAATACAGATGAATATGATGCACAATAAACCAATAAAATGTTTGTTGCCTGTTGCCGTCTGTGTTTGCAACATTTTGCATTGTTTTATGTACAACTTTTGTATGATATATATGTATTTAATATGTATGTGTATATATATAAACAAACAAGTGCAGCGCTAGTTAACGAAAAAAAACCCAATATAAATAATATTTTCTTGTGAACTGGTCTAGTTAAATATGCTGGCTGAGTTGGCTTTTTCTTTTGGCTGCTGTCAATGACAGCTGTTCTGCTTAAGCTTTTTGGTGCTGCCGTACACTGATATTGTGTGCAATTGATATGTTTTACAGCACTTTTTTTGGCATATGACATTTATTGCAAAAGAAAGAGCACAATAGATAGCTTGAGTTAACTGTGGCGAGGTAAATTAGGCGCAGTGTGTGCTAAACTAAATAAATATTTTTGCATTTAATGTGCAATTTTAAAGCAAACAAATATTTGGTGCATAATAAAAAAATTCCTTTTTTTTTGTGTTTGAAATCAAATAAAATCCATTTTGGCAAGTTAAAAACAAAGTGACGAAAGCCTAATTGCAATCTACAAATCTTCTATCATTTATGTGACGAAAGATTTTTGTTCTTCATTTGTATAAGTGGAATTGAGGGGATTCTACAATGCACGGGGCACCGCCATCTGATGATGGATTCTTATAAAACTTGTCAAAATAAGACGAAAATAAATAAATAATAAATTTTTCTATATCTCGCTTTGTTTTCGGGATATCGAATTCCAAAGTTACAAATTTTTGATAACTCCCTTAGCTACAATTTTTTTCTACACTTCTCGTAGAGTGTGAATAGTATTATAATATAGTCACAATGTCTGAAACGCTTTAATGCAAGCATCGGAGACCCATAAAGTGTATATATTTGGTATGAGCAATACAAGACGAGTCAATCTAGATCTGTAAATCCGTGCGTTACAGTCCGCCCCATTCACTCAATCATTGGAAAATTGGTGGGCGGGGAGGCTGTAGTAAGCTTTGTGGGGGGGGGGGGGGCACACTACCAAAAATAAAATAATTACACTGTTTTATGAAAACGAAGCACATAAAGTATTTTTTTACTGAACAAAAATACTGGATCCCCCTACTCGTATGTTTGTTTTTATGCTTCATGGTAAGTGAACGCGGTGATATTCTAAAAATAGAATGCATCATAAAACGACTGAGTACTCGGCTTATTTCGGCTGCGTTCGTTATTCTCACTCTACTTTTTCTATGTCGAACGACATATTTTACCAGCAACGTCTTGCCGAGCAATCAATATAAGCGGGTCACTTCATTCAAAAAAAAACGGTGCTAAATGCTGCGTGCTAAACTGCCTAAAGTCGAGACGCCAGTGTCTTTGATAATGAGGCATCGACAGCTAAATTTTCTAGCGTGCCGCCTAACATTTTGGACGACCTGGGTTCAACCCTCACTCGATCCAGAATTTCATTTCATACGCATTTCATTGCCAAACACTAAATTGAATAAATGTTATTATATTCATTTTTTTTCCCGAGCATTCATTAAAAAATTTAAAAACTGGAGTTCTTGCCGGTATATTCATACATAGTACATATGTTAGTTCTTGCACGTATATTACATACATATATTTCATACATTTATACACGCATAGATACATACGAAAAAATTTCACAAAAAAAAAAGAGTATAACAGGTTTGTGCACCTGCTACTTATAACAGATGTAACACCCATTAGTATGATGCATTAGAACAAAGCTAATATTGCATATTCTGTTAATTGCGACGCTATATCTTGGTTCACGGAATTTTCACAGAAAAGTATAATATACAAAAGTTTGCCTAATCTCAGAACGTATTATCTCGAAATATGAGCACAACATTTTTGTCTCATTTTTCGATATTTAAAGGAGCTTTTCAATGACATATTAAAAATATTTAGATAAAATTGAAATATTATATATTAAGCCGTTTGGCCACAGAAGCCAATTGAAATCGAACCTCTTTTTTGGGTATTCCGGGCAAATTCGGCAAATCCTGCATATTGAACCAAATTGTAGAACAAAAGTTTATCAGTTTTTTTCAGTACTAAAATGCTGTATGAAAAAATATTAGGTTTTCGAAATGATTCAAACAAACAATTTTATTAACTCTTCAAAATTTTATCAAAAATATTAACTTATGAACAGGAGTATCGATATTTTGTAATTGGGCTTGAGCTCGTTCGACTCGTCTCAGTGCCATGAGTAATTACAAAAATAATTTCGGAGTGATAGTGCGCCCACGAGTCCCAATACTGCTTGGGTGTGTATTTTCAATAGCCTATATTTCGGACTGCGTTGGTCCGACTATATACGTTTCAAGACCTTTTTAAAAGTATACTACATCTTCATATCTCGTACGACTTATCAGTAAAAAACTAAGTTATTGCGCGTATAATAAAGTGTTCTTGCTGCAGCCACACTAAGATGGGTTTTCGTCACTTGTGTGGACTACCGTTCACAGCGTTAAAACATCAAAGCATATAATTTCAGGAAAACTCTGGTATTTATTTTTTTCGTACTAAATTTAGCATATTTTGAACTTCTTAAACACGCACACACAGCGTGCTAAAATCGCGTTTCGTAAACTAAGCAAAAAAAAAAAAGAATTAAAAGCTCTTAAAAAGAACTTTATAAAATTGTAAATAAATAAATATAAAATGTGTATAATTCTAAGTTAAATGCAAATCATTGCTAATTTATCTGTACAAACGTTGACGCGCTGCTAACAAAGCCAAACGTGCGTACAAACGCATATTAAGTGTAATATGTATGTATATTTGTGCATATATAATATATTAGCAAGTGTTGCAGACTTCTTGGAGCCTCAGCTGCCAAATAGAATAGTGGCTGACATCATCGCATGCACAAACGTTTTTTTTTGTTTAGTTTTTAAACCAACATACATAAATCAAAAATGATAAAAACTTATGCATTATCGTTACTGTTAATTATAATAGCAACATTAATTGATTATTAATTAATCTTGCATATATTACGCGCCGTGTTTGTTGTTTTTGTTTAGCATTACTAGCACTGCTCCCGCTTTTTGCAGTTTGCAGCTGTACAGCTTCAGCTGTACAGTCTATTGAATATGAGCAAGCAAATGTGTGCGAAAGAGTAAAGTCTATGACAAAGTTCTCTGGCACCTCTCACTTTTTTTTCTTATTTTTTTTCATTCTTGCACTTTATTATTTCTTTCCGTTTTTCGTGTCGCCGTCGTCGGTTGTTTTAATCTGTTGTTTGGCCGCGTTGTTAACAAAAAAAAAGGAATACATATATATATATAGCGCAGAATATTGAAAAAAACGCATAGAAAATGTAGTTCAAAAAATTTTAATTTATAAAATAAATACAAATTTTTGGTTACGGAAACAAATATGGTAAAAAAAACAACCTGTCGTTGACCCACGGCAAATATGTATTTAATATATTAAAGCAACATATTAATAATAATAAATTACATATGTTTATGAAAATAAATAAGCAAAATAGTTTAAAAATGCTATTTTTCATTGAGCAAACTTGAGACTTGTGTGCGATTGTAGCTCCTGTGACGTAATTCAGCATTTTTAGTGCTGACTCAATAAAAAGTGTAAAAAACAAGAAGAAATATACTAATGAATGATATTGAGCCAAATATATATGTATATGTAATATATATATAAACATATATATATATATTTATATATTTCTGTGCAACAGGACTAGCTGTGCGCTAGTTTAAGTTTTTAATATTATGAATCGCAATACAATGAAGTCTAATACCAAATTGCCAACCAACCAACCACCCACCCAGTTATTATATGTTGTTGTTGTTGCTGCAGTGAGTGTGGTGCGTTTGTTTGTGTTTGTTTGTTTGTTTTCTTGCAATGTTTCTGCATGTGTGTGTATATGTGTGTGCTTAATGTTTGTGCAAAACAACACAACAGATGTGATGTGAATGTGATGAGCACAAACAACAACAAAAAGAAAATGAAATAGGTAATGTTTTTATACTATTTTCTTTTGTGCTGATTTTCGTATTATTGTACGCGCTCTCTCTCTCTCTTTTTTTGCTCTCACTTGCACGCATTCAGTTGTTTTATTTTTGTTGTTGCTTTTTTTTTTGACTGTTCACCACCACCAAGACAGTGGAAAATTTTTGAGATTTTATTTAGTGGAAAGTTTCGTGTTTGAAATTTAGAATAATTTTTGCAATTTTTAAAACAATCAAAGTAAGTGGCAGTGCAAATATTATTAAATAAAAAAACTTAACCTGGTGAAAAACAAGTGACAAAAAACTACATACATATGTGCAACACTGAAAACTTCTGACGCTCAGAATTCTTAAGTACATAGTTTGTTCATGAACTACTTATTATTACCGAATTCTTAAGATTTTTGGACGATTTACCCATAAAGTTTACGTATTCTTGATCAGCATCGGAAACAGAGGACTTAGCCTTGTACAGATGGCTAAATGTCCGTCAGTGTGTATGTATAACACAACAGAACTGTAAGAGCTAGAAAATTTAAACTTGGACCTTTATATGCTACTTGATCATACGCAGATGTCTTATATTACATTTTGTGTATGCCCTGCCCTTAATACGGTCATTTGATCCGTTTATTCACAATTTTCAAAGCGGTTTAGCCGGAAAAAGTCTCTTATCTTTTGTCTGAAAGTTTATAAGCATTAAAGGGGCTTCGTAGATTTTTATTCAGTTCGATGAGACGAGTCGATGTAGCCATGTCGGACAGTCTGTCTGTCCATTTGCACTTTGTTACGAATATTTTGGGCACCAATTTTTTAAATATCCGGTTGTAAGTCGATATATAGACTTATTTTTATTGCAGTTTAATAGAGTATTAACATGCTAGGCCCACTCGTGTTCGTAGTCGTGAACACACGAATGACTGCTTCAATAAAACTTGTTAAAATCAATTTTTCAAGAAAAACATCTACCTTACAAGCAGTTCCTTTTATCAGTTGCTTTTGCAAGCTTCACAATAGTTTTAATCAATAATTATAAGCAAAAAATATTTTAGAAATATGTAACTTTCATTTCTTGTACATAAAAATGAAAACTTATATCACAGGTTTACTAATTAAGGTCAACTTTTGTACCGTATCGTTGCACGTTTTCTTTCTATCAGCTTTAGTTTTTGAGAGTGACATTCTAGAAATGTTATATCTCCTTTTATAGTTTGTTGATTTTAAAGAAGTTTACCTTTTTGTAGAAGCTAATAGGATATTGTTTCAACCATTTAAATTGTATCAATCCATTCATCACTTTTCAATCAAACCATTTGTTTAAGCGATATTAAGCATTCAATCGCAATAAATGTCGATTTTAATAAAGCTAGGTTTGCAATCAGATCTACAAGATTTATTTGTTTTAAATTTGGGTCTTTTACTTAATATGAAGTCTGATATATTGCAAAGAAACAAATATAGAAGTTAACCTTATTGTAAATTTACCCAATATCGAATGATTATTCTATCGCTTTCAAAGTAGGTTCCTTCCGAAATAATACACTTATGCCAACAAATAAGCAAATTATCGAAATAATTTTTAAACGCAATTTACGGAATCGACTTCTCGTCGAGTTGTTCGAGTTCTTGTCGCGAATACTCTATGTCTTCTATGAACTGATAATGGATGCCTCGAAATGGTAATTTCATTTTTGTATAGAGAAAAAGGTCGGCTGGAGACCTATCAGGATAATACAATAAAACAGTCAACATTACCATGAGTTTTGATAGATTTTGACGTGGTTTTTCATTTTCGGTTCAGTTGGAAGGCGCTATTCCGAAGCTTGTTGGCTGATTTGGATGTCAAACACTTAAACCCATGTTTCAGCACCAGCTACAATGCGTTTTATTAATATGGAGTCGAAATTGTCTCGTTCTACCACTTCTTAACCGATATTTACGTCATTAAGATTTTGAAGAAAATTCAGATCTTTTTCGGAACTTCTCAAGCGGCAAAGCGTTTCTTGCCCAAACAATCTTCTAAAATGAAAGTTCAGCATATGTCTCTCTCAACTTAGTGACAAAAAGAAAATTTATCAATACCTTAAAGCAGACTGTTTAAATGATTAATTACTACTACTTTTTTGTATATATATGATACAGTTGTGGGAAATCAATTTTGTCGAGAAATTAATGTGTATATACTTTGGGAACCATCTACATTTGAACACAGTATGAGTGACGCAATTACTTTCGTATTCTTCGACCGGGCGCTGTTTTCTTGCAGGTTGTAATATAAATTGTATTGACAACAATCGAAAGAAAATTCCAGAATCATCGGAATTGTAAGCTGACACTCCGATTTCATTCATTTTAGTACGGAACTTATGAATGAAGTGCGTGTTCATTGATGTATCGCTTCAAAAAATAGTACAAATAATTCTCTTGAATCGTATACCATGTCGTCGCTTGAATATTGTGGGCCATCTTTCACTTACACTTTAATATGTGATCTTTTTGTCTGGATACAGCTGCACAAATAATTCCTTAGTCATTGCTTTCATTTGAACACAATTTATTGAAATATGCTTGTTACGCTGATCTTCAAACCATTTGTATAATTTTATTTCCATTTCTTCTTCATACGAGTTTTCTGGTTTGTTTTGTGTTATTTTCTTTGTTGCTTGAAAAGAATTTGCAGCAAATCAAAAAAAAATTTGTTTTATTTTTTTTTTGTGAAATCACAGCTTTTGAATCAGCATAATCAAGTGTCACATGGTTAACGCGAACACCACTATCTAGCTTTTTTAAAGTAGATGCCTTTTGTTCTAAAGTTAGTCTCCACTGTAATAGGAAAGTGAACGTTCGTCATGTTGCGTATATTTTTTTGTTCTATAAAATAAAGCTTCTTTTGTACGACATTGAATTCGTTTCTCTTCTTAATTATTATTCTTTTGTCACAATCAGTGATATCAGTAGGTTTGGGAATTGCAGGTACTTTTTTTTTTTAAATTTAATATCAATCATTTAAAACGAGCAGATGAATGAAGTGTTTAGTTAATACTTCAAATGAATAGATACCGTCGCATGTACTATATGGCTTAAAGGCTTCAAGAGCTTCTTCAGTTTTCGAAAAACTTAGTTCTAGCGGGAACGAAGTTATTGGGTTTCAAGTCACTGCTGTAAGTCGTATGTCCCTTCAATTCGATGTTGTGAGTGCTCAAAAGCTCCCCGTTTCTCCGAAAACTTCTGACAAACAAATGTCTTTTGGGCTCATGCGGATATTTATAGATTTTGTTATGATATCATAGAATTTGTTATGATATCATAGCAGTATTTTGAAAGATTTTATGTTGCTAAGGCGCACAGAACACAGCTGCCATCATATAATAACATATAATAAGTAAACGCAAATAAAACAGTCAATTAGGTTTTAAATTTCAGATTTCATAAACATGGGGTTTCGCGTAGCGCCACAGAACGATTTTTCTGGGTAGCCTCGCTTCAATTATTGTATTTGTTGACAGTTTGACAGATTACGGATGACAGCGCAAAAGCTTTTTCCACCACTTATTGGATAACCCTATACTTATCTAGGATTACATTCGAAATCATACACAATTATACTTACAAATTACCCGCCACCAAAGTTGCTCTTTAAAAAACAAAGAGGCTAGTTTCTGAGATCGTGCCAGTAATACTGCAAAACTAGATTAATATTTTTCTCAGTAGAAAAAATAACATTGCAAATAAACAAAGTCATATGCAAAAGCTCAATGTAAAATTTTGATTAGCGTGTCCAAACAGTCATGGTAGACACTTTTTTGCTGACAATTGCAGCAAGCTGGGAGAAAGATGCAGTCGATTTGTTTGCTTTTCTAATAATGCGTCTTTTGTCGCGTTCACTTAAGATTGGTTTTCGACCAGTGCTACTATTTTTGCCATAATCTTGAGGATTTAAAAAAAAAATTGGCAATTAGGCGAAAACTATTTAATACATTAAAGCCAATTAGTTGAGAATTAAACTTTTGCTGCGATTTGTGGCGATTCAGCCAGAAACTCCAGAACATTACAATATTTTTGAATTATTATTTCTTGGAGTTTTCATTTAATAATTTATTTTTTCTCTAATTCAACTTTAATTAATTAGCTAAATCTAAAATATGTATAAAACACAAACTGAAAATGTGAACGAAGAGCGAAATATTGAAATTTATACAATAAAAGAAGAAGAACAACGCATTTTTGAAAATATTGACATAAAAGCAGATACAACAACAACAAAAGCAACACTTAATAATCGAACAACAATGTTGCCGGCGTCTGAAGAGAACGCGGCAGCAACAGCAGCGGCGCAATCACCGTCAAATGAATGCACAACAAAAGCAACTTTTGGCGTTTGTTCAAAATCAAATACAACAGCAGCGTCTAAAGGATTCACGACAAACGCACAAGCAATTGAGAGCGGATGTGCTATGGCCACTGCCGTCGTCACCGCCGCCGCTGCCGTACAAATAAACGCTGCACCCACCGCTGCTGCTGCTGTTGCGGCTACATCTTCTACTATTGACAGCAGCAACAACACATTAGTAGAAAATGAAGGTCAACCGTTGACAGTGAATATTGCGAACGCATCTAGCAATGTTAATGAAGCGTCATCGTCTAACAAATCTGCTGTCGAAACGGCAGCAGTGTCAACAAAAACAACGACGACAACAACAACAACAACGTCCCCACCACTAACACCGTCAGGGCACTTGCCACATGTTGCCAGCGAGCCAACATTTGGTATACAAATTCGCACACAGCAACAACAGAAAATCAAAAGCTATCACGACGCTAAGCAGACAACAGTATGGCGCACCGACTCGATCGCAAGCAATCCAAGTCCAAATCAATTGAATTTTACTCAAGAGAGCAATACCAGCCACAACAACACAACCAGTTGCAACAGCGGGTCCTCTACAGACGACTGCGCCGGTGGTGTGGGTAACAGCAGCAGCATCAACAACAGCAACAATACTATCCTCACCAGTAGCAGCTGCAGTAGCATCGGTAGCAGCCGAACCAGCGTAGGTGCTATTTTAAAATCAGGCAGCAGATCAAACGTATCCACTTCACCATGTCTGCTGCGAAAATCATCGACTGGTGCTTTGTTAATGCCACGACGTGTTTCATTCCCGGACAGCGACAAGGAACTGGTCACTGGCTACTTGGAACCGGCTAATCCATGGGAGCAGGGTAAGCATGAGATAGAATTTTGTTAACTTTCTTAGATTTAATTTTAGATAATGTAGTTGAGCTAAACAGTGAGTTATTTTGGAACCGTGTTTTAGATCTAATGTGCGTTTACCGTAGTATAACATTTGCAGTCGACTAAAAGTTTGAAAATAATATCGTGCTCAATAGTTTTCGCGAGCGTTTTGCAAACAAAAATATCGATAACGGTAGTTGCTCACGAATATTTTTCGAATAGCATTTCACACGACTAGTCGTGCTGTTTCTGACAGTCGAACTTTGATAATTCAATAAAGATATCTATAATGATATATTTTGGAATAGGCTCTTACAATGTGGTTTTCTTTTGCTTTATTTATTTGCAACACCGCTGCTGTCAACTACCATCTGTTGATAGACTACTGTAAAACGGTTGAGCATTGCGTCTGTGTCTTGAGTCTGTGTTTTTGATACCCATTGAGTGCAGACATAAAAGGCAGACAGACGGACAGAAATCAGAAGATTTCCGCGCCGATTCCACCAAAGAAAACAATTGTTTTAACTACTGCTTGGATGCTGATATACTGCAATGGATTTATATTTTATTCACGTTCATGGAAATACACAAAAACTTAACAACACTGTGATTAACCAACGTCAAACACTACTTGGAGCTTATAACATGACTACGTTTGAGATTAATTTCGATCCCGACCTACTTTCTGTCCGTCTGTCTGCTTTCAATGTCTGTCAAACACAAAACTAACGTTGCAGATTTAGTACTTCAAGGACTACCCTCTAATCGAGTTTTCGAGTTTACAAAATTCAAACAATTTAAGAACTTATTGCAAATTGTATTAATTAAAAAATTATTCGAAAAGTTGTTGCTTTGGCAAATGTTCGTTTCTGTTCCGGCTGAGAGCTCATTCGGACTCAGCTGTTAGTTACTGTCCAAGTTATTCAAACGATGCAGTGTTCCATTCTGTGCAGTCTTCCAACATTTGTTCCCGGAACTTCTCATCTTCCAGACAAAATAGTTTATTTACATAACAATTATGATAATATTTAAATACAATTCTTTATTTGCTCATACTACTACATCGTCAAAAACAAGTTAAAGTTTTCGTCATATAATATAATTTAATAATACAAATTTAGTTGTAATAGTATCAAAGAACTGCAGAAATTGCTAAATAAATAGAAAGAACATAAATACTAAAAATAAATTAAATACTGAATTACGTATCTACGTAATTGACTGCATCTATAAAAGCTGTCAGTCTAAAATTGTGCGCACGAGACGTCTTCATCCCTCACCCACTCACCTAACATTGCAATTCTTTTGAATGAAATGTGAATGTGTGATGGCGATGCCGGATGTAATTTAAAAAAAGAAAGCTTCTTTGTTGTTGCAATCGTCACGTCCATCATGATGCAGTGTTTATTTAACTAAGTATTTCTTTCTTTGTTTTTTTTTTATTTTGCTTGAAAACAAATGAACAATATCGAAAGAAAAGATCCTTTCAAGTAATTTCTAAGAATTTTTAATATGTCATTGATGTATAATAAATGCTCATGAACTAGGTAGTGAGTGATGTTTCTGGTATCAAAAAGTCTCTATACCAAGTTTTAAACTGATATTGCAAAAATTGAGACATTAATTCAATAATATACAAAACTAGCAAATGTTCCCGGCGTAAATTGTAATGAATCTTAGGAAACATTCGAATACACAGTACATTTTCGTTTCTATTCGTCTTGAATTGGCATGCTTGTTATGTGGCAGGTCTAACACACCCGCATTCCTCTCGTACGTACTTACATACCAAAAAAAAAAAAAAAAATATAAAAGTATATCGTTCAAATGGTCGCCGCGACTATTATCGTAATGGTGGATTCGATTACGCCAATTATCGCTGACGGAGCACGCGAAACGTTGAGTTCCAGGTGAAGAAGAAAAAAGTCTGGACTTGTTGATTCGCATGATATTGGTAGCCAAGCGTAAAATTCCATTTGTATTCCACTGAAAACAAAAATAGCAGATGTTTTAAAATATTAGTCCTCAAATATGGCTGTGAACGGTATCGAAAGTTTTATCTTTACTTTTTAATAAGTCGTTATTCTGTGTAATCAATATCTTTGGTTCACAACTGTGAACTGTGATTGTATTCTAAAACGAATCAGATTCTTACATTCTCACACGATAAATTTTTAGAATCATTCAAATCTTTCCAAGTCGTAAAGGCTTTGTATTTCGATCGAAAAGGTTCGAGAGTCGACATTCAATTTCGTTCGAAATGCTTCATGGAGTTGACACAATTCGATCGAAAGATACAAATTCGAATGCAATTTTCAAAAAAGTTGCATTCTTTTAAAAGCAGTTTATATATTAATTCCATTCAATAAAAAGTAAAAAAAAAAAATGGACTTGTAATAATCTATAACAATTTATTACACCATCTCGCAGCATAGGAGAGAATCTTTTGATAAATCCGTTTCCGTTTCTCGCGCGAGTAATGGTTTATTCAGATTAGCCTTTTAGTACAACAGTTATTGTAATCCAATCGGAATCAACCGATAAATTGTCGAATGTATTTCGATCGACACACTAGCGATATTGTGTCTTGGATCACAAAAAAAAAAAGAGCATTGCTTTCGAAATTGGGTGAAATCGAAACTATACACACACCGGATAAGAGAAAGAATGCATTCGTTTCATATTCACCAGAAAAAAACGTAAATTTTGGGACCCTCTAAGTTGTGGGCCGGGACTGAACCCTCAATTATTTGTGAAAGAAGTTCAATATCGTTACTTTTCTCCAAACAGTAAACAGGGAAGTATATGCATCTAATCTATTTTAGCACATAAAAAAACTTTATTAAAACAGCTTCCATGCGATTTTTTAACATATATGTAATTTAATAGACTCTGGTATGGACATAGAGCAAACCGTGAATTACCCAATTGTCCTTTTAAATTCATTAGAACCACCAGGCCTGCCACCACACATACTATAACTTAAAACTGGATCTCCGATAATGCTTGAACGGAATTTGAACCCACAAAAGCATTGCAATGGAACTATGATGTTTGTAAAGAAAATGCTGTCTAACGTTGTTTAAGCAATTATTTACATCTTTTGAGTGGAACGTCCACATGAAAAATGCCTTCATACCCAGAATTTCATCGATTCCCACAGATGTGCGCTTTAATTTTAAGATATAGTAACAGTTTCCTGTAAGAGTGGCATATTCAATGACAATCATAAGGCTCAAGGCCAGACATTTTAAATGTTGAGAGTTCATTTGGAAAGGATTTTCGCATGGTCTAATAAATCTAGCTTGATCCAAACCAACAGTCCGGATAAACTAATCATTTATGTTGTGTACCAATTAGCTTTACGTAACTAATGAGTAAAACCTATATAAAAATGGTTATAATTCGTATAATTTTGGTTGCTTATATCGTAGAACTCATTGACTTCAAATCTACATGTTTACAATAAGTTTATATTCAGCAGAATAATGCCACGTGGCAGACTTCGTGTGAAAAGTACAAAAACCAATAGTATTGCACATAAAAAAAAAAATAAGTCAACAAGTAAATTGTATATCGATGTTGTGTACAATGGAATATATTGCTGATAAGATATAGCTACATATTCGTAATAAAAAACTTAGCTCGCGTGGCTTTTAAACGAATAAATTGCCTCTGTTTACTTTGTCAAGACCCCCTAAAAGTTATCTATATAATGATGGAACGACGATTACGTTGTTATGTTTGTTTTCATTTTAATCGTTAAAAATACTATTTGTAGAGTTTAATTTTGATTTATTAGTTCGATGCAGTGACTGAATATTTGGGCCAATAATCGCTATTTACAGGCAGCCTTCCTTAATAGAAAACACGAACTTTAAAGAAATCTAATACAGCGAAGCAAAAAAGCATCGAATTGCTTTTATAATAGGAACTGTTGTATTCCGTATGTCTACTTGCGTTCTATCTATCGTTGATTGGCAAAGGTTTCCAATTCATCAATCGTAGGCCGGCGATCCGATTGTCATGAGGACTGATTATTTTCTTAGTTTTTTATTATATTTGTAGAAATCTTCTCGTCGGCTGCTGACTCACGAAAATCTGCTGGCCATTTCCTACAAGGGGTTTAAAATATCGTTATTTAAGGTGTCTTTTCCCCTAACTTAACACCGGATCTGCCTGTCACCTCCCACTTGGCTATTGGTAAATCGAATTTTTTCATATATAAGCTTATATTACCTGGCTCGAAAAGAACTCCCAGCTTGCGGTGGCGATAGTATCAATATTCTGATACTCAGGTCAAAGTTTGAGCAAACTGCATCATTAATTTTCTAGCCTACCCATTGTAGGCAGACATGAAAGCCAGACAGACGAACAGAAATTTGATTGTTGCCGCACTGAGAAACTCTCTGTTTTACCTGGTGCTTGAAATCTGATTTGTTGAGATGTGTTCATCTTTTATTCACTCTCATAAAACTACGCTAAAACTTGCCCCTAGTGCAATTAAACCAAACAGTACAAAACAGTATATCGACTCCGGCACTCATCTGCTTTCTGTTCGTCTGTCTGCCTTTCATGGCTGATTACAATGGCTGTAAAACACAAACTAATGATGCAGCTTGCTCAAAATTTGTCTGTAATCTAATGATATACCCGTATATGGTGCTTGTCAGAAGCAAACTAGCTTAATTACACGCCATTTCTAAGATTTTGAAAGATTTTTTCCGTTTGCTTTTGTAAAATCGGTTTATTTAAATTTCCGAAAATAGGTTAAGACGGATACTTTTCATGTTTAATGTATGTATTATTAAAAAATGGATTACATGAAGCAACTTGCATTCACAGATTTTCTTACTATTCATATGAGTTTGAGTCGTGTTTATTATTGTATAATACGATATAATGGGGCATCTCAACTTTCTATTATATGCTCACATATTATCAATATACTTATTTTCTTATTTTACAGCCTGTCTGGTTAAAAGTATATCGGAAATATCTGAATTGTATGTACTCTCCTGTCAGAAGCACCATACTATACCGCTGCAACCTGTACTGGATCATCTGAAGAGTGTAGACCTAAACAGCCATGCTCGTCAACCCTCATTGTCGTTGAAGTCCATTAAGCTAACGCCAAGTGATTGTGAACCGTTGGAGGAGGTTTTCAAACGTGTAAGTATCAAACTAGTATTAAGAATTCTTTTTGTTAAAAAAAAAAAAAAAAAACGAAACCAAAAGATCCATTTACTTTCCTTCTATATAGATACAATACAAATCGTTAGATCTATCGGAGTGTTCTTTAGACGAAGCCGCAGTTAGCGCACTATGCCAGATGATTGAATACTATGAGGCGGCCAATGAATTGGATTTATCATCAAATAAAGAGGGCATGACACAGCGTGGCTGGACATCGTGTACTTATATGGTTGGACGTAGTCAGGAGTTACAAGTACTTAATGCTGAAGGCAATCCCATATCAAAATTAAGCGCTGAGAGTCTAGGCTCAGCATTAAGCACCTCAAATATGCACACACTAAAATTGGAGCACTGTGGACTTAAAGGCGCGCCATTGACCAGTTTTTGTAAGTTATATAACGATTATTATTATACTCTTCATGCGTAATGTATTAAAGAAAGTTTCGGAGACCCTATAAAGTATATACATATGTTCTTGATTAGCTCTACGAGGCGAATCCAACTAGCCATATCAGTCCAACAGTCCAATGTCTGTGCGAATCAAAATTAGAACGAGTATGTAGACTCGCTATGTTTATAGGTTAAATATAATTCACAAAGACCTTGCTATACAAAGCCACTGTCTACTTTTCGGTTTTTATTTATAAATTTTGTTTATTATACACTGTGCCTATATTGTATGCATCAGATAGAAGGACAATTCGATATGAAGACGTCCGTCCGACCGTCTGTTTGATAGAGCATATCCCTGAGACTGAAAGAGACGTTAAGTTTCAAAAGATAGAATCTCCTTATCTCTCTTCAGATAACTAGTATTGAATTAATATGTCAACCCCACTTTAAGGGGTAGCGTCTATAGAAACCTGGCTACATTTTTAAGTTTTTGTACATCTTTTTGTATCTTACGTAAATCCTAATAAAATATACCATATAGGTCCCGATCGGATCACTATTAGATAAACTCCATACAAACTTCTCTCCATTTTGAAGTTTTTGTATGAAATTTTGTTATTCTTAATTATATATAATCTAGAAATGCGAAATTTTACGTATCTAAGTTACGTCAATACTTTCAATGTCATCTTGAAATTAAATATGGTGGCTTCGATTGGATACAATCTTTCGCTCGACTGCCCTGATTATAAAACTACCTATCCTGCTCAAAAATAACTAACCGCACACTTTGTAGATTTTATAGGTAAAATGTTCTTATTTTTTGAGCTAACCATATTCAAAATATAACTATAGCTTTAAAAGACCTGACAGTAATTTGTTATGTGCTTGTGAAGAGTATTGATGTTTCGGTTCTACCGAAGTTAACTTTTTATTTTGTTTATTATATTATTATTATATTAATATTTTGTTATCACTGTTAGGTTGTAAATTGTATAACAACAAAGTTTTAAAGGAGCTTTGGCTTGCCTATAACGATTTGGATTGCACGGATGCAGCGCACATTGCTGATTTACTACGTTTTAATCATTATATAGAGCTGGTTGACATCAGCAATAATAATATTAGAGACGAGGGTATGATGTACTTAGTACAGGCATTAATTATGCAGTCTAGTGAACTTCAACGTCGTTCGAATATGCATCGCACCGCTGCTATTGAAGATGATGAGTGCATATCTCCAGTGGAGACTACGCTGCCGAGGGTTGAGCTTGAACACAGTAGTAGTAGTAGTAGTAGTATTAAAAGTAACAACACTATGGTCGACACGTCCTTTGTGGAAGAGACGAAGGCTGAACTGGTGGAGGATGCCATACAAGTTTGTGCAACCGGAGGTGGTGGTGATTGTAGCACAACACAAGAATGCAAGATTAATAATATACTGTGCCATCATGATGGCATACAAAACGCTGTATTTGAGCTAGACAATGACGCCGATGAGGACACAGATACAGTACGATCAGCTACTACTGTGAAGAGCATCAATCAGACTTTGGCAGGAGGACAATCCATGTTGGATAAATTACTCTCAATGAATAGTGATAGCAGCAGCAGTGAAGATGGACCATCGATAATATCCACCGATACGCTGGCGGCATGCTGCTCTGAGGATATAAGCGTTGTCAGTGATGAGATATTTGATTTAAATGTTGCTACAAAAAATGCTAGTACAAATTACCATAGCACAGCGCCAACAATGATAAATAATTTAACGACAAATGATGTCAATGTCAGCATTCCTATAGCTACGAAAGTAGCAACAACTGATATTTTGTCATTGGATACTTTGCCAGCGACGACGACAACTATGCAAAAAAATATAGAAAATGATAATAAATTGTGTGGTGAGTAGCGTTAATATAAATATGTATTTCTTGTTTTCTTAGTCTCAAATTTCATTTTACAGATATAAATGCTCTAACAGAGGCTAACAATAGTGTTGCTGCGCTGCACGACGGCAACAACTTCTCAAATAGTGACGCTACAACGGCAACTTCGCCGATTTCTTGCTCCTCACAAGCAAGCAACAATAAAAATGATATTGTCAACTTTAACAGCATTAGTTGCCAAAATGCCAGTCGAGATCAAAATAATTCTCAACTTTCCAAACTGAGCCACAAAGATACAGAAAGTATTTTTGAAGTTACCGCCGAAGAGAGCAATTGTTTGGCTGATAGCAATCTTGCAGCAGCGTCCTATCGTGCACTTGATGTAAATAAGAATTTAAAAGGTGGTGAGGATTATGAGGACACACACAGTACGGATTCCGCATTTGAGAGCGCTTCGGAAGGTGATATCAGTCGTCATCTGCCCGATGAGTTTAGCCGTTTATCAGCATCATTGGAGAGCACGCGACTCGATGATATTGCTAAGGAAATAGAGACAGCAACGATAGCAACTGAATCGACCGAATGTCTAGCCATTGGCGAAGAAGCAACAACGCCAATGTCCACACCAACACCGGCAGCAACACTAAATATGTTGAATGCCGTCGATCTAAAGTGCGTTGAAAATTTGAAGTGTGACGATTTGATAGTGCTGTCTTCACCGCCTGTACCTAAAGTGACCATCGCTGCTGATTGTCTAACTGCTGCTATAAATAAGGAACATCGCAACCAGAGTCCTACACCCAGTCCAGCGCCGACGCCGCCGCCTCCCTCCACTTCACCTGGTGGCGGCATGCGTCGCTCTGAATCGTCCATTGCGTACTTAAATCAATCTACACGTAATCACTCGCAAAGTTCCGATAGTTTGTGCAGCGAAAATTCATTGGACGGTTGTAATAGTTCACAAGATCATAATTTTACCGAAAAACTAACTAAAAACGATACATTATCGCGTCGTCATTTTGTAGATAACTCCTCGGACAGTAGTCATAAGTCACAAAATGGTCTTAAAGCTTTAACTGTTTGGAGTAATAACCTGACAAAAGATTCCGGCAACTGCATAGCCGAACTACTGTCAAAGACTGTTTCGCTGGAGCTGCTCAATATTGGAAAGAATTGCCTGTCAAATGATTTTGTTGCCACTATTAAGGATAGCTTAATAAAAAATACCACTTTGACTACGCTGGGCCTGCAAAGCGCGCATTTAAGTGCAAAGGGTGTTGAAACGTTAACTTCTATTCTAACATTTGGCGGTAATTATTCATTGCAACGAATTGATATTCGTGATAATAAATTGGATGTGGAAAGCCTGAATATAATTGCGGAGGTGCTGAAATCAAATAAAACAATTACACAAATTGACATAAATGATGAACCGAAGAGATTAACAGTGAGTACAAAATTTAAATTTCATCATATCTATACTTTTTTTTTATATATATTAATGCTCTTCACACATAAGCATATCAATTACCTATAAATTATCAAAATATGTTTTAGAAAAAGTACTCGTTTCTAATTAGATTTTATAGTAAACAAGCTACGTAAAGAATACGCCAGCAAGCGAAATTAAAAAACCGATGTCTCGAAAGAATTTACGTGATATCTACTTTTGAGCAATAACCACCGCACAGCGTCTTCGCAGAGTCTATCAATTTTTGGCATCTATCCAGAAAAATCGATGTTCAAGAAGGACACTTTACAGTCTTCCAAAGTTGCAAGTTGCACATTGGTTGAACTTCTGAAACTGCCTTCTTCACACCACCCTACACTATTTCTCAATAGAATTGGGACCAAGAGACTTTGCTACCCGCTCCATTATATCTCACCCTATTTGTGGCAAACCATGCTTTGGCAAGTTTGATTGTATACTTTGAGTCGTTGTTATGTCCTGGCATGTGACAACATAGTTTGTTTCGATTTTTACACATCGATACTGATTAATAATCTCCTTAATCTAGTATAATAAAAAAAAAAACCCGCCCATATCGTGATGTTGGATCCGTCTTGTTTCACTATTTTCCGGGTGAAACAAGGTGTATATTCTGAGTTCAGTGTTCGTTTATCATACTGTCCTTACTGTTGAGCTGAGAGATATCACTGTACAGAATGTACAATTCTTGCCACTTCCTATTGATGCACCACCATAGATTAACCAAATTTTGATAGAAAAGTTACAATTTACAAAAACAAATATACAAAAACGTGGCAAATCGGTAGAAGACATAAAAAGGATTCAATACAGCATATTTCTACGTAGTACCTCCTCCTTTTGTATCGATCTGAGCAATAATTGATTTTTAATCAACTCCTTGACATTACATTTCGGACAAACATTATAGTATAACAGCTTGCCAGGAAGATGAAAAGGTTTTTCATGGTCGTTACAGTCTGGATGGTTGGAGGCGGCGACTAAGCTTTGATTCCACCGAAATCAACAACCGGCATTTAACACATACACGGTGGTGATCTCTGAAAATAACCGAACTTTTAATTTAAAATCATAGAACACGTAGAGTCATCTATTAAATGTTGGCAGTGTTAGAAAGGTACATTTTTCTTCTTTCGAAAACAGCTAAGTTCATGCTAATCGTTCGGCAGGTTACAAAATGAAAATTAAAAATTTGCTGAGACTTACGAATTGTTAAAAAAAGTTTATGATGATGAATGTATGAGTCGTACTCAAGTTTACACGTTGTTTAAACTATTTAAAAACGGTATTGATGATTTAAATGATGATCCAATACATGCACGACCCGAAGCATCTTTGCTGAGTTAGTGGAAAAAGTAAGTGAAATAATCGCTATCGATGCAAATTTCACTGTGAGAATGCTGGCAGAAGAATTAAATTCATCTTACTGTACAATCTACAAAATATTAACTGAAGATTTTGGTAAAAGAAAGGTGTGTGTACGATTTGTTCGACATCAATTAAATGATGATCAAAAAATCGGGCGTGTAGAGCATTGCAAAGATATCATTTTAACAGAAAACGATCCAGATATTCTTGATTCGATCATAGCTCCTCAAAACAAAGCGACAATCTGCACAATGGAAGTCAAAAGGCGAGCCAAAACCTAAAATATTGCGTTTTCATAAGTCTAGCATCAAGACAATGTTGACAACTTTCTATGATTCCAAGGGTATCGTTCACAAGGAATTTGTTCCAGAAGGGTCAAACTGTCAATGGAGAATATTATTTACAAGTTTCACATCGTTCGTAATGCATCTCCTCACAAGACCAAAAAAGTCAATGAATTTTTGATGAAAAAACAGATTTGTCTCCTGGACCACTCTCCGTATTTGGTTGATCTATCACCGTGCGATTATTTTCTCTTCCCAAAAATGAAAACTGCAATGAAAGGAGCTTTTTACGATGACATTCCAGCCATGCTTGTATTACTTTATAACTAAAAAGTTCAGTTATTTTTAGATCATATTTTTAGATACGTTTTAAATTAAAAAAACTAAGATTCATATGAATGAAGATTAATAATAAACGGCGATACCAAACTGTGTACACTCGAATTCACTGTGATTCGTGCCTATTATTTTGTATGCGCTTCATACTTTACTTACTATTGATTGATATTTGGCGAGCATTTCATTACATTGTGTATGCGTGAAAAAATCTGAAAGTCAATAGATTTTTTGGTACGTGTGAAGAGCATTAAAGGTTTCGGTTCTACCGAAGTTATCGTCTCGACTTGTTTATAAACATACATGAATTTGTATTTTATATAAATATTTTATATTTCTTTTAAAAATGTTAAACAGAAAGTTTTTATTGATTAATATAATAATACCAATAAATAGTTACTGCCTTCTCTCTTCTTCGTGTGTTTTTTTAGAGCCTAGAAAATTTAAATAAATTAATTTGTATAGATGCTAATATTACCTATATATGTATAATATCATCAAAGTAGAACTTCATAGCTAAGATTTACTAATATAAAATAATTCCCAACTACGAGTTAAAGACACAACTTTGCTTATAATTAAACTTAAATGGATTATTCAATGAGATGAAGTTTTGTCAGTTTGACAAACATCAAATATCTTTGTATATACAATATTATAAGGCCTGTTTCGGTACTTCATTTGGTGAAGATTTTGTGAAAGTGAATTTGATAAAATGGTAAATGATCAATTGAAATTCATATTACACTCAATGCAAGTGCAAAATCATTTCATTTGTGAAGAATTTAACATTTTCTCGAATTCACTTTCGTAAATGTTTAACGATAGTGAAAACCGGAAGATGCTTTTAGTATATAGTGTATATATGGTTTGTTTAACTAACTTATTTCACATTATATCGCGTCAATTTAATGTTTTGAAGTTTATTGCTGCTTACGTATATGAATATACAATATTTTTAATATAGACAACATTTTAAATAATTATTAATTTCGTGTTGCTTCTCAAAAGTTGCCGATCATACCGATACCTTTGTCCCAGGAGAGCGTAAGTAACATGACAACTACATTCATGCATACATAGTACATACAAATAAACATACATATTTCATACATATACGAATTGCATTATGCATACATAGCTAAGTGCGACTGAGCTTTCCTTACTTACTTACAAACAATATTAACTTGGCTTGAATTTGTTGATGCTTTTGGTTTTAATATTTTCCGCTTTTATTTAGCAAATTTTTTTGTGGCAGCCGCATGAATTTTAAGAAAAAACAACAATAATACACTGCTATGTAACACATTTGATGCTTCGTTCGCGTTGCTGTATACACAAGAACCACACCTATTAATTTACCAACTCTATTTTTTAATTACAGATTGGCAGTGATGCACACTTGAATTATGCTAGAGTGCTGGAGAATGTGAGGTCGATGTGTTCACGCAACGAGAAAATCCAGATGCAACTGCAGGCGGAGAAGTCAGCGAATATGGGTGCTGCTGGCAGTGGAGGTATTGGTATTAATAATAGATGTCGAAGTGGTTACTACCTGGGCTCACGGAAAATATCGCTAACATGCCACAGTCGACCACTAGTGGACACAGCAACGGGTACCGTGAGCGGCACAGCTGCAGTAGCCACAACAATGACCTCAACACCAACATCCGCTGCCAAACTGGAAGGTAAACGTAAATCAGGTATGCGTTTGCGTTCACCTGGTCCCAGTCCGCCCACAATATCGCCGTCATCGTCGCCAAATCGCAGTCGCTTTCAGGTTTCTCGTGTGGTTGAGATTAGTCCACCATCGCCTTTAGCACAAATTCCACCAGCACATCCGCCAGCAACAGCAAAAATTGGAATGCTAACTGGTGCCAGTAGTTGTGTTTCTATACCAACAATAACAGGAACCACTGAATGTTGTGAAACATTGGGCTGTACAGCATCATCGTCATCAGCGTCGGCTTTGCCAACGTCAAGCTCATTGCCATCAATGGCAACAGTAACATCATCAACGGAAACAGTTAAAAGGCTGTCGGTATCACCACGTTCTCGTTTTCATGTTTCACGGATTTATGAGGATACGAAAGTGCCTTTGAGCAAACGTGCGATGCCACCTATAACACCACCATTGAATCCACCGCCAACACCTATGTTGAAATCAGCAAGGAAAGCAGCAGCTGCAGTAGCAGCATTGCAAATGGATGCCAAGGATGTTGAAAGCTGTGGTAGTAAAAGCGTTACAACAATAAAAACGCCGCTTGCAACAACAATAACAACAACTACAACAACTGTTACATTGCTACCATTATCACCGTGCTCAACAACATCAACGCCATCGCCCATATCATTGAATTCTAGCGCTTCTTCGCCATCTGCATCTGCATTATCATCAACATCATCATCATCTTCCACATCATCATCATCATCTTCCACATCATCAGCATCATCCTCCTCATCAGCTGTTGCAGTGGCTAGTGACAGTACGGATTCATGTGCTGCACCGGAACAGTTAGAGGTACAGACAAAGCTCTGTCCTATAGCTGTTTTCGGTGATAATGATATAACGCTTACAAAGGAATCTGCTGCTAGTTATGCACTGACAACAGCTGCTGCCGTTGCTGCTACACAGCGAGTTGAAGAGTGTAGTGCAGAAACGACAGATACAAATGTTACAGTGCAACAACAGCAACAGCAGCGTGCACGTAAAATGTCATGGATAGCGAATCCTGCGCCAGTCGATAAACTACTCACATTGTTTACAACGGGCACAATGTTTCAGCGTAATTCATCGCCGGAATCAAAAATCAAAAGTGGTGCAGTTCAGTGTAAGTTGACAAAGCTTAATTTTGTTTGTGCAACATTTTTTAATAGTAATACTTATGTTTTACAATTAAGCTTTACGTAAGAAAATGAAGACTTTTAGCTAATTATGTTTACTTACTTACTTAAAAGGCACTACAGCTGTATATCGGTAGGTAGGAGAGCTCACAGTTCGGTATAATTTTGTCATGCCATAGTAGATTGAAAGTTCTCTTTGACGCCGTCCACCAATTAAGTTCAGGTTTCCGCCGTAAACTTTCACTGTCTGTGCTTCGGGTTTGGTCTGGATGAGATGACCAACGCAGTGCAGTTGCTCGAATTTCATCAGCATACGCGAGTAGCATCACTTCCATATGGAAGAATGTGCTCTACCGTTCTATATATGTGCATCGACGTAGTATGTACTCCCATCAAGATAATAAAAAAGTTACACGATAAATCATCTCCATGCCTGAAACTTCACTTGGTATCAAAGGGCTCGGAAAGGTTTTTTCATATTCTAATGACGCTTTGTGCGTGTGATAGCGTCATCATGCAGACGAACGAACTTTGATGGTTCAGATAAGGCGTTGAAGAACTTCGTTCTTATCGGCATGTCCGATCGACAAATAGGTGGTGTGTGTCTTTGTTGTACTGACGGAACTTCTCCAGGATTTGTCGTAGAGTGAAAATTTCGTCACTGGTCGACTTCTTTGTTCTGAAGCCACGCTGATACTGGTCTATCAGTGCATCCGTGTATGGCTCCAGCCGTTTATACAGCAGGCGGGATAGAATTTTATACCCAGTTGAAAGGAGACTTTCCACGGTAGTTCGCGCACACATCGGGGTCTTCGAGAAGTGACTTTTCCATAGTCTCAGTGATTCCTGTGCATCTGTGACACGACTTCCATTGTCAACGAGCTTAAAACCTTCGGGCAGACGCTTGACCTTTTGATACATTTTCGAGCTACATTTCTATTACATACATTCTCACGCTCACACCTGGCTCCTTTTGTTTGCGTCTGAAAAGGCGTTTCTCCTCTCTCCGTTTCTCACGGTATCGCTCCCTAGCAATTACTCCGTTACTCCGGACGGCAGAGTTCTACTGTAGGCGGCGTCTTTATCTGCAGTAGCTTGACGACACTCCTCGTTATACCAAGATTTCTTCACAGATAAATCCAATGTCCTCATTACCTTATATCGTGATTAGGGCAGCGCTCGGAGGATGTCAAAAATTATGCAAATTGATGGGACAAGTCTTCGAGAAGTATCTTAGCCTGCATATGTGAACACAGTTCATCTAAAGCCAAAGAGTTTGAATGATATAATTATAATCTGCTTCTAATATCGTTCTGAATAGCCTTCTTGAAACACTCATGTAAAACGTAAATCTCATGGGATTATGTTATTAGAAACGTTCGTCTGGATTCTTGGCAGTATATACACGTTAGACGTTGGGTAGACGCCATATCTAAATAGCATTTGTCTATCCGTGCTATATTTTAATGCGACAAGCTTTTATTTAATTTACATTTTGGAACTTAATTCTAACCCACTTTTACTGATCGGGTTCAGCTGAAATTGCACAGCCACATGGGGACTCGAAACTTTTGAAAATGGCGCCATCAATATGGTGACTAAAATCAAAAATAAATAAATGGAAAACATTTTCATACCCAAAATATTCTTAATTTTTAGGCACTGCAGGATTTTTGATTTTTTTTTATAAATTTAAAAATGTGGATGTATAATAGCTGTCAAAGACATGCAGCTAGAATTTTCTTATGAAAAGACAATAAAACAAAAAAATGTCAAAGGATAATTTTTTTCAAAATTCATTCAGATTCCTTGAATTTGAAATATCCGATTCCAAGTGCTGCCGATATAAAGGCTGAACTGCTGGTAGGCGTCCATCAAAGTTCAGAGATAGATGAAATCTTTTTTGCATCGCAATTTTTAACTTTACACAAACAAAAAAAAAAAAAACGGTTGGCGCCCCAGGCGGGATCACAAATAAAAAAGTTTTATGCATCAAATATATTTGTACAAATCATATATGTATACAAGATATTTTAAACAATTGTTGGATATATGGTCAGATACAGGGTGCTTTATTAGTTAAATAGAACAAATTAAGTTTACTTGAACATTGTGGGAAAAACTAGGCGTAAACTGTTTACCTTTTTGCTTATTTTACACAAACTAAAAAAAAATAATGGTTGGCGCCCGAACAGGGATCACAAATAAAAAAGTTTTATGCAAAACTGGGTGTTTTATTAATAGAACAAATTATTTTTACTTGAACTTTGTAGCAAAAACAAAGCATAAACTCTTGTTCCGTTTTGTTTATTTTAGTAATTTTGCAAAACAGTTTGGAATTGTGTACTAATTTTAAAAGTTTAATATTTCAAATCAAATCAACTATTTTGGTCTTAAATTAATAATATTTGTAAACAACCACACGAAGACACTATATAAGTGAATAAACAATTATTATTTATTTTTTTAGGTCGTAATGCGGAGGAAACATATAATGTGCCAGTACAGGAGCAGCCACAACAACAACAACAACAACAGTCACATTCGAATATAACGATGGCAGCACGTAAAATTTCACCACCGATGTGGCAAAAACTTGGAACGGATTTAATCAGTGCTAATCAAAACTACAACAATAGCAACAACAGCAGCAACAACCGCAACAGTAGTAGTTCTACTGTTGTTGCAACAACAACGAGTACAACAAATAGCATGACTCAAGCTGCTGCAAATACGCTCGAACAATCGCGTTCATTTTTGGATGCTGCCTCACGGCAATTTCGTGATTTTAAGCAAGTTTTTCGACAAAATTTATCCTTTGGCAATGATCTAACAACAACAACAACAACAACGACGGTCAACAATAATGCAACAGTAACAGCAAATAGCGGCAGCAACAATAGTTTAGTAGATGTGGCAAGCACAAACACCACAGCCATAAGCACAACGGATACTGCAAGTGCAACTAGTGACAATATTTCGGTAACAGATTCACCGACGACAGAATGTGATGCAGCGCATATACCCTTCGTAATGAAATGTGAACTAAAAGAGAATATCTCACCCGAACATACAATAAACGAAGAATCATTGCATAGCATACAAAAATTGTTACCAATTGATGAAACAACGCAGAATGATAATGATAATGCAGTGGCAAAGACGACAGATGAGTTGCATGAGAAGGATTTGACAGCAGCAAATGAAACGGAGGTCGAAAGTTTTAGCGGCACTATAGCTATTGCGGCACAGGATACTTAAATAGCACAAAAGTAAAACACTTAGGAACGTGTATGGCATTGTTGTATAGCATGGTAGGTTGTGCAGCCCCGCCCAATAACAACTAAAACTTAAAAATAATGAAGAAAACTATGTACCCACCCACCTTCACCAATAACCTCTCCACGATCCACAAATAACCACCCAATTACTTTACTACTCACAACTAACAATAATTTAAATATTATTATGAGTAAAAAGAAAAAAATAGCACACATACAAATCAATTGGGACAGTAAAATTATATAAATTATATTATATTTTAAACAAAGTTTTGTAGTTATTGTTTTTGTTTAATAGTTTTTTAATTTTTATGTTTAACAATTTTTATTATGAAAGCGAAGAAAAAGGAAAAGTATGTTTTTATGATTTATCTAAACTACGTATGATACTATGAATACAACTACAAAAACAAAAAAAAAAAGAAACAAAAAACAAGAAAAAGTAACACAACATTAGTTTTATAGTTAGTAGAGCTGATAGTTTAATGTGTCATTGACATTGAATTTTGAGCTGTAGTATATAAGTAAATGGCTAGCATAATAATTACAAGATTTGGTTTCAACAAACGTTAGAATATTTACACAAAATTATTACAATTAACTCTATTTTTTTTTTGTCTATTATGTAAAATTTTCAAACTGAAAAGCTGACAGCTTGAGGAAGAAGATGACAACTAAAACTTATAAAGAAAAAACAAGAAAACTGATGCAGTACTTATTTTTTTTTTTATTATTATTATTTGCTTAATTTGATTAGTTATAATATTTGCTAACGTTGCTAATAATATGCTGTAAATAAACTTATGCAACAAAGTAAAGACTCTACAAATACAATAGCGAAAGAAAAAGGCACACCGCAGTACTTTAAAACAAACAAACAAAAAAAAAAAACCAATCGAACCAACCCAATTCTGTAAAAATATCTGATAAACAATTGGTGGGAAACAAAAATATTAGTTATTATTTATAATTAAATTGAATGCTAATTTTAATACTAATACAAAACAAAAACAAAAAACAAAAAAATATTAAGTGTAAACTAAGTAGGTTTACACATACATGTGTCATTGTTATCCCAAAATAAATCCAAATGATCTCATAATGTGATATTTGTAATCATCGCCGTAGTACAACAACAACAACAAACAACAACAACAACAACAAAATACCCGAAATGCTTATATAATTCGTATGTAAATACTTATTAAATACTTAATTTGCACCATTTTTCTTTTTATTATTTCTGAAACTTGCTTATACATATATAATACATATACATAGACTCGTTCCTTAAGCTCACTACTGAGTTCAATGAAAATTTATGCTACCGAAAATGTAAATTATTACTGCTATGTCAAACAAAAAAAAAAACAGTGTACACAAATCAACATTAAATACTAAAATCAGCGCTTTATTAGGTGAAAAGTTCAAAAAAATTTTTTTTTTTTTTTTTTATTATTATTAATTTACAATCTATCAATAAGACAATAATTAAATTAGTTGAAAGTTCATAATATAACAGAAATGGCTGTACTCCAGTGAAAACCGCTATTATATTCAAAATTCTATAATTAAGAGTTTATTTACAAAATATACAAAATTTAATCTCTAAAAGGTAAATCTAACACATGATTTCTTTTAAGTCTTCGAGTTGTATCGCTATTATCTAGTAGGCCTATTGCCAAAACATTTAAATGATCATGTAGTCTCTCAACAAACCTTGTGCTTATTCTCCAAATTTCATCTTTAATGTATGGAATATTTAAAACTTTGTGAATTTGGTAATTAGCCACAAACCAGGGGGCGTCAACAATAAGTCTAAGCGTTTTGGACTGATATCGTTGAAGAATTTCAATATTTGATTGGCTTGCAGTTCCCCATAATTGGATAGCATATGTCCACACAGGCTTTAAAATAGCCTTGTAAAGCCGAACTTTGTTCTTTAAACTAAGCTGCGATTTTCTCCCAAGCAGCCAATACATTTTTTTTTGTTTTTTTTGTTGAGTTTCTTTGTCTTGTCTTTAATATGACTTTTCAAAGTTACTCTCCGATTTATATCGAGTCCAAGATAATTTGCGGAATCACTATGAGGAATTTGTAAATTATTTAAAAATACTGACGGACAATCAATCTCCTCTTCTCAGAGCAAATATGACATGTTTCGACTTCTCAGTATTAACCTTTATTTTCCATTTCTTAATGCATCGCTCTATTTCAACTATTTCATTTTGAATATCTTGAGATACTTCTGCCGCAGTGTCTTTAGATGCAATTATAGCTGTATCATCAGCATAAGTGGCTACTTGAACATCACTGACAACAGGAAGATCGGCAGTGAATATTGTGTAAAGGACAGGTCCCAGAACACTGCCCTGTGGGAAGTTCAAATATGTTGATTTTTTTTTGTTTTTTTTTTTTTCTGACGCAAATGCAAAAGTTCACTCACACTTTGTCACCTGTTTTTTTTTTTTTTTTTTTTTTTTAAGTATATTCGGTAGCAAACCTTTTTCTTATCTGAGTATTCGTTGAAAAACAGTACGTGCCGAAAAATTTTGTTTTTTGTTTGACAGCGTTTCGTTATCAAACATTTTCATCGAACTCAGTATTGAGCTTTAAAAAGAAAAGAAAACAAAAACCCGAAATCTTTTTCATCAAGTTGTCAACTTTTCAATAATATGGAATTTATGCAAAACTTAACTTTTATTAAAAATAAAACAAAAAGTAAAGGTTATGCATGTAAAAATAAAACAAAACAAAACTAAACTAAAATTAACATTTTAGGAAATAAACTTAAAATAAATATTAAAAAAGATTCTTCGTTGCCGAAGATGTTTGTTTTTTAGAATATACTTGTATTGTTTAATAAAGTGGGAAAAAAATTTGAATGATTGAATCAAACAAAAAAAAAACATTTTTTATGACTTTTTGAACTTAATAAAATAAAGTTGTATTTTTGTAATAAGTAATTTTTTAGTGCTGATATGCAGTGATTTATTAAAATATACTATTTAGTCTTTTTATTAGATTTTTTAATAAATGTTTTTTTAGCAGGCTCAAGTTGCACTTCTAGTAGGTTTGAAATACATATGTATTATTGTTTCAAGACGTAGGTTCAATCATAAAACATCAACATATTTCGACTGTCATCGAGAGTCTGCTTCATGAAAATCATAAAAAAAATTTAAATTATTGCTTTATTTATGCTGGGAACATAAAAAACTGCAAACTAATAGGTCTATTTTTTGTGCTACTGAGTTAGATGACCTGCCCAAAGCTTATATGTTGAATGAATATTAGTGCTTTCCCAGCATTCAAGCTTCTCAGTTGTTCCTTTCTAATAAAGTGATTACCTAGCATCTGCAGTCTGCTTCTAGCATTCGGCAAGAATGTGAAGAGGTGTCTCCTCTTCGTGTTCACAGAATCTGCATTCGGATGAGTTATGTATACCCAAAACATATAAGTGCTTCTTTAGTCTACAGTGGCCTGTTAGTAGTCCTATTAGTATACTTAATTGTATTCTATACAGCTGAAGCATACTTTTCGATCTGCTCGGGTTGTAACCCCCTAGAAGTAACTTGCTTGTCTTAGTCCTTGGCTTGTAGGCCAGTTTTGTTCTTTTCCTATAACCTTCTCCTTGCGGATTACTTCCGATATAGTATGTCTCCCGATGCCACACTACGGCTCATACGGTCCTAATAAATAGCTTTGCCGCTCCTTATCTTGCAAGCTTATCCGCTTATTCATTTTCTGGAATATTGTTATGACCAGGCACCCACAGCAGAGATACTCTGTTATGTTCACCGAGTTTTTCCAATAGACTTCATTTGCTTCAAGCACTAACTTTGTCCTAACTACGTTGGAGTTAAGTGCCTTCATCTTATTATTAGCGCACATATCTGCTTGGTAGATACTGGTGTGTTTTTCCAATGACTGCCAGTAGTGAGTCCTAGGGATTACAACTCCTAAGCCTGTACCCATCGTCCGTCAAGGATCCTTCCGTGTACCACTTGATGGTGTGTGGTTTTATGAATTTTCCAACGTCCACGATTTTTTGTCGAACCATTTGGTGATAAAACTCCGATCAAATATATGCCTCTGTGTCACCCTTCGTCCATGTATGGAGACGTTTCTGACAGATCTTCGTGGTAACTGTAAATGCAAAAGTGTAGTACAGACCCCAACGTTAGCAGCGTACTGTGGGATATTTATATTTCGCCAATTTTCGGACATGTACGTGTATTACAGAGAGAACAATTCCATCAAGAGTAGTTGCTACATAATAACACTTGTTATTGTTAACCTATTTAACTACGAGCCTACCTCGACAAATAATTATTTTATGGCGCCCGAGCAGGGATAGTAAAGGTTTTGTGCACCAAATATTGTTTTGCAAAACATATGCGCGTATAGGGGTAAAATTACGTTTTGGAGTGTTTCAATTAAAAGAAAAGCTCGACTATTCAATGTTCCAACGAGCCAGTAACAACATTTTGTTCTACTGCACTATAAATAGATAATCTTTCAACTTATTTCCTATTGCAAATACTCTGCATAGTAAGTACACAAACGAATATAGGAATATATTTTAAATATAATAGAATGAGTGGATTTTGTGCCTGCTAAAAAACAATTATTAATCCTAACGTCATTAAACACTTGTTTTTTTTTAAATATTTTTTTTCTAAAATAACTAAAACTTATGTTGTAGAAATTGTTATTAGCAACGTGTCATACATAGAGTATGTTCTCATGCTTTAGTAGAAAGCGAAGACAAATTTTGTTATATTCAAAATTATTGTGAATGTAAGGTAATAGATATCTTCTAGTTGGGCCAATTATATCATTTACAAGTTATTTCACTAATACGTAGGACAATAGTGATTTTTCCGTCATGTAGAAGTCAGCAATCCAGTTCACATAAAGACAATGGCTTCCAACAAAACTTGTGCACTCTATTTTTGTTGGATATTGCGTAGATATACTTAGCTCAGCTCTCATTTGTATATTTTATCATCTCGTTTTTTGCTATTCACACATAGTGTGAATAACATAATTCTGTTACGCAGTTTGTAATGCATTAAACAAATCATCGCAGATTTCATATTGTATATATATATTCTTGATCAGCTCGACGAGACTATTCAAATTAGCCATGTCCGTCTGTCTGTATGAATCAAAACTAATCCCTCAGCTTTTAAGATATCGATCTGAAATCGGTTGTTTACTTCCTATGTTCGTAGGCTGAACATATGTCGCAACTACCATGCCACGCCATGCAAACCCACCGCCCACTCTTCGAATTTTGTATGAAATGTTTTTGCACACAGCTAATTCCTAAGCGAATTCATAATTAACTTGATGCCCGACAACAAACACTTTACGTTTACTTGCGTAACTGGAATTGCGAGAGTAACATTTTACAATTCGAATAGTTCTGGAATATTTGTGGAATTTTCTAACCATATATGTATGATATCAGCTGATTTTTGTTTTCCTGTGAACATTATGAATTATTATGAAATATTTTATGAAATATTTTACTTAGAAAAAAAAAAAAAATAAAAAATAAAAGTGAGAACCGAAACTATATCGGTACAAATGTTTTGGTTCCGATACGTTTCTTTCATTTCATTTTATTTCGGTAAAAGGTTCCGTTGTAAAAAATGTTAAAATATCGGTTCTGGTTTCGTTTTTCGAATAGGTTAATTTCGGTGAACTTTTCCGGGCTTATACCCTGGTCTTAATGATCTAGTGATACCATCTTTAAGGTGGTTAGCTCGAACAATTATAAAATTTTTAACTAAAAAAACCACCAACAAAAAAAAGGAGGGTGACTGTGTCTGTCTCTAATAGTTGGCAGGATACGTCCATTAATAATTATGCAAAGCTTCGGTGCAATATATAGCAGCAAGTTGATATTGACTGTAATTGAACATTCTTCTTTTTACAAAATCCAAAAAGTGGGTGGTAGGTTTGCATGAGGGTTATTTCTAAGTTTGGGTGTTGCATGGTCATTTTGATATATGTGCAGCCCAGAAACATAGGAAGTCTCCATACACGATTTTAGATCGATGTCTGACAAAACTGAGGGACTAGTTTTGATTCATATAGACATGGGACAGAGAGACGGACATGGCTAGTTCGATTCATCTCGTTCAGCTGATCAAGAATATATCCTATATAATTAATAGAATCTTCGATGCTTGCGTTACTTCTTTAAAAACTCTGTGACAAAATTATGAAGAGTATAATTAAAGTGTATATAGTCTTTTCTCTGAAAACAGTGTTCTATAGATATGGAATGACTCACACCCTCGACAGATTTTAGAACTTTTTTGTAGAAGAGCAAAAAATTTGAACAACAACTAAAATCTCAAAAACTTCAAACTCTTCGAATACTATAAAAAACTTTTTTTTTTTTTTTTGAAAAAGCTATTTTTGTTTGCACATCACAAAGCAAGCTATTTTTAATTGAGACCACACAATCAAGGAAAATAACAAGCAAGAATGCTGCAGTCAAGTGTGCTGGACTTTGAGATATCCTGTAACTTGTGTTTAAGGTTTCTTACATGAACCATATTCTTTAGTGGTACGAGGTGAACATATTTTATTAGAATTAGAATTGATGAAAAATTTGAATTTATTAAAAATAAAAAGAAAAAATGTTCATACAAGAACCTAAAAATGGTTAGCTTGGGGTGGTTAGCACTTAAAGTGGTCCAAACTGGTTCTATATGGAATATTCAAATCTTTTTAACAGATGGCCGGACGGACAACTAACGTCTCGTCTTCCGATGTTGCTCAAGAATACACGGTGCGACAAATAAATCCAATTTAATTATTGAAAATAATCCTGAATAATTTGAATAGACTTGTTACAGAGATTCAACAATGATTCAAATGCGTGCTCTATTTTGTATTTCTATTCTCATTTTGTGAAATTGCCTCCAGTACTTGTGTATAGTTGAAATATCCTTAAAACAAAACATCCTTTCAACTTAACTTCAATTTTGTGAATAGAGAGAAATCGCACTGGGGCAAATCAGGTGAATACGGCGGATGATACAACACACAAACTTGACTTCAAGCCAAAAACTGTCAAATAATGATTGAGGTACAACTCGGTGCATTGTCGTGCAACAGACAAAAGGTTTCTTTATTACGATATTTGGGTCGAATACGACGTATTCTGGCCATCAAACGCTTCAAAACTTGAAGATAATACGCACCAGTAATCGTTTGTCCAGTTGGAACAAATTCCCTGTGAATAATGCCTTTGCTATCGAAGAATGTAATGAGCATTGTTTTGATTTTTGATGGAACTATCGATGTTTTTGGCTTGTGGTGAATTTTTTGACTTCCATTTCCCACTTTGACGCTTGGTTTTTGGATCGTACTGAAAGCACCATGTTTTGTCTCCAGTAACAATTGATTTCAAGAAGTTTGGATCATTTCTGACCACTTCTCTGGTATGATTTATACGAGCCTAATTAAAGTGAGTGAAACAAATTTTGGACAGGCCTTTGTTTTGCCCAAATCCTCATGAACAATGGTTCGGACCGTTTCTCTTACTATGTTTAAAGCCTCTTTTCGATCTTTTTCTCTTTTCTTTTTGGATCATTGCTGATGTCCAAGCTAAAATTAAACTTTCTCCACGATTATCATCTTCTAATCCCTCTCTGACTTCTGAAAAACTTTTATGTCTTTTATGTCGCAGAAAAACAGAAAAGCGTGAAATTTTAATAACCGCTCTTTGTTCCATGTATTTCAACGTCGACAAAAATGTTGTTGTGGGAGAACTGTCATAGATTTGCTATTTCTCAACCGATTGAGGCGAAATTGGTATGACTAGAAAGAAAATGTCACAATTTCAAAACGCCGTTATGAACACATAAATGGCGCTATTATTTGCTTTGATATGGTTCGTGTCTCGGACCTTATTCCGCCACCCTCCTCCTGCTTTAATATATCCTTTTACCCTATGCGTACAGGATATAAAAATATAAATGTTATTGGCACTATACTGCTTTCTTCAGCTGCCCTGAAAGCGCTGAACTCTTTCAGCTCCAACACAAAAATCAAAACGGAGTGCCGTAAATCTCTTAACGAGATTACCGAGCACTACGTTATACATCTCATCTGGGTGCCTGGTCACCAAAATATAGAGGGAAATTATGTAGCGGATAAACTAGCCAGAGAGGGTAGCACTACTGATATCCTGCCAGGGAAGGCCACAATAGGTATACCCATGGCTACATTTAAACTACAGATCTCAACAGAGATAATAGGTATAGCAACCAATAGATGGTGCAACCTTGGTACGTGTAGAATCTCCAGACTCACCTAGTTAAAATATAATCTCAAAAGAACAATAACACTTCTCCAACACAAGAGAGATCAGATAGCTGTTATTGTGGGAGCCCTCACAGGCCACTGCACAATAGGTAGACATGCCGCAAGGTTAGGGTTGAACTCCTGGGACTTCTGCAGAAGTTGTGGAAATGCCGAGGAGGATGAGACGGTCGAGCACTTGTTATATCATTGTCCGGCGCATAGTAGAAAGATATTGTCGTTACGTTCGGATAAAGAGATCAAACAGATTTTGACGTTCTTGACACTGACAACGTGGTTCTCAGAGTAGCTGCGGTAGAAATAAGAAAGATATATGTTACCACAAGGGGCCTACGCTGGCCTAAGTGACAATGTGGGGTTCACTCATGTTGGTCATCCAAACCTAATACTGCTTTCGTGTGGCTTTGGAACAAAGTGTTCGGCACCATCACGGATCTGGACGACTCACTAAGCACGAATCAGTAAACCTATTGGAAAAAGCTTTACTATTCTCCAAAATTTATATACATACGAGTATAATGGGACCATTTGTGACTTAAGTGCAGATATTCTATATACAGATCTCTGGACTGTTCTTTCTAAGTAACCTAAAAATTATTATTATTATTGAATTGACAGTGTGGAGCCATGTGTACCCAAAAGATATAGAATAGGACTACAATCAACTATGCATAAACATTTAACTGAATTAATTTAAATTAATAAATAAATTTACTTTTACATCAAATCTGTGAAAACAACGTTCGATAAATATATTAATTCGTAGTCACGTAACGATTTAAACGTAAAGATTTGAAAAGACGATCTTTTGATGTTGCTTTAAAGTAGCACAGTAGTAAGTAGTAGAGTAGCATTGTATAAAGAACTGAAGAACGCAAAACTATTCGAGTATATAGTAGTATGTGTATATGGCGTATGCATAATCTCAGTCATTCATAAATGTATCTTTTCTTTTACTACTTTCATTCATGACGATGATGCCGACGATGATGATGATGATGATGATGTTGGGGGTTGTTTATACACCCACACGTAATATAAATATCTGTTAACATTAGCAGTTTGCTTACAGCAGCGCGTACATTTTTCAGACTGTTAAGCATGAGAATGAACGGATAGAATAAACTTGAGTTGGCGTTTAGAGTTCAGTTGGAATTTGTTTGTCGTCTGGAGATGTTGTCTGCGACGCGTAACTAGCAAAGAAGTGCAGAGTGTATTTTACATAACTAAGTGTAGTGTATTCTTACGTGCAAGTATCTCAAAATGAGTGGAAATTTGCGCATACAAATTCCGGTGAAAACTGCAGATTCGAATAATGGTACAATTTCGAATTTTTTGCCGCCGGAAACAACAGCGGAACTAAAAACGCAAACGGTGAACCGTCCAAGTGTCAATAATAATAGCAGTGCTCGATCGAGTCGGGATAGTAAAAATGCGGATATTTCACGTAATCAACGATTTGGCTGGCACAAATTTCGACCAGATTGTCTGCAACATTTCTGCACTGCGAAATGGGCGCTATTTTGGTTATGCTGGGGCAGCGCTATGCAAGGTACGCCTTTTTTTTTTTTTGTCAGAATGGAGATCACCAATTCTTAGATTATTTATTTTTTTTTTCTTTGCTAAATTAACGGCACGAGACACAAATAAATATAATAATAACCAGCAGATTTAATTTACACTTAAACGTTTTTACTTACTGACCTGAGCACAGTCGAACCGAACTGCCCACATTTGTGCAGATACAATTCAATAGTTTAAAAATGTGTGGGCGATTGAGTCTCACATTGCAGTTTTGAATTTTTGTGAATGAGCTGAAGAGTGGCATAGAATCAAATTAACAGAAATTTTGAAAAAAATTTTATTATAAAGTGTGAAAAATGTTCAATTGAAATTTATTGATCCTTAAAATTGAATGAAATTCAATGTAATAATCTGCTTATGTGATATAGTGATGTATGTACCTAGTCATGAGGCCCCATTATATGATACCCTACATTCTTTTATACTGAACATGCATAGTAAGAGGGTTAGAGGTGTATATATTTATTTATATTGTTCCGAAGATGTGTTTTGACAAAAGTATACGGTTTAAGGATGAAACTTTAAACAAATTTCGAAAATGTCTATCTTTTTGCATACTTTTTACAATTTAGGCACATATAACTCTGGTACTGGTGAAAGGATAGTTAACTCCTTAATGAATATATTAAAGTTGGAGGTCAGTATCTTTAAAATTGAAATAGTGACTCTAACTTTTACAGTTTCCGAATTATCGATGGTTTGATCAATTCAACTCATCGAGTTTAACAAGTTTGTTTGCTATTTTTAAGTTCTGAACGTAACTTCTTTAATATTGAAATATCTTTGCAAATAGAACTATATTTTGACCAAAAAAGGAGGATTATAAAGAAATAAAACTGGATAGAATCGGAGTGGTTGCATGTGATATTTTTGTAATGAGTTCAAAATATATATAAAATTTTGTTCCTAAATTATGATTTGCAATGCATTTCAAAATACAAACAATGGTCCATTATAGTAAAAGAGGGAACAGTAAAAATCTATAATTTCCGAAACATTGTAATTCCAAAAACAAACAAAAAACATGAAAGCACGCTACAGTCGGATGTGCTCGGCTTCAAAATACTCTGTACCTCTCTAAAGTACTATATATTTGTATGGAGACTATATTCTATAATGGTCTATAATTATATTCTATAATGATCTGGATCTATGTAGAATATTTTAGTAAGATTGACGCGAAATACACCATATTTGACGTTTCTGGCTTAGTTTTTAACTAAAACAAGAAAAACAGTTAAATTCGATAGAACTGAAGCTTTAATACCATTCACACGAAGTTTCAAGCTGAAAACTTTGCAGGTGTAAAGAAAAAAAAATTTTGTTGTAAAATCTAACAACCTGAACGTGGAACGTGTAGTTAGTTGGGGTCTACCTCTAAAAGTGTGCGCGACACACCCCTAGACTTTGGTATATCTATAAATATATTTATAGATATACTAGAGTCTAAATACATGAACGTTTAAAAGTTTATTCTTGAATTGTGACGCAAAAATTTGACATGATGACTGAAACTATCGAAATATATTTGAAAAATACTTAATGTGAATATGTAATTCAAAGAAATATGAAAAGATGCTGCCAATTGAGTGAACCACTACCACCACCCTTCCTCAAAAAAATTAATCACTTCACTTCACTGACGCCATTTCACAGAAATTTAGTACATTATAACGACTATTAAATCAGCTGAAAATGCTTTTTATTTCAATATACACATTGAAAAACGTTTGGAATTTTATATATTTTATTTCTGGAACATGTTTCGCATAGCGACTCTAGTCACTTCGATGAGAATTGAAAAATCCGCTGACTTCATAATAAAGAGAACTCAGTTGTCAGTTTTGTTTAACCTAACAGTATAAGCCGTAAAAGTATAGGGAGCCACTCTACCCACTGCACCCTCTATATATACATACATATATAGATAAGGTAATAGAAATTAATCAGAAACACTTACAGAAAAATTTAATTTACTACCAAATAAGAAGGAAGTTAGATCAGATAAAGCGTATTCTATGGCATGGATTGAAAGAGTTATTATGGCACTACCGATCTTCATTTCTCGAGTCTGATGACAAAAATTTGACAGTATATATTTAGTAATATGTTTTTGAAAATGTAGTGAGTTCTTTCAATCAATGAAGCTTCATCAAGAAGCTGTACTTTTCATTACGTCGCGAAGAGCAATAATAAAAATTTAAAATCTATAGTTTTCATATCGCACGATATATGACAATCTAAACGTGAAACCCTTAATCTTATTTAATTCATTCAGTGCCATATTTAAAACACAAATATCGAGTTGTAAAGATAGTCCACATACTACATAAGTGCTGTGAGCAGTTTTCATTTGCATGAGGTGCGGACTATTAGGGTTAGTTATCTATAGCGTCAACAGTTGTTCTGGAAGATGATATATATCTCTTACTTGTGTTTACAGTGTATGAAAACATTTTTGTAAACATTATATATAGTGCTTATATTGTGACAAACAAAAATCCTTTTCATATCCTTCAGTAGAAGGAAACTGATTTGAAAAAATTAGAATTCACCCGAAGGTAATGTAATGTTTTCTATTTTGCCTGAGGTTGCATTGACCTCAAAATCTGACTGAGTGTAGTTGAAAAGAAAGTAATATACATAGGTATAGGCATATCTATGCATAGCCGTATGTAGGTGCTTCTTTAGCTGTACGGCGGTATTTCATTGGTGGTTTAACTAGTCGTTATGTTATGTCAACAACTCCATGTGGTTGATTAGAGTAGCTAGCGAGTTAGCCGTACAATTTTAACGTTGACTTACAAAACGACATACATATAACATATGAGTCAAATATGCAAAATTGCATCCTGTCGCTATTTGCACAGTTTCAGAAGAGAAGTTTAGAGGGTGGAGCGTAGAGTGTATTGCGCACCATTTATGCATGTCATATCTGAAATATAAACAATAATACTCGTATGACAACAAAAACTATGCGCAACATTGTGGCTGCTGTCGCGAAAGATATGATAAAGCTTAATAACAGACACGAACAGTACTGAAGGACAATGCAATTGCATATACATAAATCTTAGAATGACGCTGGGGGATCAGTAGAAATTGCTATTGCATGTGGCGAGTTTTGTTTGTGTCCATCTCTTTATGCGGTGGGCGATTCCATTAGAGTTTTGAGAGCTACAGAGAGCATCTATATAGCAATAGGCTAGCGTATATTTTGTGACGGCTACTACGCTGACAGTAAATAATCGATTTTTAAAAGCAATTAATATGCAGCTCTATATTTTATCAAAATCAAACAATCACCACTCACACAACATATCAAACAAACATAGACATTACATAAAATGCAAACGCACAAACACAAATATTATTATTGATAAGATTCAGCGTGCGCGAAAGAGATAGAATATTTCGCATTTTACTTAGTATGCACTTCGCTAATATTTTGATGACTGTCTCTTTGTTTGTAGTTGCAATAACATACAAAATTGTTGCATACTAGTACATACATACTAGTTTACATTATTATCGTTTAGCACTGCTATTGGATATAGTGCTGCATATCCCATAAGATATATGCACTGTTTATTAACTTGTATCAACTTAGTCATATTTACGTCTTAGTCTCTTCGTTCGTTTAGTGAACCTTAATTTAAACATATAAACTCACCGCCAATAAAAGAGTTTTTGCTTAGAATTTCTTCTTTTCAGTGCTAAAGAAAGTACTTGAGAAAATTGTTTGTGTGTTTTCTATATTTATGCCGATTAAATAGGTGACATTGATTTAAATTGCCTTCTATACCTCCCGAAAAGTGATTTATTTAAATGTTCCATTTTTAATTCAAGTCGATATGTCTCTCTAAAAATGGTAATTGAACCATTTTGAAGAAATAACTTCCGTGCGTTTTTGTTTAAGATTAAAACAAAAAATGCATACTCTGAACAAAAATTTGCTTTGAATGGAGCTCAAAGTGTAAAATAACTTAAATTAAAAGTAATATTGGGAGTACAAATTAGCTCGAATTCGTTACCGCTTTTATGTGGTCAAAAATGCATTTATTTCAGAACAAAATGAATGAAGAGATTAATGAAAGTATTTTCCTTTGCTGGTTACTTGTAAAGCATGGCTGAAACGAATCAATTGTAGTCTATACCGATCGTTCGTAATAGAATCGCCAGGTTGTAGCAACTCATACTGAAATATAGCTACTATAATCAACCAAATGGAGTTGTTGACATAACACAACGACTAGTTAAACCACCAATGAAATTCCGCCGTACAGCTAAAGAAGCACCTACATACGGATATGCATAGATATGCCTATACCTATATGTATATTACGCAAAACCCATTTGGTCCACCACGAACATTCGGTTTTGGTGTTGATGTTGCGAACGATGTCAACGATTGACCGAGCATGGCGCAGTAATTTTTCTTCTTAGGGTTATCGTAGAATATGTATTTCTCATTCCCGGTCACAATTCGATTAAAAAAAAAAAAACCTTTCTTTGTTGCTTTCTTTTGTTGAAAAATCGCATTTCAACGTCTCTAGGTTTCAGTTCATAAGGCACCCAATTGCCTTGCTTTTGAATCATTCCCATGGATTTCAATCGTACAAAAACTGCTTTTTGAGTTACTCCCAATAATTTTGTAAGCTACTCTTGCATGGGACTTGGATCTTCATCGAGTAATGCCTTCAATTCTTTGTCTGCGCTTCAGCTGCACTTTTCTTCCAATTAAAGCAGAAAATTAAAACGTGCCCCAAATATTGTTTATTTACTATATAATTCGACATATTCAACATAATAAAAACCAGGTTTTTTCTAAAACTCAAGGCCATATAAACGGAATAGTGTTGACAAATGTGTCACCTCTCTGAAACTACCGAAATCAGCTCACAACAGCCAGAGACATCTTTTGAAAACCGACCGTACTAATTTTTTCACTCGTAATTTCAGACTACATCGTTCAAAACCCTACTTAAGATCTATACTTCTGCTTTCTAAAACCTTTAAAAAGTCTAAAGACGGTTGAAAATTTATTGAATTATTGAATGATAATTGAGTGAAGTGTCCAAAAAAGAGTTTTGTGATAATAACTTTAAAATTTGCGGATGCTAAAAACTTAAATAGTAGCAAATACAAGTAGTTGGATTTAAGAATAATTGTTAAGTTATGATTTAAATAGTACAAAAAGTGTTTTCCCCGATTAAAAATAGGTAATAAATTCAACTCGTATAATATAGTAAATCCCTGTTTGTAGAAGTAAATCGACAAATTTCTAATTTTATTTTAAGTTTTCCAGTTAATGGACGTTACTGCTTAACAGATTCATGGCTTATTGAATTTCAACAGTAATTTCTACAAACAAAACTAAAGTTTTTAATTAAAAAATGCATTCAATATGGTTGAAGTCATTCGGAAATGTTAGTTGGAATAGCCCATATGTTTGTACACATATTAATATTAATGTTTATGGCACGTGACCAAAAATATTTATAAGCAAATGAATTAAACGTTCTAAATAAGAGTACGTATGTATATGTATGTTAATTTTCCGGTTCATCATTCAAATGTTCAACACATTGCACAAAATCAAATAAATTAGCAAAAAAGTAAGATGCAATAAAACTTAATTAAAGCTGCTACGAATAATAGATACAAAGGCTACTTTAAAAATTTCTTGGAAAAGTTTGTAGTACCAATAATATACTGCATACTTACTTATATACATGCATATGTGGATATCTATTATACTTAAGCATGCAAAGAGCTTATCGATGCACAAAAACGTAGATTGTCACGTTTTATATTCAGTAGGCTCATTTCAATATCCTGTAGGATGCAGATTGTTTTTCATTGCTTTTCCATCATTAAGCATATTAGGATAATCTTCTCAGTTTATTGTAGCTTCATGGATAATCACATGCAAAAAACTGTGCTTAAAGCATAAAAAGATTTAAGAGTTAAAACAAATAAAAGGTCCTTTATGGTCGGACAATATAAGTGTTAAAGTTGTTGGCATGGAATACATAAGACACAAAATGTATCTTTGTATATTTGCTTTTTCCTACGGAAGAGACTTGGCTTTACCTTCTTGGCTTCAACTTTAACTTCTCGGCTTCAACTGATAAACGACTTTTCAAGTATAATATACATTGTTTTTTAGAGGTCTAGAGCTTTTATTTGAATTGTGAAATACTGATATTATATAATTTCAAAATTTGTTTTCGAGTATGTGACCGGCTAGCTAGCTCGGATGGGGCGCATTCTGGAAGTAAAATTTTCAACCACTTTTTAGAACCTAGCCTTGTGACCAAGGGTATACTAAATTTATGCAAATGTAGGTAATAGGCAGAAGGAGACGTGTCATACCGCATTAAGTATGTATATACATATAATCTTGATTAACATCGATTGGTGAAATGATCTAGCCATGTCCGTCTGTCCCTCCTACGTATGTTTGAACAACAAGATCTTGAAAATTATAGAAGATAGAACCTTCAAACTTAGATTATTAGATTCGTGTGGTTTCTTTTTGATGCCGACTATAAAGCTTACAATAACGCTATATAGCCTAAAAATTCACTTTTTCAAGTTAAGCCAGCTCCGATGAAATTTTTTTTTGCATTTAATTTTTTGTTTCGAGTTTGGGTTCCCAACTTAAACAGAAGAAAATAGTGAAACTTCATGATGGTAAATTGTTTCTTTTTGACATTTAAGACTCTGTTGAAGTTGAATATGTTTTTTGCTTTTAAGATTGTTTTTTTCTTCGCACAAACACAGACGGACAGACAAACGGACAGACGGACAATAAATTGATTCGTCTTTTCGAGCTGAAAACATCCTTCAAACGATATTTTAAATCGTAAATTAGTTATTGGTATTTGCCAACCAAAGAAAAAATAATATACTAATATTATAAACGCGAAAGTTTGTATGGCTGTGTGGATGTTTGTTACTCTTTCACGCAAAAACTACTGAATGGATTTTAATGAAACTTTACAATAATATAGCTCATATATCAGAATAACATATAGGAAGATTAAAATAACGTATTTTTTAAATTAATTTGAAACAAACACAAAAACAAACATTTTATTTTCGATCTAACGATCATGTGTTTGCTTTAAATGGTCATGTGAGCGGGATGATATTAGAGAGGCAGAGAATGAAAGAAAATCGTTGGCTTTTTGAAAGTTTAAATTTTGATTAATCAAATTTTTGTTAATAGAATTTGGGTTTTAATGTAATTTAAAAATAAGCATTTCTTTATAATAAGTTCCAAAAATTTTTATATAATTTTTATATATAAAATGAAAATTTATATACATATGAGAATAGGTCGTTATGTATTTTTCACCCTCCTACTAAAACCCCCATCCCTATTTTTTAATCGCGATTTTAGTATTTTTGTATGAAAAATTTTATTGCCCGAGAGGTCATGAAGAAGGGCGAAGTGGAGAAGTGGGTCAGGAAAAAGGATGCGCCAGGCACTAATTAGTTTATTTGTAAACGTTAAAATCAAAATTTATGTGGTGGATTTGTATGAGGGCTACACCTGACATTGGTCTGAAAATGTCCATGAATAATAATATGAAGCGCCCGTTCATAAGAAGCCACCATATAATATTTCAATTCGATTTTTCCTACAAAACATTAAAGTGCTTTGTTTGAGTACTACTTAAAAAAGTGGGCATGGCATATCAATATTGTTATTCCGTTAACTTGATTAAAAATAAGTCTACGTTTTCGGTTTTAGATGGTTATTTAAAAAAAAAAAATTGGTAAACTATCAGATAAACGGACAGACTGAAATGAGAAAAAGTAACTTGTCTCGTTGAGCATATCAAGAATTTTTGGATACTACAGTAACTCCTTTAAAGTGTTACCAACGTAAGAGTCTTTATTTAAACCATAGATTTGTATGAGAGCTGTATTCTCTAGTGATAGGATCTGAACGTATGTGGAATTTTTTATTAAGATTGAAAGACATACCAAATTTGTCGTATCTCCCTTAATTAACCACAAACATAAAATATGTATTGAAAAACGCATGCCACCATTGTTTGTATGGGAGCTACCCCCTATATGAAGCCTCTCATGAAGCCGTCATACAGTCGGACAAACAGACAGACGAATATTTGCCTATATCGACTCAATTTTTGATGCTCATGGGGTCTGCTACTGTTCACTTTGGCTGTTATATAGATATTTATTCTTTCCATACAGGGTGTAACTATTAATTAATCGAAAGTCCCTATCCCAGAGCCTTCCGCTCTAATTTGTATTGAACGTTGTTCGAGTTGAGTGCCTTGAACGCTATAGTAACGTTATAGTATGGTCCTCATCGGGTTACACTAGCTTTCACCTAAACTATACATTCGATACCACTATTTGTTTCTTATGTATTATGGCTCACTAAACTCGGAGACATATTCTATGGATAGGTTCCCAAGATATATTTGTGAAATTTTCTTCTTATCGAAGATAGTTTCAGATTTCAGGTCATATCTCGAGTTGGAAATGTCCGATTAGATCGCCTAAAATGCCATATTAAAAGTAATACTCGTAAAATAAACTTTGGTAAAATCTACATAAGATATAATATAAAAGGATTATCTAAGTAAATAACGACAGTAATAAAATATAGGAAAACACAGACTGTGCACATGCGCGTACTTAGTTTTGCACGGTACACCGTAGTTCAAAATTTTTACTTTAAATATTTCGATCAATCACCGATTCTCTTCATTCAGTAAAAAGCATTTGAACTGTGCGCTTAGTTGATCGAAATTTAACAAAAAGAACAAACAAAAACGAGTTCGCAAGAACGACTGGGTTTATGCCCCGGACCGATCTACACAAGGAAATTTGTGCAGTCAAAGGTTGTCCAAATCAGCCTAAGCGGCTGCATCGGGTATATATATGTAAAATTTTTTTATATGGATCAACAGTTTTTTCGGCGTCACTGTTGATAATACTCCTGTGCCGCGCAGGCATTGAGAGGAACCCGGGACCTGGTCCTTTGTTCTGCTCAGTCTGTGGAGGAGGGACTTACCGTAATGTGATCTCGGTTCAATGTTCCAGATGTGGCAGATGGTGTCATCTTAGATCTTGTTCGGGTCTCCACTCTCATAGACACTGGACAGTACAATTTGTTGCTAACTGTTGCTCGGCTAATACTGTTGTCAGCCGTTGCACAGCTCCTTTTGTACCTACACCTAACACAACTGCAACAACTACCTTACAAACAGCTGGCTGTTTGTGGCAGTCCGATACATCGCAATGTCACGTCTGGTGTCATATGAGGAGTTGTACTGATCTTAATTCTCATAGAGAGTGGAGTGCTAACTACCTTGCATTGTGCTGTCAATCCATGCCAATCCATGCATGAGAAATGCGGTAACAAGTGCGGACATTATGTAGCACCTATTCTACACAATCTTCGCCAAACCTCCCGTCGTCCCGTCAACCAATTATGCGTGCTCACAGTCCTTCAACTGAGCAGCGGTTTAAATCTATTAGAGTTTTGCAGTTCAATTGTAATGGCCTGCGTGGGAAAGTGGTTGAGATTGTGGATTATATGTAGCGTCATGATGTCTTAATTGCAACAGTGTGCAAGAGACCAAGCTCACAAGTTCATGCCGTCTTGCATCTCTAGCTGATTTCAATGTAGTCAGGCAGGATCATGATATGAACAGTGGAGATAGTCTGGCATTCATTGTTCATCGTACAGTGAATTTCAGGCGTTTTTCACTGCCTTCTGTCGGTCAACAGGATTAATTTCTGGAGACGCAATATCTGGCTGTGAAGTCCGGAGATGTGCAGATTGAGTGAACTTATATCTGCCACATGTCAACAGCTGCGACCCTGGGTATTGTCCGATATTGAGCGACGTGTTGCAAGGTCTATCGAGTTATTCTTGGTGATTTCACTGCACACCATGAGATGTTGTTCTCGGAACTGGGTAATGACTCTAGGGGCATAAGCGTTGCGAACCAAATAGATGGCTCTCCTTTTTGCACAATCAATGATGATTGTGGTACAAAGATGAGCACTACTGCTAGCTCCCCTGACTTAACTGTCGTCAGTGACTCTTTTGTCCCATACTCTGAATGGGACAATAAATAGCGATAGTTAACCTAATCGGACTTTTCAAATTTCTTCTTGTATATTGTACAACAATACGTACCCATTGATTTCAAGTATTCTAGCCTAGGAACTAAAACCATACATCAATCTGTAACCGACTTCTAACGTGCAGTATTTCCTTTTTGAGAGTGTCTGCTCTTAAAGTTCCAACCGAACGTGTTCTTCCTAGTAATTTCGAACGTGGGCATTCATATAATTTAGGTTTTTCTCGTAAGTGTGCTCTATGGTTCTATTGCACTTAACTAATGGTGTAAATAGTTTGTGCTTTATTTTAGAAGTAATGCTTACATATTTCTTATTAGAGTCTAAAATTTAAAAATAAACTGAACTGATGTTTGTTTGTCACATTTAATAGCGAAAGTAGTAACTAACTATGGAACCTAAAGTTGACAAGTGCCTTTCTTTTATTTTTTACCAATTACAGGATTGATTGTAAATGGATTCATAAACGTCGTCATATCTACAATAGAACGTCGCTTTGGCTTACCTTCACGGCAAACTGGTTTAGTTTCAAGTGGCTATGATATTGCATCATTTCTTTGCCTAGTGCCGGTGACTTATTTTGGTGGACGTAAGACTGCATCCAAGCCGTTCATCATTGCTTGCGGCTTAATATTAATGGGACTCGGTTCTTTAACATTTGCCATACCACATTTTCTGGTGGGCAATTATCGTGCAAACAAAATAATCGAGCTAAATATGTGCAAGCAGATATTAAATGGCACGGGTGTGCAGGTGAGTTATAAGATACAATATAAGCAATATTTAATTTATTAACTATATAAATATATTTTCAACCTAGTCATGTGCAACATTTGCCAATGCTACAACAGGCGCCACTTCCGAAGATTTCTCATGGACTGTGTGGCTATTCTTTGCTTCGCAATTATTACATGGAGCGGGTGCTTCACCATTGTTTACATTAGGAGTAACATATCTCGATGAGAATGTATCTAAGAAAATGTCATCTGTTTACTTGGGTAAGTTTGAGAGAAAAAAATCAGTACAAAGATAGTAACAAACTCTTGCAACTTAATTCAAGTTGCTGTTCAAATGACATTGCGATAAAAGAATAAAAAAAAAAATTAGGGAAAAAAGTGCGCAAATGCGCAAAAAACTTTTCAAACAACAAATGAAGTGTATGCGCTAGAAAACAGTCCTAACAAAAAAGGATATACAAGTATGTATATGCATCCTCCATTTGAGTATGTGTTTATTTAAATGCGGGAAAAACTTTCTTGAATGAGCCAGAATCTGATATGCAGTAGAAAGTATCTGTACTTCATTTATTGTGTATGTAGATACATTTTTTTTCTACTTTTATTTGCATTCGAGTAAGTAGTCATTGGAAAATGCTGAGGCGTTTGAATATAGCAACTTCAAAAGGCAAATGCCGACAACAACAACAGCAACAACGAGTATAATATTAAATCTATTTACACAGTCTATAAGCAAATAAGCATTGTCTATAGCGTATAGCGAACACGCCATCATTGTCATATAGGAACTCATGCCGAATTTCGCCCTCTTTTGACCCAAATTTGAAAGACTGATACGGCGAAGTACTTTTACTTTGCTAGAGAGATAAAACAAAAGCGTTACAAAATGCAATATTAGAGATAAGCAGCATTTCTGCTACAGCAGTCTGTAACTAAATTTATTACTATGTATTTAGTCAAGTTTATTCGCTCAAAGTAGAAGATTGCGAAATCCTTGCGACAACATTAAGTTAGTTATTTGAATTTGGCATTGAATTTTCCGTTATTGGTTTTGGGGTGCATCCTTTGATGTACGCCAATATTGCCCCGAGTGTGTAAATAAGCAGATACATATCCGATATGCATTCGATATGCATACAAATTATATTTGTTTCAGCGAGTGCGCAATTAGTTTTAATTTTGTTAACTTCCGTATAGCAGAAAAGCTTTTAGATAAATTTAATGTCGAAGTATTGACTATTTTTCAAATATGCTCTATGGAGTTCTAGCATGGTTACGGAGATGTCGACATACCTAAAGGTCACTTAAAGTGAGTTCATTAAACTTGTCTCGTATAAAAAAATATATTAAAATCTATTATTTCCGCAACATACAATGAATCGTAGAGGTTGCAAATTAAGCCATCCCAATGAATAATAACTTAGGCCTGCAATAGTTTTCCCTTTAGAAAACTGAGATGTAATGTCGGGAGATGGAGGAATCTTGGTCTTGGCTGGAAATCTTTTAAATTAAATAAATTATCGATAATAAATGCGAAACATTGGATATTGGCATTATTTGCGGATGAGAAAAAGTACTCAAATGAGAAAAATATATGAAATGAGAAGTCATTAAACAATTTGAAAACGTGAAAAAAGGAACTTCTCTAAGAAGATTCATGTAAAACGCCTGAGAAGTTTTAAACGAAGCTAAGCGTTCTATAAAAGATAAGTTTTCTAGATTCAATTTTCATTAACGAGGAGAAATTAATGCGCTCTCTAATGCGAGTTTCAAATATGTGCCATCCCAAAAAGTGGGCGGAAAATGGCCACTAGTAGATGTGTACGAAGCGACCATCTATAATGCGCCACCATATCGATATTGACGTTTTCCATACAAATGCATAAAACTGAGCTATGGTTTCGTAGTGGGCGGGACACGCCCATTTGTATATGTATATGAAACGGCTGTCCAATAAAATCCACCAAATTTAAATTTCAAGCTAATATTGATTTAAATAAAAAATTGTTTCATAAAAACTCAAAAGTGGGCGGTGGATTTGTATGAGTGCTACCCTAAAAAGTAGGCGGGACACGCAATAGTCTATGTATGTTAAGCGGCTGTCCATAAACAGGCACCACAACGAATTTCTTCCTAATATTGACGTTAATAAAGAAGTTTTTCATACAAAAACACAAAAGTGATCAGTAGGTTCGTATGGGGACTACCCCAAACAGTGGGCGGCTCCCACCCATTAATGTATATGTCAAGCATCCGTCCACTAGAAATTGCCATATTAATTATTAAGCTGATATTGACTACAACAAAAAAGTTTTTCATACAAAAAGTCAAAAGTGGGCAGTGGGTTTGTATGGGGGCTACCCCAAAAAGTAGGCGTGGCGGGTCAATCTTGACACTTTATTAAACTGAAAAGAAGCGTATGTGCCAAGTTTCAACTGGAGAGCATAAAAATTAATGCCGGACATGGCTTAATCGACTCGTCTGGTCGAGCTGATCAAGAATATATATACTTTATGAGATCTACGATGCCTCCTTTAATGCGTTACAAACTTTCAGACAAACTGATAATACCATTTCACACTATGTGTGAATGGTATAAACATAAAAATCGGCCTAAAATCCAAACAAGGGACATGGATCATAAGTATTTTAGATCACTGATTATAAATTTTCTGTCAATATATTCGAAACTAAAATAGCGCATCCAAAATCGCGGACATATTTTTTTAAATTATTGTTTTGATGCAAAATTAAGTATTGAGAGAGTTTTGATTATGATGGGTGGTTTTGTGATAACTGATTATGTATCTGATGTCAAATTTTCCAAATTTTCCAAAACAAAATGGGTTATCCAAAATGGCAGACTTTTTGAAGTAAAACTTCTTTAGGCGCGATATGACGAGTAACTCAGATGTTTTTCTATCGGAAGTAACTTTTTCGAGCGGAAATAAAGAATTGCTCATGAGTTCGTAAATCAACTATTGGTCATGTATTCATGTGCTCACGCGTATTAAGGCTAAGCTAAGAATTTTAAAGCTGCAAACAAAAAAAAAAAAATCGAGTGCGTGTAACTTTTACGCGCGGTTGAAGTAAAACTTCTTTGACTGTTGTGGCAGGTATTACTAAAATGATTAAATTAAAAATAATGCGAATATTTAGTACTAACAACGATGATATATCAAAAAACTAGGAACACTGGATCTTCCATCATTCTGTGCATATTTGCTTACTGCGTGCAACTTAGACGACTATTATTCTGAATGTTAGATGATGTGGCCGATCAATTTCCAAAATATATTCTCAAATTAGCAGATTCTACATTGTGCTTTAATATTGCAAGTTCAAAATTTCGCAATGAGAACGAATTTCAAACATCATTTAGGACCAATACCGGTCTAAATGTGGTTTCCACGATTTGAATATATTCGCAAGACGAAAGATTTTAATTGAAACTACTCTATTTGTATATGAAATCACGTTTAAAGTGAGCATCTCATCCCCACTTTAAATTTTTATTTATTTCTATACCATCAAAATAAGTCTTTATGCATATAATTTCATATTATCATTTCTAGGAATCTATTACACCACGGCTATCATTGGACCAGCAATCGGTTATGTACTTGGTGGAGAACTGTTACTAATATACACAGATTTTATGACAATGGATGCCACGCAGTAAGTATCTTACTTTAAATACTTACATTAAAGTGTGTATTGAGTCTTTTATATTAACTGTGTTACTAATCGAACAACTTGTTGCTAATGATATACTCGTATACCTATCCTACACACACACACTCGTTTACAAATTGAAGTGTTGAACCTAAAGCGCCAAAAAAAAAAGGAATCAAATGCTACCGTATAGTACGAGTATCTTAGTAACCACGGTGTAAGTCAAATCATAAAAAAGCGCAGCAACTTCAACAATCGTATATAAATCCAAGCAACCAACCACTTCGAGCGCGAGAATGCAAAGCAAATGTCTCCAGGGACTAATAAAACAACATTTCGTTCGCGCTGACAACGTGAAAATAAGGTGCGAATAAGCATTCGTTGAAATTGTCTCACACATCGCTTATTGCCCTAGCCTAGCCCTAGAGTGTCTAAAGTTTTACTCCCAACCCCCAACTCATTTTGGGTGACTTTGACTCAGCTACCACCTCATCTCACAATCATCATGGAAAATATATTCAACAACATCTTAAATAAAAATGCTTATTGCCAAGGTTACACTATAAGAATGCTAGATTTGGCTTCATTTCATCTGTGTGTGGATAAGTGGGACGCAGGGAGCGGTGTAATGTGGAAAGTCTATTATGAGTTTTTGAATTATTACCGAAAGTTAAAAATTTATATTGTCATTTATTTATTTCTTTAAAGTGAAACAAGGAAACACAAATTAACTTTGGTGTATCCCGTAGCTTTGATACCCTGCACATAAAGAATAAAAATGTATGGCAGCTTTTTTTGTATACACTAAAATCAAAATGAAAAAAAAAAAAAAAAAACATTTATGTGAAGTGAAAAATAGGAACTTCTACTTACAAATTAGTGGTTTTTGGCATATAAATAGAAGCAAGTATCTGCAACAAAGACATTGCATTGTATATGGAGCAACGAACTGTGTAGAGTAGTTCAATATGTATGTATTTTTTGTTAAAGTGTCTCTGGATAGTCGCAGAAGTACCCGATCAGATGTCGGATGGTTTTTGTCGTTTTCAAACAAGTTTATTTTTTTGTTAATTACCATCATACCATTTGTGTACGGTCAAATTTTGAGCAATCTGCATCATTAAGTTTGTGTTTGACAGCCATTGAAAGCAGAAATGAAAGGGCGACAGACGTTCCGTCCTGAGAAACCCACTGTTTCAACTGCTGCTTGGCGGCCTTTGATGTGTTTCGATGGAATTATGTTTCCCCCACGGCAATGAACGGCCAGGTATACACTGGATCTGCGTACATATCACGGAAATCTAAAAGTCCAAGTTTGAAAACTCTACCTTTTACAGTCTTCGTAATATCGGTGTTAAAATATAAAGACGGACGTACACACAAACATGGCTAGATCGACTCAGACTTAAATGCTGATCAAGAATTTATTTTATAGGGTCTGTAACGCCTCCTTCTGACTGTTACATTTATTTGCACAAACTAAGTCAGTCCATTCAGAGATTGTAGTTAACGGGGTTGGCATTTGAAGTTAAAATGCGGAGATTTTAATTCAAAATTTAAAACGTGAAAATTGTAAACGTGAAAAATACATATATGATTTTTGCTTCGGGAACGGTGATTCGATGCTTTTAGAGTACTCCACTCCGGCGAAATTTTCACGCTGTACTGCTTTTCTCAGCTCCAAGTCCATGATTACATAGATGCAAACCCACTTTGAAACCGAACCATTAACTAGACCAGTTTGAAATTAAGAATTAAACGAAAAATATAGATGATAGTTGCAGAAATTTAGTATATCTTTCTCGCGGTGCTCCTTTATATACATACTAAAAAATATCCTTCAGCGCCGAAAAGCTGCGATAAGACGAATATTATTCTTTATTATTATTATTATTATTATTATTATTCTTTACTATAAAACTTATCCTGGTCGATAGTAACAAACTCTGGCCTGTATCTCCGAAACTAGCAGAAGATTTGCCTATATACAAAATTAAAGTAAATGCAAATTTCAAGCTAAAATGTAGTAGGAATGATAGAGCCGGAAACACGGGTTGTTCCAAAAAAGTTCCAACAACCGGAACTTTTTAAATTTTGGCCTGTATCTCCGAAACATGCAGATATACGAAAAATTTACCCATAAACATAATTAAAGTAAATTCAATTTGCCAATTTCATCGAATGATTGAAGCATGGTTTCGGTCAAAATACGCCATTAGCTTGTACTTGGTTGAAAACCATTATAGGCTTGCGTCGATCTTTATGGCTCACGACCAGGAGAGGACCATTCCAACTGAGTATACAAGAAGCCACGTAAAATACAGTCGGGGAAATAGCACCGCCTTATGGACGGAGAGATGCAAATGCATACCACGTACTTTGGGGAAGTACACACATAAACGACCGATTTAAGTTACTTTTTATGCCATTCATAGTGTGAAGATATACAGATATTATGGGGTCTACTATGCCTCCTTTAAAGCGTTACAAACTTTCAGACAAACTGATAATACTATTGTATTAAAACTTTGTGTGAATAGTATAAAAAGTTTTTCATAGAAAAAGTCAAAAGTGGGTGCGTGATTTCTATGGGGTTACGACAAAAAATGGGCGTGCCATTCCAATATAGATACTCCATTTCTGGATTGCATGTCTTAAAAATTGAACACCAATAACTGCCAGTCATACAGGCAGACAGACGGACATGGCTAGATTGAAACGTCTTCAGAAGCTTATACCTAAGGGGGTGTGCGCTGGGTACCGAAAAAATTGTTTGAAAGTGAATTTGATCAAATCGTTCGTTTCTCACTTTCAGAAGTACTTCGTGATTTGAATTCAAATGAAGTAGGTATTGCCATAGCGACTATTTTCATCGTTCTCATTATCATAGCCAGTCATTACGCAGCTAGAAAAAAAATTGTTGCTTAAAAAACGTACATAGTATACGGGGTGACACAGAAATCTATGTCGCCTCACAGTCGTAGAACTAAATTTTATGAATGAAATTTTCAGAGTTTGAGGCGAAAGAGATTTCTGTGTTAGCTCCAATTTTCTTTTTTATTATGTAGATTACTACACATCACTAGCATATAGAACTCACATATGTACATATATAAAACATATCAATTTAATATTCAACACAAAAATGCTATCATACAATACTTTCTTACTACTTTCTCTTCTGCAGCTTAGGTATTACAAGCGAGAGTAAAGTCTGGATTGGCGCTTGGTGGCTGGGATTCGTTTTTGCAGGTTTAGCATGCATGCTCTTGGCCATACCGATTTTTGCCTATCCAAAATCACTACCAGGCGCTGAAAAATTGCAATTAGCCAAAGTTTCGGAAGCACATTACGCTAGCAATGGAAAAACTAATGATGAAACGCATAAATATAGCAAACTACAGGAACTACCACGAGTGCTGCACAGACTATGCAAAAATCCGACATTTCTGTTTTTGAATTTAGCGGGTGCAACCGAGGGCTTGGTGATCGCTGGATTTGCTGCCTTTTTACCCAAACAAATTGAGAATCAATTTAGTATTTCACCAGTTTGGTCAGCGTTACTCATGGGTTTGATTACAGTACCCGCAGGTGGTGGTGGCACTTTTCTAGGCGGTTATTTGGTTAAGAAATTCAATTTGAACTGTTCCAACATTATCAAAATGTGCTGCCTCATGACCGTAGTGGCAACTGGCTTTACAACATGCTTTCTGCTTACATGTCCTAATATAAATTTCGCCGGCATAACGACACCGTATCAAGATGGCACACTGGAAACGCTCAGTACATCAAGTGGTTGGCTAAATTTAGAGTCAACCTGTAATGCAGATTGTGGTTGCAATGGACTGGACTACGATCCAATATGTGGCGCTGATGGTGTTATGTATTATAGTCCATGTTTTGCTGGCTGCAAGCAGGAGCATACACATGTGGATGTCTTGAAGACATACAGCAATTGTTCCTGTATCAGTGTACAGCAAATTTTACAGCCAATAATCGTAAATGCCGATGCGTCCAATAGTATGTGTAAATCTGATTGCCAGAATTTATTCTATTTTGTAGCACTCTGCTCGGTGCTGATGTTTTTTACATTTCTAACGACTATGCCGGCTTTGACGGCAACTTTGAGGTTGGTAAAGTAGAAAAAAGTGAAACCACTATTAAAATATTTTCATGATTTTTATAATTTTCAGATGTGTGCATGACGACGAACGTTCTTTTGCATTGGGCATACAGTGGATCAAAGTTCGACTGTTGGGCACTATACCAGCGCCGCTTATATTCGGCGCACTTATCGACGAAACATGTTTGTTCTGGCATGAATCTTGCGATGGCACAGCCAACGGTGCATGTTTAGTCTATGACAATTATTACATAAGCAGGTGAGAAGGGTGAAATATAGATGAAGATTTTAATTAAATATTAATGCTATTTATTATACTTATTATAGATACATGTGGCTTCTCGCTTTCACTGGTAAATTGCTCTCGGTTATTTTCTTTGTCGGCGCTTGGTGGTTTTACATACCACCCACCAATGTAACAACAAATGATACAAATACCAATGAAGATGCTATTCAGGTTGACAATGCAGTGCATTAGAAATTGCGGTATAACAGTTATGTCAGCGATATAACAGTTAGTTCAGTGGTGTTCATATATAAAAAATAGTTCTTAAATCGATGTAAGATTTTTAAAAAGCCTAATAAGTATTATATTTGTCAGTTTCCTAAGATTATTTATTAAAATCCAAAAATGTATCTCATTCTCAGCAATAATTATAATAAATATTTAATCTTTTATATGTACGATCTCTAAACTTTTATTTACTACTAAACTGCAACTCTGTGAAAGTATTAAATAAAAATACGAAACACTTTTATAGAGCACTGCTTTAAGTATGTTTAGTTTAGAATATATGGAACATTTTCTCTATTTAAGGATTTCTAGATTCAAGGAAATTCAAGACGGTGCAAAGTGGTCCAAAATCCAAAAAAAAAAAAAAAAACTGGAACAGAAGATTAAGATGGTATATAAATCTTCTTTTTTCTTAAGAATAGTTTTCGAGATATCATCAAAAAACATGTTTTCAACACTGTTTTATTTTATTTTTTTATTTTTATTCATATATTGTAAGAGTATATGGTTCAAAATGTAATTTTTTTCCTCTTTCGAACGCATCGAATAAGATTTTTTGATGTAAAGATATTTACTACGTTTCTTGATCAGATAGGATGATATACTAAATTCCTTTCTTCATATGTGTGAGAGATTTCAAGATAGATTGGGCGAGAGTATCATTAAGTGTTGAATTGTTGAACGCGAAGAGCTGACGAATCGCTCCAATAAATAGGTTTGGGTACGATGAACAACAAATGATAAAAAAAACCTCTAAATGAAGCACCCGTTACCTAACTAAATTATTTATAATTTAAAAGGTGAATTGAAAGTTATATTTCGTATGTCCGTTTTATATTTATATATATACTAGTTGGTACCCGGCGTTTCTGCCTCTCCACCTGCCTCTCCTTCCATCAGCCACTCTTTCCCCTTACCCTACCACCCATTCCCCTACTCATCTTAACCTGACCCTTTCAACCCTACGCCTACCACTCCAACTACAACTTTACCCTATCCCTAAAAAAATAATACAAAAAAAATTGGTTTAGTATACTGTTTACCAACTACACGTCCAAAGTTGGTTCACTGTACTTTTACCAACTTCACGCCTTACAATGCTGTTTATCACTAACAATATATTGAACTGAAGAAACTCATTTTTGTGGATATTTTTACTGCTGCGGTACCTATCAAACGGAAACTGAAGAGAAACCTTCCTGCAGACCAAACTAACATATATTTATAGATATATGAAATATACTTAAAGCAATGAAACTTTTTCCTAAATTTACTAAAATGAAATAAAATTCATATGTGTACTATACAATTTAAAATTCCTGCGTAGGGTATTAAAGCTCCGCTGACAACAAAGTTAACGTTATCTCTTGCTTTTTATTTACTTTTCAAATTGCATGGCAAGTGGGCAGCACATTTCAAACCGTTTCAGACTTTAGGCCAAACGGTACACTCTATTTATAAAAAAACCAACAACAACAACAACGACAAAAACAAAAGGTAAAAAGTTGGAAAGTGTCCAACATTTCGAAAGAAAACAAATATTAAAAATGTATTAAATAATGATTATTAAATAACAATAATTGGCTATATTAAACAAACAATTTCGTGTACAATTATGTGTCAATAAACTAAAACTGAAATGTATGTGAAGAAAAAATAGAGAATTCATACAATGAAAGTGGTGAAAATCTGAAATTTTTTCATTTTTTTTTGTCGATGCGCGTAAGAAGAATGTATTCGTGTATATGAGAATTAGTGCATAAACAAAAACGGATTTCATTTCTATACACATACGACGAGTACACAAAATGTTGTTACAGTGACAAGAAGTTATATCAGATCACAGCTATTAAAAATCAATGCAATGTGCTGCTGCTGCATGCAATAATATAATAAAAATACAAAAATTCAAAAAACAAAAAAAAAATATAATAACAAGGTGAAAGATTATTTGACATATTTAATTAGCTATTGTTCATTCATTCATTAAAAAAAAAAAACAAAAAAAAGAAAACATGTTTCCCCAATTTAAAATTCCACACTGCACTCCGCTCGCGCTCAAACTTCTTTTGTATAGCAAGAAAACTTCTCCCACGATGCTGTCTGTCTGTCTGTCTGTCTGTCTGACTGTCTTTGCGCCACGTTTCGCTAAAGATGCATTTTAGTTTTCTGTACATTTATTTTAAGACAAGCACACCTCTATATAATAATATATTTTCAAATATTAAAAAAATTTTTGTATGCTATAGTATACATTTTTTGTCTTTAAAGTATTTAAGATGTTTGCGTTCCAATTTTAGTTCCGCGATTTGTCCGTCCGTTCATTCGTTGTCCCAAATACATCACATCAGCGTGATTCGCGTTTTTAAGTTGTTCTTTGTTGTTGTCAAGAGCTGGCTTGTCGATTTTGGATTTTTGGTGACTCTTATATATATGTATATACATTTACAATACATAAGTATATACGAGTATATTATGATTCAGTAAACTAGTTTCAGAGGTACTTGTTTTTGCGTCCAATTAAATAAATGTCTTTTAGCAGCAATAACAAAAAAAAAAAATAAATGTAGTTTAGCAAAACTATGCCAAAATGGGTAACCAACATTATTTCATCGTAAATAACGGTGTTCACTTGTTAAAGAAAACCGGTTTTCACCATAAGCATCGCATCAGCTTACCACCTTTCGCACTTGGCGTGACCATAAGACCATTATGTATTGTTTCTATGTGTACCTACGTACGTACATATATGTATAATAATTTTGTCATCGAGTTTGCAACGCATTAGAGCCTAAAGGGTCTTTCACTAAGTGCGGTCATTTTTTAACTGTAAACAAATTTCTGTAAAAATGTTCAGCATTTTGGCTTAGATTTTTACATCAATTGCAGCTCTAAGTTGCGAATATCTACGGATGCAAACCAGTTTTTTCATAGAAGCGAAAACAGAACCATAAATCAAACCAATTAGATAAGGAATGAAAACAACAAATAATAATTAATTTAATAGTGAAATATGAGCGTTAGCTCAATAGTATATTCAATATGAATGAAAAACATAGAAAAGTAGCATATCCGGCGTGCGCTGCTACGCGCCCTTTTGTTTTTTCTTTTATATGGGGGCTTCACACAATGGAGCAAAAATCAAAAATTTTATAATAATATGATAGTAATAAAGGAAAAAATGCCTTCAGTTATGAGATACAAAAAATGTTCAAAGTCAAATGATCTTCGGTTGAGTAGTTCTAACGGTAGAGCTCATAAAAATTTGTTTTTATTCTGATGCCCTTTAGTGCGTACCAATTCTAATCGTTTTACGTATACCCCAAATTCAAATAGTTTCGACGAATTTACTTTGAGAGTGCAGTGCCGCCCATTTTTCCAGTAGTTTTTATTTTTCCAGTATCAATAACACAGGTCTACAAATACCGGGGTCATGTCAATTTGTTGCGTAGAAACCGAATCACATCGAAGGGATATATTTCGTAACTTCCAAGAGCCATAACTTTAAGAAAAATAATCGTAATTGCACTCTTAAATTAAAGGGTAAGAGTGGTACTAAATGATGTAACTGGAGAGACAGACCACAAACATTTTTTGCACCCTGTACATAACCTCGAAAGTTGGAAAAAATGCCGTTTTTCGGGTATATAACCTCAAATATCTTAAAATCCTGACGTGGTGTGCCATTCCGATCCCGGATTAGGATTCTACGCAGCAAATTACTTTGGAAATGACTCTTAGCTTTCCAACAACTAAACCATGTTGACCTGTGTAATCGAGTCGATATAGACATGTCTGTCTGTTCATTCGCTATGTAATAGTCTGTATGTGAAGCCAACATCTCGAAGACGAAGAAATATAGTTTTAAGTAAAGGTTCAATCAGATTTTTAAGATTTCATTAAATTTATGGTTCAATTAAAGAGCATTAGAGAAGGTACAGGGTATCTCGAAATCGAGCACACCGGAATGCAAAATTCATTCCTGTTATAGCATACTGAGAAATGCTATTACCAGTTGGTCACAAAGTTTGTAACGTATTGAAGGAGACATCGTAGACCCCATACAGCAGTTATATAATCTAGAGCTTGTTGCTGTTTTTTTTTTTTTTTTTGGTATCAATTGTTGAAAATAGGTAATGCCTGAAATCAGGCATGGAAGCTTATTTGGTCCATTTTAACATACCCAGATCACTTTTAGTGTAGCGCCCACTTTTGGGTTTTTGTATGTAAAACTTATTACAATAAATATAAGATTGCAATTTTAAGTAACAAAAATAGGTTTTTTGAGATTAGCTCGAAAGTTCATAAGAAATCATTTCCTTTTGTACACTAAAGTAAAGTAATGAATATATTCTCCTTTATTCAATATTACTTCGCAAATTCAATTAGGCACGGTTTCATAAAGATTCTCAATTTCTTTAAGACAAATTTTAGATCAAGTTTTCCTAATGTCAGTAATAAACGAATTTTTATCTGTGCGATGCATAAACCTTGCGTGAAAGTAGATTCCCTACGTTTTCCAAATATTTTTTACTGCCAGTGTGAATCAAAGTTTTCTTGTGCGGATTCATGATGTTGAACCAAATATATCGAAAATGTGGGGAAAGTCATTTTCAAGCTCGTCCTTGTAGATACTTTTCACGTAAGAAACTTAAGCTCAAAAGTTTAATATATAATATGAAATTGCTCCCTACAACTTTCACAACTTCGACTCAAGTAATACTCTGCATTTCTTGAATCGTAAACATAGTTGCCACCATCTCTGGTTGAAAAGTATCCATGCTATACGTCGAATTGTTAACAAGCTATATTTTTTTGTAACGAACAAACAAGACTACAATGTTTCCACATTTCCTTTTCGTTTCTATACAGAGTCTGTGTAAAATCCCAACATGTCTTGGGCCTGCTAAGCCTATTTGCATTTTTCGTATGTCTAAAAATCTAATTAGACAATCCATTGGGAAAATTAGACAAGAAAGCCGACTTCATTGGGAAAAAATTTCCAACCATACGATTTCGTTCGTTAAAATTGCCACCAAAAACCGCATTATTCTGTAAAGATGCCAACAAAACCAGCATTATTCAGAAAATTCTCGAATAAAACGACTTTAATGAACAAAATTGCTGACAAAACCTTCTTAATTTCTTAATTTGTCAGTAAATCTTATATTTTTCAACATATCTCCACATTATTTCACAAATTTGACACGTAATATAATTTCATTGAGAAAATTTACAAACTAAAACGAAATTTTACGACAAAACTGATGGTAGGACACCACATTATAAATTTGTCAATGAAACCGATATTAATCGCCAAAAAAGCAAAAATTAGGTAATGTGACACGCAACGTGCTTGTCATGTATCTAAATTTATGGTTCCATTTTTATTGAATCGTAAAGTTTCTATAGTGTTATTTTGTGTTTGTAATTTTAAAAACATTTTTCAAAAATAAACTAAATGCAAAACAGCTAAACTAGATACATATATCCGTTGCGGAACCAATCATCTTCCTAACAATTTTGTTTAATATAATCGTTTAAAACAAAAACCCAAAAAGTGTATAATAATACCTCTTAGTGGAAGACGCTTTATATCTATACATAACTACCTATATGCAGATTTATTTTTAATTAGCTCAAATTGATCTAGCTGTATTCGTATTCGTATTGTATACTATATGCACATTATTCTCGCTTTTTGATATATCGCCTTGAAATATCTGAGAATTGTCTCAATCGAATTTATTTACATTTCCCTAAAATGTTTTTGCAATTTTTAAATTTACGAGTATGTGAAAAATGTGTAAAGAAAAGTTTTCATTCAACTAAAATATTTTTATTATTTTTTGAATCTTTAGCGTACTTTTTCCCAAATGTGCGAGTATGTGGTAATTTATTTCTTTTAAGATAAAGAAAATCTTTATAGATATATGTTTATAATTTAATTTAGATGTCTATTTGTACAATTATATACAAAAATGTAAACATTAGATTAAGCGTTGCGTTTTGTGTTTGTCTTATCAAATTTTCTTTGTTAGTTCCTCTCAAGTATAATATGAAAAACAAGAGAAAAATCTTATCTTTAGCGTTAATATAGCTCGAATGATCTTCATACATGAGACAAAATTAGTCCAAACTTAACTATTGAAATACATATATGTAAATATAAAAACTTGGAAACTCTTGGGTTCTTTGCGCTCCGTTAAAAAATGATTTTATGAAATTAAAACGGAAAGTGTTAAAATGGGTCAATAAAGCCCGATGCATTTTTTGACGCATATTTTAAAATTTACTAACTGATTGATAAAAGTTGTTTTACCAAAAAATGTTTGTTATTTACAAATTTTAGAAAATGTAACCCTAAATTCAAATCACCGTCGTCCATCTATAAGATGCCAACATATCGAATTTCAAGTTTATGTTGACGTTTTTCATACAAATACATAAAAGTGAGCTGTGGTTTCGTATGGAACTACCTCAAAAAGTGGGCGGGACACGCCCATTTGTATATGTGTATGAAGCGGTTGTGCACAAAAATCCACCAAATCAAATTTCAGGCTAATATTGATTTAAATGAAGAATTTTGCACGGTGAGTTTGTTTGGGAGCTACCCCAAACAGTGGGCGGGCCAGGCCCATTAGACTATGTATGTTAAGCGGCTGTCTATACAAACGCACCATATCGCATTTCAATCTAATATTGACTTTAATAAAGAAGTTTTCATACAAAAAGTCTAAAGTGTGCAGTAGTTTTGTTTGAGGGCTAGCCCAAAACAGTAGGCGGGTTCCACCCATTAATGTATATGTCATGCATCCGTTCACTAAAAGTTACCATATCAATTATTAATTTGATATTCAAGACAATAAAAAAGTTTTTCATACAAAAAGTCAAAAGTGGGCCGTGGGTTTGTATGGGAGCTACCCCAAAAAGTGGGCGTGACGGGTCAATCTTGATACTCTATTAAACTGCAATAAAAATAAGTGTATGTGCAAAATTTCAACTGGATAGCATAAAAATTGGTGCACAAAAATTGCGAAACAACATACAGACAGACAGACAGACAGACAGAGGGACATGGCTAAATCGACTTGTCTCATCGAGCTGATCAAGAATATATAAACTTTATGGGGTCTACGATGCCTCATTTAATGCGTTACAAACTTTCAGATAAACTGGTAATACCATTTTACACTACGTGTGAATGGTATAAAAAGTCGGCCGGAGCTATATCAGGTGAATACGGTAATTGTTTGATGGCATTTGTAGAGTTTATGTTCAGAAATTCGTTCACAAACATAGCCTTGTGAGATGATGCTGCGTTGTCGTGTTGGAAAATTCAAAAGTTTTCCCACAATTTTTGACCTTTTTCGCAAAGCCATACTATAGAATTGTTTATGGAAAATTATTTCAGATGATGCGACTGGAATGACCCGAATAGCCAATGTAATATTTCATTTTAAGGCTGGAATGGTTTAGGGATCATCCTCGTGTATTCCTGAAGACCGGTATACCGAGGCTCGAAAAATTGTCATATTCAGTGAGTAGCCCTCGACAAAAGAAAAGTAATACAACTGAATTACTTTTGAAAGACTTATAATAAAATCAGCTGTTCCATAAAATCAGCTGTTCCAAAAACTTGTGGTGAAAACACCTTTTATGGATTGAAAATGAAAGATGGTAAAGATGCTAGAAAAGCTTTTAGCGAAAAAAAACGGCCTATAGTCAAACTAAATCAGTCAGTTAAAAAGTCCAACGTAGTCAACTCGCAGCAACGCTACGCACAGAACAGTTCACATCACTAAATAAGCTGGAATAGCCGTTCAACCAATTTTGAAACCCACCACTCTACGCAACTGTCACACACTGAGAATGCATTAGCTTCGCTATGATTACGCGTGTCATTTTCGAGTCCAAAATACGGCAATTTCGCTTGTTTGCATAGCTGCCCAGATGGAAATGCGCCTCGTCCGATAAGATGTACATATATTCTAGCAAATTCACGTTGAATCATTCAAATTTAAACAAACTTATTTCCTTGTTAGTATTTTATTTGCACATTAAACATTTACAGAAGATAATGCATAGTACATCTCGATCGAGTTTAGCTAGCAGATTTTGTTAGTGAAGGACGATTTGTGATGTGTGAGGCAAGCAGTAAAGTAGATGCTTCAGTTTATTGCAAACATCCGCTATCAAGACATAAATAGTTTTATCTGATTACATTATCATTATCAGCAACTGAGCAGGTACATGTATCAAAAAATGTTGCAGCCATGGCGCTAACAACAAGCTTTAAAGATTTTTATTTCATGAAAGATAAGTAAAAGGCATCACCAGACATTTTAGTTGAGTATTAAAAAAAATTGTTTAAGTTAAAGTACAATAAAAAACGGAAATTAATTTTTGCGAAATTAGTTACTAAATTAATTTAACTGTTTCGAAGTCATTTTCACATTGGGAATTATGAATAGATCTGAAATAACCATGACAACTATATGTGTGCGCGAGATAATTGTTTCGTGTTCAGCTATGAACCAATCATCTGACGTTCGCTGGCTGTGACATGAAAGTTAATAAGTATCTCTGAAGTATGATTGTTGTTATATAGAAAAGTATGGAATATCTATAATTTGAACGTAACGATATAATCTTATCGAAAATTTGAAATAAATTTATCGATATATCGATGATATTTTTTTACTTTTTCGATGACAAGATGATGAGGGCAAAACTGCTGTATGCAACAAGGATATGATTGCCGAACAAATACGATGAAGTTCTTTAAAGTTAATGACCTGAATCGCAAATATGTACACGAAATACGTAATATGTCTGTAAGTACCTGTTACAGGTATATTTTGCTTGTTCACATTCTAAATGTGAATGGTGGGTCCTAATAGGGGATACCCCTAAAACCATTAATTTTCAAGTTGATATCAACTGTAACTGGGTTTGTATAGAGTCTATCCCTAAAAATGGACGAGATACGTAAGGTATCCGTTCTTCGGTTGTACCGAAGTTTTAATACCATTCACATGCAGTTTCAAATCTAACAACATGAACGTGTTATGTAAGTTTGTTGGAGCCTACCTCTAAATGTGGGTATGAAACGCCACTTGATCGTTTTACGTCCATATAAAACCATCTTGCCAAGTTGATTTTGCATGAAATGATAAATTTTTTCATGAAAAGTACCAAAAGTGGGTGGTGATTTTGTCTGGAGTTGCCCCTAATATGGAGATATCACATCTATTTCTCTATATGAGAGACGTTCGTCCATAAGAAGCTGCTAAATTAAATTTAATAATAAAAAATTATATCGTATGTATACAGTGTTTTTTTATAGGTTTCAGAGTTTCCGACAGAGATTAAAGTGTTATAAATTGGTCTGATTTGGCAATGCTATTGTCATTTGTGCTCAGTTTCGATTAACATTTTATCATGAATAGACTAGGCCGAACAACGCTTGCAAATTATGCAAAATTTTTTCGAAAATCGTGGTTCAGTTCGGGAATGTTACCGTGCGCTACATCCATTTTACAGTTGACATAATTGTCCATCCGAGCGACTAATTCGATTAACTATAGATCGTTTTCACTCCACGTATGTATACTCTAAATGATGTGTTTGCATGCACTTTGTGGAAATTTTTACGTAAAGATCTCAGATTGCGACCTTATAAGTTTCACCTGGTGCAAGAATTGCCGAAAAGCCAAATGACCATCGTTTGTGCCGTACGTTCGGTCAATGAACAGAAAGTCAACTGAAAGTCAACCTAATATTTTATCGCAATATTCTGTTCAGTGATGAAGCTCATTTCTGCATCAAGGCGCATGTCAATAAGTAAAATTGTCGTATTGGGAGTGTAGAAAGTCCACGAGAGAATCTCGAGGCACCTTTACATCTACAAATATTCACTATTTGGTGCGCTTTATGGGCCGGTGGAATCATTGGTCCTTACTTCTTTAAAAATGAGGCTGGCGGGAATGTTATTGTCAACGGCGAACGCTATAGATCCATGATTAGCGATTACTTCGTGGCTCAATTGAATGTCGATGTTTATTGAAGATATGTTTATCCAACAGGACAGCGCCACATGACAAACAGTGTGTCAAAGGATGGACATACTGAAGGAAATATTTAAGAAACACGTTTTTTTCGAAATTAGCCAGTCAAGTGGCCAACGGCATGTGCGATTGAACGCTTTTCGATTATCTCTGCGTGTTCGTGAAGTTATTGGTTTATGCGCACCATTGCCGAAATACAATCCCTTCAAATTGCTTCAAAAAGTGATCGAAAATTGGACTTCCAGAATACGCCACATACGAGCCACAGAAGCCCAAAATCATATTAAAACACTAATGGTATAAAATTATTTTTTGTAATAGAGCCAATTTTCAGTTTAAAATTATGTAATCTCAGTATTTTAATTCACACCTTTAAAAAAAAACACTCATTACTTGTATAAATTCTGCGATTTGCACTGCTTTTTTTTAAATATATTTATAATTATTTAAATTTTCTTTCTTTAGCTTGTTAAAAACCTTTTATTCGAGCGTTAATGCAACACAATTGAACATATTTAAGTAAAAACTCGGACCTAATGAATGCATTGGAAACATTATGACATCAAACAAATCCGGACCCAAAACAGAACAACAATATACGAATCCATCCTTTGAGCAGGATACACTGCAACAAACGGTGGCAACGGCCGCAATGACATTAAATGATGGTGTAGAGGGCTGTAGGACGACACAGACTGCCGAAACAGCAGCAAACACGACACATCGAAAAGGTCACAGGTAAGCAAAAGGCTGAATGAAAAGCACAGACGCCTACGGTTAAAGTGGGCGCAATGCAGCAAATTGTTGAAACACGAAATTTGCACAAAAGTTCCGTCCGTCCGTAATATACAAAACTACAAATACTACTACTACCACTAATAAATTTTGGTTTAACATTTTTGTTATAGAACAGAAATGTAACGTAATGAGCTTTGTATTTATTTTATTACACTACTTCATATACCGGTGGTTTACCTTAAAAGATATATACTTGTAAGTACAATATTTTCACCCATCCACCACCCACTAAATGCCGAGGTCAAGTTGACAAAAAAGTCGGCTCGGCAGGGCTTAATAATTCAAATAATAGTGCACATAATCGATACAAATTGCTGCTCGAAGTTAAACTGCTCAGTTTTTTCAACAAATCGAACTAGCTAAATAGTTAAACAGCACACTTTCAATGAGTGTGTTACGGCGTACTTGTTTAAAGCTATAATGTAGCATTAAAAACTTCGCACGGCGTTGAAGCACTTTTAGTTTAAAGAGTTCAAATGGAAAATTCCAAAGCGGATTATTTTAAATTTAAACACTAAAAGCAAGTTTTGCTTTGAAGTTTGAATTTTGATATTTTGATAAAACGACTTTCATTATACGAATATTGAAATAAGCTAACCATAATTCAAGAAAGTAATTAATCATATAGCCATATAAAAGCATCATCATTAACATTTTTCAATCATTGCAGACGACAAGAGTCAATGTATCAGATGACCGGTTTATATTTGGAAACGAATAGCGGCGATGACAGCAGCATCGATGTCACACAAGACAACTCCAATGTGGGTGAAGCCTCATCTGTTGCCGATGCTGCAGTGAGAAGTGGCGCCCTAGTGCACAGCAATATTGGTGCAGATGTTGTGGTCAAGTGTCACAGTCGTCAATCCTCGGCAGCTTTCAATAATAATAATCAATTAAATAATATGCACAACAATCGCGATGATGATGACGATGATGATGAGATTTTTCGTACACGTGATTGTGGTATACTCAACTGCCGGCCAAATGGCATCCAAAGATTTGCTAGAATTAAGATATTCGTACTTCTATTATCGATGCTAGTCATGATGCAGCAGGCGCTCAGTTCAGGCTATATTAATTCGGTAATAACAACAATTGAGAAACGTTTTGAAATACCCTCAAGTTATTCGGGCCTAATTGCATCCAGTTACGAAATCGGTAATGTAATAACAGTCATCTTTGTCAGCTATTTGGGCAGCAGACGTCACATACCGGTATGGATTGGCATCGGTGCAATTATTATGGGCATCGGTTCGTTGGTGTTTATGGTGCCACATTTTACGGGTGAAGCCAATCCGGGCATTTCAATTGCTAATAAATCGTCGGATAATATTTGTCGTAGTGCATTGGTACGCACTCATGATATGGATTTGGGACGCTTTTCGAGTAGTCTTTCAAATCAACCATTGGCGCCGCATACGCTGCGTGAAGATAACTGTCTTGAGGGTAAATCATCGACTTTTGGACCAGTGTTGTTATTTGTAATTGCGCAGCTATTGTTGGGCTGTGGTGGCAGTCCGCTGTTTACGCTCGGTACGACATATGTGGATGATCATGTGAAGACAGAAAGCTCTTCCATGTATATAGGCTGCATGTACAGTATGGCTGCCTTTGGACCTGTAGTTGGATTTTTACTAGGCGCTTACTTACTATCCTTTCATATGGATTCGCTGTCGTCTACATTCATTTCAATTAGTAAGTTCTTCTGTATAGTTTAATATATCAAATTTATTAATTTTTGTTTTTTATTTTTCTTTTGAAACAGATCCTGGTGATCGCAGATGGGTCGGCATGTGGTGGGGCGGTTTTCTGCTCTGCGGTATAATGCTGTGCATTGTTGCAATACCTTTCTTTTCGTTTCCAAAGGTAAAATTTAAAGTTTTTTTTTTAAATAGTGTACATTTTTTTTAGCGAGCTATATTATGTATGTATTTTTAGCTGGCTTTAAGGCATTTTCAATTAAGAAATATGTACATACTAGTTAGCACCTGGCGTGTTGCTGCCCACTTCTCCATTTATTTTTGAATTACATTAAAACTCAAATTATATTAACAAAAATTTGATTAACTTACATTTAAACTTTCAAAAAGCCAACGGTTTTCTTTCATTCTCTGCCTCTCTTATAGCATCCCGAACACATGACCATTTAAGGCAAACACATGTCGCTAGACGATTTTGTAGCTATCAGCTTTTTGTCGCTTACTCAGAGCATTTTGTTAAAATGTTTGCGCTGTGTTTGTTTCAAATTAATTAAATAAATGATATAATTTAATCTTCATAAATTATAGCCTATGTGCTATTGTGATATATGAGCTATATTATTGCAAAGTTTCATTAAAATCCATTCAGTAGTTATTGCGTGTAGGAGTAACAAATTGTTATTCCCACATCCACACATCCATACAAACTTTTGCGTTTATAATATTAGTAGGATTTTTCAATGTGAAGTGTTGATCATAACAACTTTTCGTTTACAAAATATATTAAACTACGGAGACAATTGTGCAGCTACGTGTCCTTTTGACCTCATCAGTTTATCTTTGGACACATATGAATATTTATGATACACAGTGCGCTTTTCGTGAGAAGTATGATGTAAGTAGTCATTTTTTCATTGTCAACCCAGTGCCAGCAGACTGATGAGAGCTCGTAGCTGAAACCTTAACAATTATCTCCGTAGTTTAACATTCTTTGTAAACAAAATGTTGGTATTGTTCTTTCTTCACATTGAAATATATATGGATATCTCAATGTAAAAATGATCTACAACCAGCTAATAATTCATTTCTAGTCTACCCTATACATAGAGGGTAAAAAGGGTATATTACGTTTGTGCAATTGTATATAACAACCAAAAGCAGGCGTGGTAGACACCATGAAGTATAGGTATGTATGCTTACTCAAAGGTTTATTGAAAATCGTATTTCGTCTCGTTCTGACGTTCTCTGACGTTAATTAAAATATTACGATCACTACATTTTCACTGGTCACTCGAGAAAGTAAAGCGACAAGAGCGAGGCATACAAATTATTTTAATACTTCTGGTCATCTCAGAAAGATTTTAACTAAATTGATGATAACAACAGCAATAAAAAGACCTACGAATGATATTATAAGTTTGTCAAAAAGTTTGTAAAGTATTAGTCGTCGTGGGACCCTTAAAGTATATAAATTCTTAGCAGCTCGTCGAGACGATTGAATTTAGCCGTCTGTCTGGCTAATGTTGGGAATCAATTTTCAAGATATCCAGCTGAAACAAGGCATCTAGATTTAATTTTATTGCAGTAAGATAGATTATCCATATTGACACGCAACTAGTACTACTACTTTTTGGGGTGCCCCTATTTCAATCATCAGCCCACTTTTGACTTTTTCTAGCAAAAAGTTTTGTATTATAGTCAATATCAACTTAAAATTTGATATGGTATCTTCTTATATATTGCTGTGATCATGTTACTTTATAGGTTTAACAAACCAGCCGCCAACTTTTTACAAAGACCGTGCTTAAGAATATGCAGGCAAACATTTTTTTATTTAATTTGTTTATATAAAGTTTCGCTTCTGTCAAGCGTAAACCGATGCACTCATCTTTTTGTTATCATTTTAATAATTCCTTCTTGTTTCTATTCCACTTTAGGTGCTCACACGTGAAAAGAAAAAGATGCGTAAGAGTTCTGTTGTACAATATGCCGTACCCAACAATTCCAGCACACTACAGAACACCGGCACTACGGATGATATGAATAAAACTAGAAAGGAAATTATTGCTGTTACCACAAGAGAGGAAGAACCTAAACCACAAGTCGATACAGGCTACGGCAAGGATATCAAGGACATACCACTCTCAATGTTGCGTCTTGTCACAAATCCAGTTTATATTGTCACCTGTCTTGGTGCCTGCATGGAATTGATGATTGTTTCTGGTTTTGTTGTTTTTCTACCCAAATACTTGGAAACTCAATTCAGTTTGGGTAAAAGCCAAGCGAGCGTATTTACCGGTTCCATTGCAGTACCAGGTGCTTGCATTGGCATCTTTTTAGGTGGCTGCATACTGAAACGTTTTCAATTGAAACCAAAGGGTGCCGTGCAATTTGTGCTCATTTCAAATGTCGTTTGTTTGGGTTGCTATGCTATGTTATTCTTTCTTGGTTGCGATAATTTAAAAATGGCTGGCACCACAATACCCTACTATACAAATTCGAAACCCAGCAGCAACATTGAACCGTTTCAGGTTAATTTGACAGCCGCTTGTAATTTCGGTTGCGAGTGTTTGACCAGCGAAGTGGAGCCTGTTTGTGGCAATAATGGTCTCACATATTTTAGTCCTTGTCATGCAGGTTGCACTGCATTTTCATCAAGCTCTAATTACACTAATTGTGCATGTAAGTTTTTTTTATATATAGTTTTGGAAAAATCAATCAATAAAACTTTTTACATTTTCTCAGGTGTTCATGCGAATATCTCCAGCAGCATTTATCAAGGCGTTGGCGGTAGTCAAGCTCAAGCGTTCAGCGCTAATGAAGATTTCGCCGAAGTCACTGTCGTTCCTGTTGCCACTGCCGGTCCCTGTGCGACGCCGTGTCGTACTATATATCCATTTCTTATACTATTATTCTTTATGACCTTTATGGTTGCTTCGACGCAAATGCCGTTGCTCATGATTGTTTTGCGTTCCGTGTCGGAGGAGGAGCGTTCCTTTGCGCTCGGCATGCAATTTGTTATCTTTAGATTATTTGGCTACATTCCAGCACCCATACTCTTTGGTAATCTCATCGATTCGACCTGTTTACTTTGGAAATCAACGTGTGGCGAAAAAGGTGGACGTTGTCTAATTTATGATATTGAAAAGTTCAGATACAAGTATGTGGCCTTGGAGATTCTATAATTATATTATTAATAATTTCCCACGCATTATTAGATATGTTGGTCTATGCGCTGCAGTTAAGCTGGTTGCGCTGGCTATATTCATAGTCGATTGGTGGCTTGTGCGCAGACGCAAACATCTTGATAAATTGAAGCCACTTAATGCAAATGATCCTGTTATTGGTTCTATTATAAGCTTGGATAAGCGTAAGTAACATTATTTTGTTATTATATATCACAATCTTTATAATGCTTGTTTAATTACATGCTTGCAGTTTTCGAAGAGAAATTTTCAACAAATGAACCCAATCCTAACTATAATCTTGGCGGTGAACTAATTATACCAACAGATATAACGAGACACTCGCGAAATGATTCGAAAACTATGCAATTAGAATATTGGTAAGTATATGCACTCTATTTTAATACTAGAGATAATAATCAGAGATAGTAATTTTTATCAGAAAGTTTGTAACGGATTAGATTGCCAATTAGGAAAGCTACAATAGCGCTTTTCGCATACAAAAATGCAGTATATAGCAAACCGTACCAACCAAACTGGAGCACTGAACACCAGCCCCAATATATGTTTTCAAACTGCTGCAGCATGTGGTCAACATACAAACTTTTGGTTAAGAGCTCTCGAGGCCTTTAAAGCAAAAATGTTATTTGGCGCCCAACGTGGGGTCCGTAGGCTTTATTTGTTTAACCATGTTAATAGTGGTATCCCTACTACTTGTCTTACATACTATGTATTTTACGGCCTTTATGGCCTATGTGTTGGTCATGAAGCTTCATTAAACCAGAGCCTATTCGACCAGTAATTGTAATATTTGGTAAACTATGGTAGTTATATTGAATACACCATTATGTATATCTGGCATCGCATTCATTGTCAGCAGTCCAGAGTAATCAGTTTCAGCACACTTACTTTACATTTTAATTTTCTATACTTAGTTGAGAAATCGTCAGTGCGAATTTTCTATCGACCGAATCGGAAAATCGGACTAATGTAGCAGATAGTCCACATACAAATCTAAATCGGTTTAAAACGGTCAGCGGCTTTCAAATCCCGCCCAATAGTTGAATAATTGAATATGTAACAAATGCTTAAAAAAGGTTATTGTCTTACTGATCGAGAGAAATGAAAATGAAATCAACAGATTACAGGTTTCATGTGCACCGAATGCGACCTTTTTTGTAATTTAATGCTCATGAGCAATTCATGGTGCAATAATAAGTAAGTGTATTTAGAGCCTTTCTGTATTACGCATTCATATGGCTTGGCCTGATTGTGCCAAAGATATTTAATTGTTTGCGTTAAGCAAACTTTGAAACTGGCAGGCCCGTGTAAGAAGTTTGACTTTAAAAATTGTTCACATTTGGAGAAAAGGCTAAACGACGAAGAAGGTATTGTTGACTTACATGCAAAGCACACACATATGCAAACACTTTGGTGTGTCTTTGTGATCACATCTAGATAGCGGTTCCTATACAGAAAACTTCTATGTTACTCAAAGTAGAAATACTGCTTATAAAATTCTGAATAAAAGATTCCATTTTGGTTTAGTCTGGGTCAATATATAATCCCTACGCATACTCTTATAAGGTTTTCAGGCCTGTTTCGGTTCTCACTTTCGAGAAAATGTTGATACAGTGAATTTGCGAATTGATCGAATTTTCATATCTGGGCCGATTTTGCGATTTGAAAACACTTGGCATTCATCAAGTGCAACTTATATTGCTCAAGGCAAATGAATTCAAATCGCAAAATCGTCTCATACATAAAACTGACTATTTTATCGAAATCTTTTTCGCCAAAATTTTCCGAAAGTGAGATCCGGAATAGGCCTGATAATATTTATACTGCTGAAGTAAAATAATACACATCTAAGGTAAACGAAATTGTTGCTCTCCTAATCACATAATTGAATTTTACTTATATTCATTCTAAATCATTGGAATCTGCAGTTTGACTAAAGATCATTTTAAAGCTTCGCTTCCAACATTTGTTAACGTTTTTCCCTGCTTAAATTTATATCAAATCCTTAAAACAAACATCTCTTTTCTTTGTTTCCCCTAAACAGCTACGACAAATGTGGCAATATTATAGCGCCAACGTCCAACAATTTACCACAAACAAAGTCACGCAAACACTTCCGTAGCGCTTCGTGTGATGTGAAGATGATTAAAAGCTTTGCGCGTGATCATAACGCCAAGGACGTGGACAGCCCAGTCGCTGAGGTTAACAAATTCAAAAATCTTAAAAAACTACGCACACATTCGCGTAACAATTCAAGCGATTTAAATCCGGAATATCGCGTGAAATTGGGCAATACACGTGACGATAATAGCGCGCTCAATATACGCTATATACAGAATCAATTAAAGCCGCAGGACTGCGCTGAGGAAAATGACGATGATGACGAATTGACGACCGGTTGTGGTCATTTTGTCAAGAAACATTCACGTAATCATTCTTATGATCAAATCTATATGCCAAACAATATACGTTTTGATGCAGACTTTTTGCGACATCCACATCATCATCATCATCATCAGCAGCAGCAACAGCAGCACAATAATAGCAGCATGAAGAAAAACGTGAATTTGCTTAAAAATGTGGTCAATGAGAGTAAAGAGAAAAATTCAAATGAATTGGAGGCGGCAAATTCACGTGGACATTCACGTAATAATTCGAAAGATTTGAATATAAAACAATTAGGTGGAACATCAGCATTAGCAGCAGCAGCAGCAGCAACTAGTAGCAGCACAGTGGTGACAACAACACCTACGCAGTCGGCAACAACAACAACAGCACTTAGTATACTACGGCATAGACGCACCAATTCCAAGGATCTTAACTATACACCATTAGCAAATAGTAATGCTATAGAAACGACAAGTTCCTCCTCCACACCGATTATAAATACAACGCCGCATGCTGCTGCCATAGCTGGTAATGCTAATTCCACGTCCTCCTCGTCCGCTTTTCAACGTCAACATGCACGGAATACATCGCATAATATACAAATCGATGACCGTAGTGAACTTATTAGCGATAACGAAGATGATGAATATCAATCCATACAGCTATAATGCAATAAACAATAGTTTAAGTGTGTCACTAAGCTGTTTTTGTTATTGTTAGCTTTAAATCGTATATAGAAAAACTATATACATATATACAATTAAATGCGTTTTAAAATGTGACATCGATTTGTTGAACACTACACATTATGCTGATAAAGTTTTATTTTCAAAATCATTCCAAATAGGTTCCCATATATGATGAAATTAATTTGTCTTTGCTATATTAATTCAATTTCAACTAAATACGTATTCAAAAATTGCATGAATCTCTTTTTAATAAATGAATATCAGTGACAAAAATAAATAATTAATCTCTAACCCCGGTTCTAGACTTCGATTCGAATCATTTGAATTGAATTGATTTCATTTGTCACTTTAAGATTGATTTTGTGATACGATTTGAGCACATGAATTTCGTTGTACCAAATTCCAATGGGCTCAAATGGCAAACTACTTCTGAAAGTGCCAAAACAGAAAATTTTCTTGAAATCAACTATGATTCAATTATTAGGATTGAAATTTAGAACAGTGTGGTATTTTTTTTTTTTTTTTAAATTAGTACTCAAAGCAAACAAAAAAGGAACAGAAATATCGAGTCAGTTCCGGTCATCTGGATTTCCAGTTTTTCGAAAAACTTTGGCTAAAGTGATTTCAATAAAATGGTTAATTTTCATTCATATTCCTTTCATTTGATGAATGAATTCAAATTGCGAAATCGTTTCATACTTGAAAAGTTTAACATTTTATCGTAGTCAATTTTGCGAAATCTTTCCGAAAGTGAGAATATTCATTTTGGCAAAATTTTTGCAAAAGTGAAAACCGGAACAGATCTGCATAAAATTCCAGTACAATAAGCAATATTTCTTTTTTTTTTTTAATTATGTTAAAAATAAAATTAAAGCCAAACCAGAGAGTCTCTAAAGATTTCGTAATAAAGTTTGATATAAGCAATCTCAAAATATCAGAGCTGTAAAAGAATGATTAAATTTTTAGTTCATAAAAAGGGAATGAATATTTAATCATTTCTTTTGAAGAAAACTCAATTAAAATTTGAATGATTCAAAATAAATTGTAGATTTTGAATGTTTCAAAATGAATTGTAAATTTTGAATGACACAAAATGAATTGTATATTTTGAATCATTCTTTTTGAAAGCTTTTGAAAAAGAAAATTCAACTAAAACTTGAACCATTCAAAATAAATTGTTGAATTTGAATGATTCAAAATAAATTGTAGTTTTTGAATGATTGAAAATGAATTGTACATTTTGAAACATTCTTTTTGAAAGCTTTTAGAAATAAAAAAAAAAATTGAATTATTAAAAAATGTGCAATTCATTTTGAATGTTTTAAATTTATATTTAATTCAATTTTATTTTAAAAATGAATGATTCAAAAATGTGCAATTCATTTTGAATGTTTTAAATTTATATTTAATACAATTTTTTATTTCAAAATGAATGATTCAAAAATGTGCAATTCATTTTGAATGTTTTAAATTTATATTTAATACAATTTTATTTCAATATGAATGATTCAAAAATGTGCAATACTTTTTGAATGTTTTAAATTTATATTTAATACAATTTTATTTCAAAATGAATGATTCAAAAATGTGCAATTCTTTTTGAATGTTTTAAATTTATATTTAATACAATTTTATTTCAAAATGAATGATTCAAAAATGACACTGAATGATTCACAGTTTCATACAAAATTGAATCATTCCTTTACAGCTCTGCAAAATATGTTTTTAAGTAATTTCGTTATTCGAATTTATACTTGATAAAATGTATTTTTATTCTCAAAACTAATTTTCACTTAAAATGCTTTTAAATTAATAACAAACAATAAAAAGTGTTTATATTAAAACATAATAAATAAAATAATATACATATATGGTTATTATATATAAAATACCTACTAAAAGAAAACAATTGTCAATAGAAATTGTGCTGTGAAAAAAAAAAAACAAAAAAAAAGAAAGAAAGATAAATCGCATTAAAACAACATAAACATGAGATACAGTAATATATTTTGAAATAATATTGATAAACTATAACTATATAGAAAGTACACAAACAAATATAATGCTCCACAGATTTTACAAGGATTATGAGAAAAGATATATACGATATATACGATATATATATATATATATATATATATATATATATATATATATATATATATATATAAAAAAATAAAGAATCATATCAATGTTCACACATGTTTATAAACTAAAAAAAAAAAATAATTAAACAAAGAATTTAAATTGTTTGTTTATTGTAGGGATTCCTTAGTTAGCCAAGACTAAAGCAACTTGCGCATAGTTAATAAAATATTATACTATATATAAATATAAGTAATATCTTTTAATTATAATGCCTAGCACAGTAGGTACAATTATACAATAATGCCTTAAAAAACAAAAAAAAAACATAAAGAAAATTGAAAGAAAGAAAAATTAAAACCTTATGAAGCAATTAAAACCCGTACAGAAGTACATAAATAAGTAAACAGTGTCGTTTCTTCAAAAAAAAAAAGATAAATATTAAAAATGCATAAATTAGGACACTATCCCTCACTTACTTACACCCCCACTTACACTCACAATTATAAGTGAAACTTAAAGAAATTATGAGAACGATTTTAATGCAATTTAGCTGCGTATATTTGTTAGTTGTAATAATTAATTAATTAATACACAAAACACAACAAAAAGTTTTTTTGTAAGAAAATATTTTTATGTAGAAAAATATTTAAGTAATGTGAAATTATAAGACTTTTTAGCAGAAATAATAAAATAATACGTATGAAAGTAAAATATCTGTATATGTATATAAAACTCAATCAATATTTTCGTTGTGAACGGATGTAACAATTTCGCTAATTCTTGATTTGTTGTGTTCCTTATTGTCAGGAGATGGATCTTTTGAAAGAAAAAATTAAGATAGTTGAGCGGAACATTAGAAAATATGACAAAGAGTTCTAATTAAGATATACATATATGTACTTATATAATTCACAAACAGTTTTAAAAACAAAATTCTATTGAAAATAAAAAAAATATTAATATATCTATAAAATATATATGCAAGTACGTGAACAAAGGTAGTGAGTGACATGGCTGTGTTCGGAGTTGCTGTTGAAAATTCAAACGATGAGATCACTCATTTTCAAATAGGCCGCTATGTTAGTAGTAACGAGGCGATGTGGCGTATTTTTTCATTTCCTATACATGAAAGATACCCCACTGTTGTTCATTTGGCCGTACATCTGGAAAACGGTCAAAGGGTGTACTTCACAACGGAAAATGTATTACAAGGGGTTGTCAGTCCGCCATCGACAATATTGAGCAGCTTCTTTGAAATGTGCCAGAATGATGACTTTGCCAGAACACTGCTTTAACCCGAAGTGTCTCAAAAGAAAGTTCAAATTTAAAAAATCCATAAAAAAGTAGTTTATTGAAAAAAGGTTTATTACATATTCAAATGCACACTTTGGGAATTTATTTCTTAATAATGATATTGTCCGTTGCGTTCACTTCACTCATTTAATCGAGCACAAAAATTTCCTATGACAGCTCTTCAGGTATTCTCCGTGATGGCCCATACGGTCACTTTAGGCGAATGTAGGGGTTTCTGATGTTTGTGTTTTGGATTGGTTGCACTCCAGTAGCGGCAATTTTGCTTGTTTACATGTCCATTAAGATGGAAATGAGCTTCATCCGAAAACAAGATGTTGGTAAACGTTGGAAAGCGCTCAATCATCTGGTTTATGAATTCAAGCCTCTGTCGAAAGGTCCGGGTTGTCACGAACAGACTGAGTAACACTGTCTACGTTTTCGAATGTTCTCGAAGACCTTGGATGACCGGATTTTGATTTTTCCTGCGTTGAACCAGTCTCTTCAAACTTCTCGACCCATTTTACAATGAGTCGAGAAGTTTGGTACATCATTTAAATGACGAACATGTCGAATACTGCAGAATTTTCTACGCGCTACAGTCGCTGAGAAACGCTCCATAGCAACTATCGCGCCTCTCGGAATAGTTGCGTTCACGCAATCAGCAAATCAAATATGAGCTTTCTTTTGAGACACCCAGTATTATACATACATGGAATAAATCGTCAAAGAAATTGCAACGACGTAAACAAGGACAGCAAGTTCATGGTTACCCGCAAGTATTTTCCACCGATGCACTAGGACGTCTTTATATAGTCCATCCCAGCCACAAGACGAGTGTTTTTATTTGCATTTACTATTAGTCAATGTGTTCGAGGCCCTACATCATTTCAACATCTGCGAACTGTTGATGGTGTATTATGCGACACATACAAAGAATCCTGTCAACGTTTGCGATTGCTAGAGAATGACAATCATTGGGACCACGCTCTCGAAGACGCTGTAATTTCGTCAAATGCTAAACACATAGGAACATTGTTTTCCATAATTTTGTCTTCGTGCTTCCCATCAACACCGATAGATCAGTGGAACAAATATAAATACATATGGCCGAAGATATATTACATCAGAAGCGACTTCGAACATCGAATTCAGATTTGCAAATTAACGAAGAAATTCATAATGAAGCTTTAATTTTAATTGAAGATATGTGCTTAATGCTTACAAATAAAGGATTAATACAATTAGGAATGACAACGCCTAATCGACCAAAGCACGACGCATTTAATCGAGAGTAGAAACGTGAAACCGAATATGATTCCGAAGCATTAAAAGAAACCGTTCTAAGAAACGTACCCATTTTAAATGAGCAACAAAAATATGCCTACGATACGATTATGAAAGTAGTAAACGATGGAACTGGCTGATTTTTTTTTTTTTTCTTAGATGCTCCTTTTGGAACTGGGAAAACGTTTTTGATATCATTGATTTTGGCATCGATTTGATCGCAAAAATTGTATCGCACTTGCACTTGCTTCGTCAGATATTGCAGCTACGTTGTTAGAAGGCGGTCGAACAGCTCATTCCGCACTCAAGTTGCTGTTGAACATGCAAATAAATGAAACTCCAACTTGCAACATTTCGAGAAATTAGGCCACAGGTAACAGAAACCTAAACTTAATTCGTGGAGTGTATCAGAGGTCATATCAGGTTTCGAATGAGTTCAGTAAATTTCGTATTGGCAACCACTGGCGCCACTAAATAATAAAGATTTGGTACATTTTGGAAATAGGCCATGTAAAATTTAAAAGTTCAAATGCAAAAGCAACAATTGATTAAAAAGCTATGCTGTTTCCGGGTGTCCTGTGACACCTCATCTTTTCTCATAAACTGAACAGAGGCAAAATCATATATGCGGCTTCCTATGGCAGACATTTATATTTCTTGATCGGTGTTGTTCCTAAGTTCCAAATTTACTGGAGCAGAGAAGCAGAAATCAACAATATTCTGCCGAGAACTTTTCGGGAGCAGCATATCTCGATTCAAATTACATAAAAGCTTTTTTAAATGAATTGTAGCATTCGAGAAACAACAGTACTGCTGAGATGGTTTTCTGAGATGGTACACTAGTCTTCTATTCAAGTTAATTAGATAAAATCCCAGCTAGAAGCATGGAAGTTGTCCACACCTCAGTCAGCTTGGTTTGATTTTAAATAGAAGCATTACTTGGGAACCTCACATCCAGGATTTCAGTTTATGCAGTATTTCTGGATTTGAAAAGTATCGAAAATGATATGAATCATTCGAACTTTAATTTGTTTCGATGGTTGTAAACTTCACTAGAGACAAAAAGCTTTATAAAATAGCTTAAAGTTACTCTTATCTAGCTTGGTTAATGGAACCAACGAAAACAAAGCGTAATCAAACCGTAAGTGAGTAAATGTTTGCTTATCATTCAACGAAAACAATTCATTGTTACCTACAACATTTTTATACTCGTACTTGTAGAAAATCAATTCACCATAAAGGTCGAATTTAGACATAATAAAAGCAAAAATCATGTTTAGCAGACGCAAAGAAACGATGTCAGTTGGGGGACAGACGCAGTTATATTCCGGTATGTACTATGAATAAATAAGTAAATAAATTAAAAATCAGTTAATAAGTTTTTTTTTCTCAACTTAAAAAGCAAACAAGCAAATCGCGCAACTTTTGGAGGAAAATGCGATTTTACGTCGTAAACTAAAAGAACAACAAACAAGCGAGGTAGATAATGTCGAAGCAAAGATCAAAGCGTTTCGTCTGGAGGATGAACAGGAACGTGTATTTGAAAATATGGAGAAATTGAAAAAGAAGTACAATAAATTACAGGATGCCTACATAGAGAAGGTGACACGCTGCAAAGCCTTGGAGGAAACATTCAAGCGACAAAAGACACTAACCGGACTGGTTATGAAATCGGCTATAGATCAGCGTTTTAATGGTAAGTAATGCTTCGTTCTTGTGTGTTTTTATGTAAGAGACTTGTTTAAAACGCTTATGGCATTTAATTGCAGAACAAATCGTTATGCGGGAAAAGCACGTTTTACAACAAATGGAAACAGATAAACTGCAAGCAGCGCTTGAAGAATCTTACGATATTATAGATGAGCTTGAATTCGAACTGGAAAGTGTAAGTTACCGAATATAATTCAATATGTATTAAAATGGGTGAGTTATGTTAATTTTGAACAATTTTGTCAGTTATACGAACGCATGTTTCATGGAAACAATCGAAAAATTGATAATAGGGTCGCGAAAAAACAAATTCACAAGAATCTTCAACTCATATCTGTCTAGCGTTATCATTGCACATAGGTCGGAATTGTCAGATATTTGACATGAATTCGAAAAATGTAAATAGATACTAAAGGTATTTATAGACTTGCATGTTTTCGTTTCGTTTCGTTTGACCAATTAAAACAAACCAAATGGTTTTGAATATTTCAAATTATAATGAGAACAAGTGAGAGTAAACGAGCAAAATGTTTGACCATATTATTTCGAATGATTCTCTCCTTTCTTGTCCTATTTTCTTATTCCAAAAATGTGTATGTACGACATAATTTGATGGTTTTAGCTCTAGTATGTATTTTTGTATTTGCTTTTTTGTACTTTTCTATTTATGCTCATATGCAGTTAGATTAAAAAAAAACACATAGTTTTTGCTTGTAGTGGCAGCTAAAGTGCGAAAGAGATGGAGAAGACAATCACTGTTGATTTTTAAATGAATCGAAAAACTGCTCTGCTTATTTTACTATTTTGCATTGTCTTTTCAGACAGTTTGCTAGTTTCTTATGTTGAATCAAGTTTACCACAAACGCCAACGTTCTAATACACACTTTAAATTTGGAACACCTGGTAATCATGGATAAATATAAGAACTAAACAAAATTGGAGACTATTGATTGTAACAGCGCCTTCCGATACATCCGATATAAGCCAACGTTGACATAGAGTAGTTTTACTAGAAATTTGATGGTTTTTGTAATCATCAAATCATTTAAGTGTAACTTTATAATGCTGCAGCAGCATATTGCCAAATCTGATCAAAATTTAACGACTATATTGTTGCATAAGATGCATTGAAATTTATTTACTTAGAAATGCTTACCAAAATCATCGTCCCAACTATTAATAATTCAATCAGACTAAAATGGATTAACGTATTCGTGGTCAAAATCAGAATCAGAATCGGATTCCAAGTCACGATAGCTACATGTAAGGGTTATACTCTTGATGGTTGGAAACTTCGGTTACATAACCTCAAATATCTCAAAATTCTGACGTGATGACCCAATTCTGACCCCGGATTCGGATTCTACGCAGCAAATTAAATTTGTAAATTACCCTTAGCTTTCCAACAACTGAACCATGTTGACCTCTGACCTAATTGATTAATAGTAGAAAGTTAAAAAAAAAAGTTGGGGACTGAGAACACCAAGAAAATCGATGACTTAGATTTTTTTCGATATCGAAATCGGAATTTAACACACGACTGAGTTATTAGAAAGAATTTTCTCTTTTCTCCTCTCTCAGTTTCTTTCTCTGTCACTCTCTATCTATCTCTCTCTCTGTCTATCTCTGTGTCGTTTAGTTCATCAAATTGTACATTAAGAAATTCATAACGATGCTTTAGCAACTTAAAATCTGAACTTGTTAAACCCCTGCTGAATGGGCATATGAAAGGCTCTTCTTACTCAAGTATCATCTGAGAAGTTCTCAGTGTTTTTGTGGGGATACCACCATGCTTTGACATAATCCTCTTCCATTATCATTGTATTTAAATGGAAAGAGTTTTAAATAAGTTATAATTATGTACTCAAAATTTTAGATTGTGGTAATTACTTTCGATAAAACGACCGAATTTAGTTCATATCAGATCATATGTAATTGCATTGCATTTTTATATACTATTTAAGATTGATTTACTTGAAATGCAAAATCAAACTCTGCAAAACGAGCTATCAACATTGAAAGCAAAGTACGCTGGCACACCAGATCAAACATCAGAAAATGAACCAGAGCACTGTGAAGGAGCATGCCGACGAAGTTCGTCCTCCTCTTCCGAATTCGAATCTTTTCAGGTCGATGATGCTGACAGTGAAACTTTAGAGCGTAATGCTTTGACAAATAGTGTAAGTAATATATTAAATAATATAATTTAAAAAACAAAATTAATGATTTCTTTTATTTCCTAACGATTTTAGTTGATCGAAACGGCAGAGGCTGAGAGTAAAAACCTGCGCCGTGAACTGCTACGAAGCCGGTTACAAAATACTATCAGAGCTAAGCCAGCAACAAATGATGAAGAAGAGATTATAATACCATAAGCTGTTTATATGTAGTACAAAAATATTACTAATATAAAAACTTATTTAATGTGTTCATGCTGCTGTGTAACGGTGCAAAAATGCAAACTGGCAATAAATATGGTATTTAAATGGTATTTTTTCTGACAGAAATCTAAGCAAAATAGGCTTTTTATATAAAACTACCAAACATTTGTTGTAGTACATGCTTGTTGAAAACTTGCAACTTTGCACTTTTGCACCAATACACAACATCATGAACACCTTAACTGTGTTTTCACTTTTATTAATTAATATATCGAACTTTATTGTGACAAACAGACTTCAAACAGAATAATAGAACTTAAAACCAAAAAAAAATATTTTCAGCATTCACCATTAACCCAGTTCGAAACAAGTTAAACATGCACGATACGCGATAATGCTTTTAAGGTTTCATTAAAAAAATATGAATAAATTTGAGCATAAAAGAATATAATTAAAGAATTAATTTAAATTAAAATAAAATAAACAACTACGTTTATTTCTATTCTGTGTACCCTACACATAAAGCCTGAAAGTAGCTTAATGAGACAAATAAATCCAAACTTAAATTTTTATAAACTATTCCAAATCTTTTGAATTGATTAATTTGTTTTAAATGAAACATTTACAGCATCATGCTCATGTTCATCAAACAGCTACTCTCTTTCTTTAGACATAGTTTTATACCTACAGAGCATGCAATATTCGCTTAAATCGAATTAATATTGGCTTGATTAGACTTTTCGAACAAGTACTTTGCTAGATATAAATTAACTATTTTAACCGATTGCAAGAATCGCCATGCATCTTGTTGCCAAATATTTGAAATTGACAAAATTAGTCAACATGCAATTTTCGATTTATTGACAAAACACATTTATCTACTTATATATAGATATATATGTATATAGAACTGGTTTCTTTCAGACTGACAGCTCCAGTTCGTCTAGTCTGCTCCACTTTATCTATACTAAGTATATACAAATGTGTGCCACTGTAATATTAGGCCGATGTAACAATGGCGACAAAAATAAAATGCAACTATACATTCAAAATTCATATTGCAAGTAATGAACAAATTTTTGTTTGCCATAGGTCTCATTGAGAGGCTTTGCGGATGGCATAGTCATTATGGCAAGTGGTATATTTGAAGAAACACTCTGTAACATAATCAACAGAGGTCTCAAAATTACACAGGACTGGTGCAGGATGGTGCGACTCAACATTAACCCCACCAAAACAGTCATTATACCATTTACTAGGAAGCATAAGCTGGCTAGACTAAAGGAAATCATACTCGGAGGGGTTAGTAGTAATGGTTAGAAAGGAAGTTAAATACTTAGGACTAACTTTAGATAGTATACTTCTATGGAAAAAGCGCACATAGGAAGGAACTATACGAAAATGCACCAAAGCAGTACTTGTGTGCAGGAAGTTGGCCGGAAAATCGTGGGGATGCAATCCGAAAACCATGCTCTGGCTTTATAATTTGATAGTAAATTACTATATGGCATAGTCGCATGGGGAGAGAGGGCGAAACTAGTAAGGGAAATAAACTCCCTACAAAGACTAGCATGTATAGGCATCACTGGCTCAATGCGCACATGCCCAACCACTGCGTTGGAAGCAATTCTAGATCTAACACAACTGAGTATAATTGAGTATATAACTAGGGAAACATTCCCGAGACTTTTAGTTAACGGAAATAAAGTTACCTCAATTTACTGTCAGAAACGTCTCTCTACATAGACGCAGGGAGAAACACTAGTGTGCATGCCAAGTTGGAATGTCTTCTATCGGAACTTCACCATCAAATGTTCCGATAATAAGACTTGGACGTCAGAAAAGTCATATGCGTTTTTACCCTCATACGTTTAAGTGGTACATGGATGTATCTTTGACGACAGAAGGAGGACTAGCCTAGAAGTCATAGGGCCCAGATTAAACCACTGGGAAACCTTGGGCAGATATACTAGTATATTTCAAGCTGAACTGTGCGCTATAATTAGATGTGCACAGTGTAAACTGTCAGACAGTCAGGCGGTGTTAAAAGTCCAAACAAGTGCAGGAAGCACTTATAATATTAGAAAGACTTGGCGAATACAACAAAAGTTTACTTGCTGTGGTTGCCAAGCAACAATAATATAGTAGAAAATCAGCTAGCCGATAGGCTTGCCAAGAAAGAAGCGGCAACGAAAGTGGTAGGATCAGAGCATTTTTGTGGCACTGAGAGATACACTGCACTGAAAGTAATCCGCAATGAAACAAATAGGGCAAAGAAGCAGCACTGGGTGATGAGCCAAGCCAAGGACTTAGGCAAGCAAAAATATTCCTAGGGCGTTTCGACCCGCTCAGTGCGAGAGCAATGCTCCAACGAGGAAGTAACCAGTAACCAGAACATTGACAGGAATACTAACAAGACACAAGACGACTGAGGAAATACCTGTGTGTGTGTGATGGGTGTATATAATTCCCCAGAATTCAGATTGTGATCATAAAAAAGAGACTCCTCTTCATATCGTTGTAGAATAAGAAGCAATAGTCTGCAGTAGATTTCGAATATTGGGCAGCTACGTTGTCACCGAAGAAAAACTGAAAAAGTTAGATCCTACGTTAATACTAAGCTTTACTCAACAAGTTTGGCTAGAGCAGGACATCTAAGAAAAACAAAACAAGAGGTCTTCTATGTCGTAGTTTTAAATTTTGTCCTACAATAATAATATATAAGAGAGAGAGAGAAAGAGAGAGAGAGAGAAAGAGAGAGAGAGAGAGAGATAGACAAAAAAAGACCACAATACAATCAGAGAGACAATACAGTTATGCTCCAGCATGTCGAAACATGTCAAAACCTACTTGATAACGCTAAAATGGGAAGACCTTTCACAACTACGTATTCACCAGGCATTGTTCCTTTTGATTGATCGATGACACATGGCATGGCTGAACTGTACTTCCGTTATTACAAGAAAACAAAATATATATTGGCTACATTCCATACAATCTTCCCCAATTTTTAAGTTTTTATATTAAAACTTTTTCTACCTTTTACCCCATGCAATACGTTTGGACAAATGTATGCAACAGATAAAAAGTGGCGTGCGAGGTCCCATAAAGTATACATATAATAGAGAAAAGACATATTTTTGTGATTTATCTTTATTGAAGTTATACAAGACGAAAATTAAGATATTCCTGAATCAATTCAGCCGCCAAGAAATCTTCATACGTTGTATTAAATCCACTTTTGATATTCTTTGCCGTGGCTATGGCATTCGAGAACTATACCGAATTGATTTTTTTTAAAATAAATAATACGCTAAGATTTGCATACGATGCGTACAATGAGATATGGAAATGAAATCATCGTGACACCATTAGCAAACGCCATATCTATGGCATCTACGCTGAGATGGTTTCTCAAGCACCAAAATAATCGATGAATCTGGTACGCACGACTTTGTGTGATACAGCAACGGGTCGTAAAACATTCTTCCAAACCAACATCTCTTCCAAAAATCGCAACAATTTTTGAACTTATGACCATAAAAAAGTGTGGTAGGTTGGAATAGGACGATAGTTGGCGCAGATACTAGTATCGGAAGTGCGAGATGAGCACAGGCAAATGGTCATAAGTTATGACAAATGGTCATGATCTTGCAGACACGTATAAGAAAAATTGTTTAACAGTTGATTTTATGTTGGGCCTAGTTAATTCTGGGCCTCATTTCATACTGTCTACAAAAAACGTCATCAAAAATTGTTACAAGCACTTATAGTACTAGTAAATCAGTGCAGCTAGAAAATTCAAACGCGTTGTAGTGTGAGTGAGTGTTAGTTAATTATGTTTAATGAACTCTTATCACATCTTATCGTTTTGAGCCAAATGCACATGTGTAAATTTTGACTTGTGCCAAATGTTTTTCTTTATTTTTATTTTTTTTTCAATTTTATTTTTCAATATTCAACGTCACTTCATCATTTTTGGCGCACACATTACCAGTTTGATGAAGACTTAATCTGTATAAATATGCGGATTAGATGAGAGAAGTCAATTATTTTGGTCTTAAACATTGAAGGAACGAAACGCAATTGCAAATATGCTTGGAAAGGTAAACTACTAATAATAAATAATATTAAATTTCCGTAAAAAAAAAAAAATTTAATCCTGACGATTTTGAACAACTTAGTGCTTCATTTTATTAATCGGCTGCACCGCTATATGGGCGCTTGAACTCAAGGAGGCCGATTATGGCCCGGTGGCCTATGAATTCCACTATGAAGTACACGATCCACACACCGGCGACATAAAATCTCAGAAGGAATCACGTCACGATGACAAGGTAGAAGGCGTGTATGAGCTTATCGATTCCGATGGCTATCGTCGCATAGTGCAGTACAAGGCTGATGATGCACATGGCTTCGAGGCAATTGTGCAGCGTGAACCGACTGATATTAAAATTCCACAACCCGAGCCGCAGAAGAAACTAATTGCTGCAAAGATACTAACGCCTGCGGCACCGCTGGTACACTATGCACCAAAAGTAGATCTACATCATGCGGATGCGCCGGAATATGATAATCATGTATCATTTTCGGGTTCTTCATCGAATTACAAATATTAGATACATCATCATCAGCAACAAACTAGCAAAAGTTCTTGAAAATCATTTCACTTCGTAGAAACAAAAAACATCCTCCAACACAACTATTTATGAGTTATTTACTGAATCCTTCATACATACACATATATATGCTGACATATTGTATATAGTAGTTACATATCATTTAATAAAGATGCATCATTTCATGAATCTGTTCGAAAAGAACACATAAAACTAACTTAGTTTTTCTTTTTTTTTTACATGAAAAATTAGATAAGATACATTCTACATTCTACTTCGCAGACGATAACCAATTATCGTACTAATCGCACGTATTTATTCCGACTGTCAGACGTAGACATATACTACAAATGTGAAAATTTTTAACACGTATTGCCAAGATACTTCTCATCTACAATAAGGTATTTTATTCAAACAATTCAGTTCAAGATCACCGACTCTAGCAGAAGTAACAGACGCTTTGTAAATATTAATCTGTGGCAAAATGAAAAACGATACAGTGCATCTACTTTTCATTGTTGGCTTTGTTGTGTTTTTCTTCGCGAAGATTTTTGCTGTGGATGCGAATCAAAACGCAGACAATAGATTCCATCCAAGTGCCATCGATTCAGCATGGCTTAAGGGCCTTGGTTGGGATGTTAGTAATTTGAAGAATAAAATTCAACACAACGATGTCACCACTTATGAATTGGGTTTACCCAACTATGAGATACTCAATCCGGATGACCAGCCAGAGATAATAACGGAAGATCAGCCAAACTATTTGAAAACTTTAAAAACTTTAACAAACGAAAGTGGACTTGAGGAAAATCTAAACGTTACAAAATCTGCTGAGGATAGAGATATCATTGAATTTGTCATAACAAGAGCTACGAATACAAATACGAATAGAATAAATGCAACAAATTTGTTTCATAGTTCTGCGAAATCTTTTGCAAAAGTAAATAATGCAAGCTTGCATGAAAATAATTAGAAATGAAGAATATTTCTTAAGATATATGTAAATAATATTAATAAATTAACTTCTTGAAGTGTGAAAATGTTTATTTTTTTAATTAAGTAAGTTTTGTTAGCAATCTGTAGCTCCTTCAGATCATCATAAACCTGATCTTGCCATCTTAAGCTCAGATTTCCTCACTGACGCCGTCCACCAATTAAGTTCAGTTTACCGTCGTAAGCTTTTAGTGCTGGAAATTCGAGGTTCATCTGGATGAGGTGAGCAACCCAGTGCAGCCGGACTCTGTCAACCTCATCATACAACTTATATAGCTTGTGGTTCATACGGGTCATAAACTCGACGTGAACTCTAAGGGGGGGGGGGGGGGAAGGAAGAACACTGTGGGAAATACATGCTCTAATGGATTTGTGAAATTGACACTGCAATCAGCCATAATTGGCACTAGAGTGTATACAAAACTGATGAGCTTTCCAAATACCAACTTTCCACCACAATACCCAAAATTTTTTTTAAGAAAATTTTTCCTGTTTCTTGCACCAGTTCTAGCCAATTTTCTATAGTAAATGACACTAGAAAGAGTATATTGCAGTAACTCATTGCAGTTTCCTATAGTCGTGCTCATGAGTTGTAGTGTAAATCTATAACTTGATCAATCCTAGGAAGAACAATATGGAAAATAAATGTTTCAATTACTTTTCCCGCCTCAATTTTCAAGTTTTAGGTATGCAGTAAATATCCTGTTACGAGAGCCCAATGATTGCTACTATCTCCGACACTGACTTATGGTTTCTTGTGCCACTTGAAGTCAATCCTCTTCGGAAAATGACATTAGAAATCGACTCGATGACAAATTCAATTATCACACTTTGGTACTAAAGACATATGTTCACACCATCTTGGTAATTGAGGCGGGAAGTTGATATTTCGAGGTAGTTAATACTTTTTCATATATTCTAGCGCCAACTACTGCTGATTGCCACACCAATTCCAAAAACACATTGGAACATGTATTCGAGAATTGATCAAGCAATTAGTTACTGGGATATCCTCTTTTTAATGCCATTTTCTGAAGAGGGTATCAGAAACATTTGGAGAAATGCAATCATTGGGCCTCCGTAACAGAAAAAATGCTTCTTACAAAAATATGAGAAATTTAAACTCAACATATTCGCTAGATTTTTTTGTTTTATTTTCATGTTAACAACACGGCAGTGTAGCCTGAATTCTCCCCTTTGCAACGAGACCGGTTCGAGATCAATACGTTAAGAACAACACGTTACGTGAACAATGTCAATCCAGTATCCCGCAAAGTGCGAAATACGCGGCGTCATCCGTTATCTCGTTTGGAAGGGAAAACCTCCGTTTGAGATTTATAATGAGGTGAAAACTGCATATGGTGATAAAGCTATGAATCGTACAAGTGGTGTCGCTAGTCTAAAAACGGTCTTACGTCTGTGCATGATGATCAGAGGAGCGGAAGATCTTCAATTTATAATTGTGACTGACGAAATTGTGGAAAAAATCGAAAATGCGCTTCGTGACGATCGCAGATTGACAAATCTTCAGATCTCTACTACACGAAACAATCACAGAAGTCCACGGAAACTACTTCGAGGAAGGAATCAAAAACTTGATACCCCGCTTCACAACCTGCATGGAGAGGAATGATGACTCTGTCGAAAAATAGCTCACATTATGTATCACGTAATTTTTTTTTGTTTAAAACCCAATACTGAGATTGATGAAAATTTTTGATGATGAATTTGTTAATTATTTCTGCTATGTCAAACAAACGAAAAACAGTGCTTCCAAATCAACATGAAATACTAAAATCAGATATGTGTTACTGTTTGTCACCTGTTTTTTGAGTATATAAAGTGTTTTCGCTAGCAAACACGTTTTTGTTATCCGAGTACTCGATGAAAAACAGTTCGTCCCGGAATTTTTTAAATGTTTGGTTTGACAATGTTTTTTTTTTTATATGAAGTTTTTTGATATCAAAAACTTTTATCGATCTCAGTATCGAGCTTAAACAAAAAATTTTAAAAACTACGTATTATTTACTTTTTGGATATGCCTCGTAAATTGAATTTAAATTTTGAAAATTTTATAAACATTGGTGGCAACGTGAATTTATTCAATCTTTAATGACAAAACCAAGGTAGATAGATTTGTAGTCTAAATTCATCATATGACAACATGCACTTGATGTCGTCTCTCCCACTTGCCACGAATCGCAAATGCAACAGTTTGTAACAGTCTTAATACAAAATTCACGCAACTCCAGAGACAAATTTTAAAATTCATGGGATTCGTACATCCACTCGACTTGATCTTAAACTTTGATTTGAAAATTATAAAAACAATAACGAATAAAATGAATATAACAAATAAGAGACAAAAATTATAGAAAACCATGCAATGCTGCAATACTTACTATAAGATATGCATCAACTAGTTGCGAATTATAAACGTTTACCTACATTTAAATAGACAAGTGCAAAACGTTCACAACCATTTAAATCCAACATGTTTGCTTGTTTTGTTTTTTCTTTTTGACAGTTTGTGAAGAGAAGTTTTGCGTCCAAATTATGTAAAGTCCTCGGCTAATCCTAATCCGCTCTCTCAGTTCTTTCAATTTGAAATAGGACTTGCCAAATAAGACTTGGTGAGCATCAGTTGAGAGTGTGTTTTTGGGAAAATTTTAAAAAAGAGAATGAATACATCTTCAAACCTGTTGTCGCAACATGTTTAGCGCAACATGTTGGTCATACTTAACGTTCTCAGCATTATCAAATGGCTCCCTGGACTCTTATTGACGCTAAAATGTTTGAATTTCAACCACAGGGGAAACCAATAATAAATAAAAATTAAAAACGAAATATCGTTTTCGATCGTTATAAACCATTTTTCAGTGTGTTACTATCGATAAGGAGAAGATTATGGGCTAATGGTTAGACGGTCGGATGGTTAGACGGACATAGTTAAATCGATAAATCGAGTTTCCGATGTTGATCAAGAATATACTTGTATATACTTTGTGAGATCTACCACACCTCTTTCTGCCTGTTACAGGGTATAAAACTTAAAAGCGTGCGGTGGGTTTGTCTGGGAGCTACCCGAAAATGGACATGGCATACCAACTTCGGGATTCTGCATTAACGTCGCCTAAATATAGTTTCCATGCCGATTTTTAGAACGATTAACAAAAAACTTCACACTTTCCCAGACGTGGTCGTTGGATTTGTATGGGAAATACCCCTAAAAGTGGGTATGGCAAATCACTTGAGAATTTCAAGCATTTGTTGTACCTTAATACTACTTATTAATTTTCACACAAATTGTGAATAGTATTATAATTTAGTCAAAATGCTTGCAACGACTTAAAGAATTGCTACCCTATAAAGTATATACATATATATATTGTATATATTGGGTGTTGGAATTAATTTGAAAGTATTCATAAGAGATGGCGTATCTAGCACTAAATCGCATTGGGTAAATCTGTGACTACATTCATATGAAAGCATACTTCATAAGCTTAAATTTTCAGCATGTGTCATTCCACTAAAGTGTAAACAATATATTTTTTTTTGTTCTGTGAACATGTCGACTTTTGTTCCAATAAAACGCAATTTGCGGGAAGGTTTGCTTTTGTGCTTTCATTTGAAGAAAAAAGCAGCTGAAGCCCATCGTACAGTGTGTGAGGCTTACGGGGACTATGCTCCATCGATTTCAACTTGTGAGTACTGGTTCCTGTGGTGGTTTGAAAGTGGTGATTTTGATACGGAGAACAAAGAACGTCCGGGCCAGCCCAAAAAGTTTGAAGATGAAGAATTGGAAGCATTACTCGACGAAGATCCGTGTCAAATCCTTCAAGAATCATTGGGAGTTGACTTGTCAACAGTTGATAAAGCCATGGAAATGATTCAAAAGCAAGGAAATAGGGTGCCGTACGAATTGAAGCTAAGAGACGTCGAAAGGAGATTTTTCACTTGTGCGAACAGCTGCTTCAACGCCATAATCGGAAGACTTTTTTGCATCGAATGGTTACTGGCGGTGAAAAGTGTATCCATTACGACAACCCAAAGCGAAAAAAATCATGGGTACCACATAGTAGGTGGCTTCATTGATTAGGCGAACGTTTGTTATATGCAACCATATTGCGTTTCGTTTTATAAATAATAACAAAGATTTTCATATATGATAAAAAACTAACTAACTACATGTGAGGGATACTCTATAAAGTGGGCATGGTATACACATGATGAACCAACGCACATTGTTAGATTGTCTTGCCTTCAGATTCTAATGTGTATTGTAGTTTATGGGATCTTCGATGGAAAGTACTGCTTGTGTTACTTACTTTATGACATAATTATTATAAATATTATAGAAACGTCTATATTGCTAACTTGTGGTAAAGAAGCTGACAAAGATATCTTGAATAGTTATACGTCCACGAACTGTCATATAAACGGACGAACATGGCTAAATTGTTTCGTCTCGTATTGCTGATCTCGATCTCAAGGAGAATACGATTTAAGAAAATATATGAAACATATCCGAGTATAACGAAACCATTTTTAAACGGTTAAAGTATCTGTTAGATTCAAACAAATCCGTTATAGTCAAACAAATCTGTTATATTCAAACAAATCTTTTATATTCAAAACCGTTCAAACAACCAAATCGGTGCACTGAAACCAGCGAACAGTGCTCGGAAATTCAAAAAAACTAGCCAAAAATTTTAACTGTCATGTGTCATAGATTTTTGAAGTCGCTGATTTCGAATAGCATGTTAAATTTATAATAGCAAAATAGTGCACCCAAAATGGTAGATAAAAAACCATCTAAATATGGAGTTTCATCAAGATTAAAAGACTTTTTCAACTATTTTCACGCCATTTTTGTATACACTATTTTAGTTTCGGAAATTTTGACATCATAATCGTATTTACTGTTCTTAAAACACTCTGTACATCAAATTACGTTTTCTGATACGCCAGTTTGTTTTCGGAAGTCGTGACATCAGATTTGAAATGAGCGAACTCAAAAATATTTAAATATATTTTTTTTATCTTTCATTTGAGAGCTTTTAGAATTTAAAAAAAAAAAATTTTTAATACAAATCGTAGTGTTGTCATGAGTTATATTACTTACTTAAAGTCATTGGTCTGCTTGTTGAAATGTTCTTCCGAAAAATTCTTGCTGATGTGTGATTGTGCTGCAGCAATGAACTTTGTACATACGTTTTAAATTATATAGCACGTATCTTAACGTTGGGTTTTCTAGCACAGTTACTACCTACAATATAATCTTATAAGTTATGACATAACTTAAATGCTCGAAGCCTATAAAACTGATACACATCTTCTCCACACACACGTTATGAGCCGATTGGTCAAAAACAATTCGAGAGATTTAAACAATTTCGATGAATTACAAATTGAATCAGAAAAAAAAAAATGATAAACGTGATAAACGTGAAAAAAAACTTTACAGATGGTCCCCACTCTCTACTTGATTTAGCGCTCAAATTACCTCTTGGTCTGTTTGGTAAATAGAACGAACGTGCTTTCTATGCAACTTCCGCGATCCACTTGACCGAAATGTGACCAATATCTACTCAGAATTAAGTCAACATGAAAAAAAAAAAATATATATATATATAAAAAAACAAAAACTTTATACATATTTGGCGTACGATGCTCTACATGTAGCAAGTATTTAAATGCTATTCAGCAATTTACAATAAAGAATTTGTCGACAAACCCCACCAACTGAAGACGCTTACTGCAATAAAATGCAACTAAAGGTAAAACAAATGGAATTAAATTGATTGAATATAATAAAAATTATGTCATTAAAAATATAAAAAACAAATAATAATAATAATAATAATAATAATAATAATAATAATTTGTAATAGTAAATAAATATGTTCCAATTATATAATACAATAGATCTTTGTAATATGTTTCATATTGAGTTTGGCTTGGGCGAATGCGCGTTTTCCGGAATATTGTGCAGAATGTGAACAGGAAGTTTGGGAACAGGTGCCATGTTCAGATATACCAACAACATCAACAGAAGTTCCAACAACAACAACGACTCCGAGTACAAATGCAATTACAGAAACAACTTCAACACCAACTCCTAGCCCCACAACAACAATATCATATTACCAAATTTCAACTCCCACATCCGACACCAGCAGCACAGTATACGATGATTCAAAAGCATACAAAAAGTGCTATTGTGAATGTAAGCAAGGATGCAAAGAATTCTGTAGAAAGATTGTCCTTTCTCCACCTAATCAGCAAATAACACAAATTTCATCAACCGCTGAAGAAGTACCCGGAGAAGCACAGGTTGAGTTAACACATATACATCAACGAAAAGTTTATCTCAATGCAGCACCAAATTATGTGAATCGACTGCCCTTACCGTATGCAGTTAACAGTGCACCGAGCTACAGAGAACCAGCGCCACCCGCTCCACCTTCGTACAGCATAGACGAAATCACACAACTGCTTAATACGGATTACAATAGTCAAAAGGACTATCAGACGCAAGGCAATTCGCTATACTATGCACTTGCACCTGTCTACAGTCAAGTGTATACCAATCAACCGAATTCGTCAGTTGTAAAAGCTTTAGCCTCCGCCTCATCATATCCGAGCATACCGGAACAGAGCAACTATGTTTCGAAAGGAGAATCTCCATCAACCAGTGCATATGATAGTAGCTCAACAGCAGCACCAACAAAACCAACCGGCACATTGGAATATGCCATTGATAGTTATCTGAAGGAGTACGTCTATGGTGGTGCACCAGCAGTGCCACCATATTCCAGATATTAGATACTAGATATGTATGCATGTAAGTAAGTCGGTTCATAAGTGTGTACATATTTAAGTATGTAGTTAAGTAAACAGTGAATTGTATACTGTAGAAATATACGTAGAAGATAGTTATAAAATATATACATATATAGTCTGTCTAAAACTTAATACAAGTTTTTTTTTTTTAAATTTGAAGGAATGAAGATTTTCTATGGCAGCTCTTGTGCATGAATAAATATGTTACACGAAACAATCAAGACGTGTGTTATTTCTACCTTTGCATGGAAGCTACTTCTTATAGTGACGTTGCACATTGCCATTATATGCAGAGGGAATAGCAGAATCTATAAATATTAAAAGTAGAAACTATCTCTATCTTTTATAGTGTCCAAGATATCCTTCTTCACACATACGGTCGGTCAGACGAACATGTCTATATCGGCTCGATTTTTGATGCTGATCAAGAATATAGACACTTTATATGATCTATTTCACATTTCTCTGTCTTCCAATTCTTGTTACTGCTTTGATTTTGTCCAGAAGTCTGGATGTTCTAAATCTGGCCTACTTTGGCGAGGTGCTCGTGTTGTTTCTACAGTTGGAGAGTTCCTGTCAGTTTTCATTATTTGTTCGCTGGTTCATTATTTTGTTATTAGTGTTGATACTCGCAACATTGATATCGGTTAGGATCACACTGTTCATTCCAGTCTTCCTAATTCCACAAATTGTCCATGCCACGAAGATCATATTGTGATCGCCAACTGGTAGATGAAAGGACAATGCTATGTCAAACTATTCCATTGTCCAAGTCAAACCACTCCACACAGCCCCGTCTCGCCATAGTACCGGTCATATTGGACCCAATCTTCTAGAAAATAGTATAGAGTTTTTGTTCTCCGTGGATTCATGGCCAAATCGATAAACAAGATGATGATTTGGGCTTCTTCAAAGGTATGAAGGTTAACATGTACGAAGTTTAGGATCTTTGTGCGTTTCGTAAAAAAATACTTCATCTACATTTTCATTGGATTGATTTCCAAGCAGCATGACTTCGTCGGAGAATGTTGCTGATACTGACTAAATAAAAAAAAGGTTATGAAATATTAAATTAAAGTTTGTGTAGGTAATTTTTTTGTTTTTTTGTTTTTTTTTTTTTTTTGATAAAACAAAGTCAAAACAAATTCTAAAAAGACTATGCCCACGCATGTTATTTAAAATAAAGTGTGTATTTTTTTGCCAATTAAAAAAAAATAAATTTAATTTAAGTGTTAGAGCAAGGTGCCCAACCATATGATACGCTACATATCTACATACTGGGTATATTGATAGAATATATAAAAATGAGAACGATATGGAGACTTATTTGCATATATGTATATATATAATATATATATATATATATAGATATATTTATATATATATATATATATATATATATATATATATATATATATATATATATATATATATATATATATATATATATATATATATATATATATATATATATATATATATATATATATATATATATATATATATATAGATTCGTCATTAGTGACGATAACAATTGCGTCAAGACTCAAATTACTCGAGCATTTTTTCCATCAAGGGTTCCAGTCGGTCCATTCATTCTGGGAGTTAGTTGACTCAAGGCTGAGGGTCGTCGCTGTTGGCTCCTGCAGGGTTTGATGTCCTGTATCTCGCCCCCTCACGCTTGCATTTACATTAGTGAGCATCTACGCAAACACTCTCTCGCTCTCACGCTCTTAATGTTCGGCTCGTATACGTGTTTGTGTGTTTGTGTACGACAGTATTTGAGTGTCTTAAATAAGCATTTAATATATTTACGCATATAAAATGTAACAACAATAACAACAAACAAAAAGAGGTAAAGCAATAACAAAAACAACTGCAGCTACAGCAACAGCAGCCACAAGTACAACAATAACAAGATCGTATATGACGTATAGCCGCACCCCACCGAGCGCTAGATAACACTAATACGCAAACACACACACACACACATAACTATAACTTTCCCAAGCCTTCAGGCGGTACGTGAGGGGAATGGCTCTTTCGTATTTGGTGGCGTTCATCGATTTAATAGACGGTAAAAAACCCTACTTCTTCAATTTGTTCCAACCATCGTACATGCTTCATCCATTCGTATCTCCATTAATTGCATTTGCAGAAATCACCTCTCAAGCGTACAAATGCTGCGGTTTTACCTGAAAGTCATAAAAGTTTTTAAGCAAATTTTAATGTTTTTGGGCAGGCGTTAACACCAAAAAAAAAAAAAAAATTAAATAGAAAAAAATTTTGGCATGCGTCGAAGTGCGTTGCGTGTGCGTTTCTGCGGCACTTTTAAAAAGAAACTTGCACCACGGGCCACTTTGCCTCTTGACTCTTGCCATGAAATACGATTACTCGTAGTAATCTTGTTCTAATTTTGTGTGTGTGGCGCAAGATACAATAATTTGAATACAAAATAAGTAAGTAAATATCGTTTTTATTACTCATATTACTGCAAAGTAGTTGCATAGAATGTGTGCTATGTGGACTAGTGGAAAAAAAACCTCGGCCAGACAAGACAAGTGCAATGCAAATGCTTTTTTGAATATGGGCGTGGATATCACAGCATGTGTCGAATCAAATTGAAAAGTGGCGGATGTCGCAATTAGTCTTGTTTATTTCAAATCTGTGTATATTCAATATCCATGCAATATATTGTAACAAAAAAAATTATTCCTGCAAGAATCACAATTTTCCAAACGTTCACAGTTTAATTTGTGATTCACTTAGTACTTTAAGCTAGACTTAAAAGCGTTATAAACGTGACTCGCTGGAGCAGTCGTGATTCAAATGATTATTTAAAACAAGAGAAAAAACGTTAACTTCGGTAAAACCGACACATCACTACTCTTCACAAGCTTCTAACAAATTTCTGTCAAGTCTTTTAATGCTATAGTGATAATTTGAAGCCTTCATTACATTTTGAATGTGGCTAGTTCGAAAAATACAATAAAAATATTTAACACAAATTCAATGTGACCCATAGCTCATAGGACCCATAGCCATTATATCGAATTTCAATTTGATATTACTTGAAATAAGAAATGTTTCCATACAGAAACCCAAAATTGGGCGGTGGGTATGGGGGCAACCTATAAAAGTGGCCGTGACATGTTCAATGTAACTCATGTTCAGCCTAGGAACATAAGAAGTCTCTGAGAGAGTGTCCGTCTGTCCCCAGTCTGGGTGCATCAAAACTAGTCTCTCAGTTTTTTAATATATCAATCTGAAGTCGGGTATGGAGACTTCTTATGTTTCTAGGCTGAATATAACATGTACATATTTTGTAATGTTAATAGAGTACTAAGTATAAAAACAACTTTCGCACACAAAGATTCACAAAGATTAAACTTGAAATATCTACTGCTGTACTAGATTCAATGTAAAAGATTACTTTGAGGCTAACTTTGAAATATATTATACTAGTTAGGTAAGAGTAAGTTTTTTTACACCATGTCCTTTTGTCCGTCCGTCTGATAGTTTCAACACAATATTTTTTTTACTAATGTTTTTAATATCTGGCTGAATGTCGGTATTTAAGCTTCTTTTGATCCCAAGTTTATGAATTAGTGTAGCCTGCATACAAACCCACCGCCTACTTTTGTATTTTTGTATGAAAACTTCTATAGCTAAGTTACAATCAGCTCAAAATTAATCCACAACCCTCTACCCTATCAAACCGTCAAAATGGCGAAGTTCACATGCCAAAGACTCTAATTTGAATAAATTTTATTGTATTACTAACTGGTAACCGACGCGTTTCTGCCTCTCCACCTACCTCTTCTTCCCTCTGCCACTCCTTCCTGCCTCCTTCCCCTGCCTCTCTTCACATGCACCCGTACCCTCCACCCGATCCCCTACCCATTCACCCCTGCCACCTTTCACCCATGCGCCCTGCACGCATTCCCCAGCCCTTCCCATACCTCCCTTCTCCCTGCCCCCTTCGATCCCATTAACATTTATACAACATTTCATCCCTCTTTTGTAAGTGGTACCCTGCGCGTTGCTGCATTTCACCCTACCTCACCTACCTCACCTACCTCACCTACCTCACCTACCTCACCTACCTCACCTATCTCACCCTACCTCACCTACCTCTACCCATCCTTTCCAATGCCCCTTACCCTATCTCTCATTTCCCTACCCTTCTTCCCTCTTGTCCCTTTACCTACCACGCCTTCCATTACCTCCCATTCCCCTTCCCCTATATCCCTGCCCCTATTCACCCTTCCACCTCTTCCTTAACACTTCCCCTTTCCTTCCCTTTCCCTTCCCTCTTCGATCCCATATACAACATTTCATTCCTCTATTTGAAATTTTTTGTGCCAGGAACACTTGCGGGCATTCACAGTAGATCAAATTGTGAATCTAAACCATTATCGAATCCCCATAAACACACACACAAATTTTCATCAAAATTGGTCCAGCCATTTGGAAGGAGTTCAGTCACGTACACACGTACAGAATAATGATTTAAGAATAATGAAGTATTTGCTACGTGTGTACTTAGCACTGACTAAGAAACCACTTCACCTTAACCCTCCGCTTAGCGCATGTTTCCATTGTCACATTCGCAGCGTATGGGCCAGAGTATTAGGGTATTAGTAGAGTAATACTAATGCTCCGCTATTATCCGCTTCCCCCTGCCACTCTTTCCCCCTGCCCCACCTTCCATATGCTCCTTTACAGTACCTCCAATTCTATTAAAATTAGAAAAATCTAAAAAAAAAAAATTCTGTTTATCCAATCGCCACGAAACTTCACGTTACCCACGGGACTTTTTTGAACATTGACACAAAATTTGATCAAAATCGGTTGAGCGGTTTCGGAGTCTAAAGGGAACGAACATACATACTTAAATTTTTATATATAAGAAGAAAATAAATTTTAAATATAATAAAGTAGTAATAAAATTTTGAAAACACCAACTCACGATCGTTGATTGCTTTAGCTTATGACCAGCTGGTGCGACATTTAGCGTTGAGTAGAATAACATCTAGTTCGCTTGCAAGCGCTTATGTGAAATTGTGTGGCCTCCGCACCTTCCACATGCTCCTTTACACTACCATCAATTCTATTAAAATTAGAAAAATTACAACAACAAAAAAACTTCACATGATCACCCACGGGACTATTTTGAATATTGACACAAAATTTTGTCAAAATCGGTTGAGCGGTTTCGGAGTTCACATACATACTTCCATTTATATATATATATATATATATATATATATATATATATATATATATATATATATATATATATATATATATATATATATATATGTATATAGATTTATATTAATAAAAATAAATAAAATTTCTAAAATAAAAGTAGCCTAAGTTACTCCTTATTACATCAGCTATCTGCCAGTGAAAGTCACGTCAAAATCGGTCCAGCCGTTTCAGAGATTAGCCGGAACAAACAGACAGACAGACAGACAAAAATTGTAAAAAAAATTATTTTGGTATACTATGTACCGTGTACATATGCATTTATTAAAAAACGGTTATTTTAATATTACAAACATACACTCCAATTTTATTTATCTGTATAGATAAGTTCTACTTCATCCCTCATTTTGATCAACACAAAAAAATTACTACTAACCACTATGACGATCAAAAAATTTTGGTCTCACTTAATCGTTCACCTTGTATAAACGAATGAATTATATGAAGTCACAGACTTCATATACTGGTAATGGAATAATAGTCCGCCTTGAATGTATAGTACAAAAAAGCGAATCTTCCATATGTAATAATTGAATGATTTTTGCACTAATCTGTTGCTTATGAAATTTTAGGAAAAGTCAAGTCGCTGGTATAATTTGAAATATGTTTAAAACTCAACCAAAGTCCAAAAAGGTCTGGCCAGACCCATGCTTAACCCTCCGGGGTTAAGTCATCTAATCACAATTTGTAACTATGTGGCTTAGCGTATGACGCTACTGCTGCAGCGGACCTTTCGCTGCATATTTATTTACCTTTCACTTGACACAGATAAAAAAAACATTATAAGCTGCCTAAATCTATAACAATAAAATTCAAATAAAATTCGTGGTACTTATTATGCACACATTTTCAATGTAATCATTTGTTTAATTGTTTAACAAAGTGCCTCAAAACTGTAATCAAATGTAGAGCAAATCTGTGCGCCAAATGAGACAAAATATTATTAATTAAAACATAAATAATGAATAGCGTCATATTTGCGACAACATTTATGCATATCTGTATACTATACTCGTACTTACACGTTTATTTATGTAGCTAAACTATTTGCGAGCATAGCGAAAAACATAAATAAAAAGCAAAAACTATCCAAATTAAATTGCCAGCATTCCGGTTCGCTTCAACTGTCCAGAGTTAAAAGCTAGAGTGTAGTGTAGTGTTAAGCCGAAGGGGTTTGGTCGGCAGTTGTATTAAATTTGGACTGCATTCAATATAAAAGTTGGTAATTAAAAGTTAAGAATCGTAGTCTAACGCAGGAGTTTCAAGCAGTCTGACTTCAAAACAAGTCGCTTAATTCGCAAAACAAATCCTTAAAAAGATAAAAATAATATACCAAAACAAAATGTTCACAGTGAGTATGAATTAAGAGAGCAACAACTACAAGGAGGATGTTTATTTAATTCGTTTAATTTCTGAATCCTATCCAATCCAATCCAATCCAATCCAATCCAATCCAACACAGTTATTTGGTTTGTTTATTATGGGCATTGCAGCCACTGCTGCCATTGAGTATCCCATCTATCATGCTCCAGCTGCCATTGTGAAGCCTGCGCTTGTCAAGACACTCGAAGTGGAAGGTCCAGCACATTACGATTTCTCCTATTCAGTGCACGATGATCATACTGGCGATATTAAGAGTCAAACCGAGTCACGCAAGGGAGATCAGGTACAAGGACAATACACTTTAATTGATGCTGATGGTTATTTGCGTACTGTGGATTATACGTCGGATGCCCATAACGGTTTCAATGCCATCGTACGCCGTGATCCATTGGGTCACAAAGTCATTAAGGCGCAACCCATTGCCAAAGTGATTGCCCCAATCGCCTATGCTGCACCTAAGCTGCTGACCGCTAAGCTACCATTGGGCATCTACCACTAAATCTCACTGTACTGTACTGAATTCAACTCAACTCAACTCAACTCGATCATCAGACTTGTCATACATTTTGATATTATTTATAGGCTATCTCATCAATTGCGTTAAATCTAATCACCGCCTCTTCCACTATATAGTATGTATATATATTTTGCACATCACTACTATCTATACATGCACATTTTGTTTCTCTCAAGAACTGCTTGAAAGATGCATTTCCATTCAATTTTATTTTTGTTTAAAACTTCTTCTACTTTCCTTACTATGTATTTTATTTTGTAAACTGTTTAAATTAGACAGCAAAAATGCATTTTTTTATACACAAATATGATGCATTAAACAAAATTGAAAAAAAAAATGGTGTCTTACTTCGTACTTCATTGTGGAAACCCATTTTATCATTGTGAAAAACCTAATTTTCGAAACAAAAAATCTTCACCGATGAAGCGCATTTTCATCTTAAAGGGTTAGTCAACAAACACAATTGTAAAATTTGGGGCTGGGAAAATCCGCACATGATTCATGAGAAGCTAATGCATCCACAACGAGATGCGGTTTTTTGATCAGGCGGCGTGCGTCATTAAGCCTTATTTCTTTAAATAGCTATGATTACAGGAAAATGATGACGGAGTTCTTGAAGCCTCAACTGAACAGTATGGATGGTAACGTCATTGAAATAGATTTCTGGTTAATACCAAGTGAGTCTCCACTCTTCCCAGACTTGTTATTTCCAAAGCAAGTGTCGTCATCACAAGGGGGTCGTGTTCGAAGCTCCCGCTGAGTCTTCACTAGTAATAGTTTTACTGTTGTGGAAACCAAAACTATGCACCAACTATTAATTAAGGAAGGTTGCCCTCTCACAACTTGCTCACCTTGGAACGGATATTTAGAGGCTACCCAGGGGATACGTGTCATAATGGACGATTATGAGCTGCAAAGACCGTTTGCAAAAGAAACATTTTTACCCATTTCCAAGTAAATGGCAATCAATAACTTTTCACACTAATTTAAACTTCTGAAAACGACTCCATTCTCCATTATACTATATTACATTATGCTATTAAGTATTAAGAATCAATCTACGTCACCACTAGGCGGCTGTCCACGCAAGTGAACAAGGAAGTGTTTAAATGCATGAACTCGGCCTAACCAGCTCGTAACGTAGTGTCTGGGCCAAGGTTGCACGAGGAGCAGGTTTCAGCAGCCAGTTACGTTAACTAGGACGCAGTGTCAGAGTTAGAACGTGGAGGGCCATACTGATGGAAAACGGGTACTGCGACAGTAAATGTTGGATTTTGTACAGTAGCCGGGATATGGTTAAATTAATTTAACTATATTAATTTAAGATCTTCTCTGTCTCTTTTTTGAAATGCATAATAACCTTAGACGAGTTGTTTCTGACCTTGTCAGAGTGGCTGTTGTAAAGTGGCTGTTTATCTGCTTAATTTTGAGGCTAGCCAAGGCCCGACAATCGCATAACAGATGTAAACTAGTTTCGTCGTCTAATAGATAGAGTCTGCACTTTGTTTCTGAGGAGAGACCTAATTTATTTAGATGGTAACTCAGTTGATGATGTCCAATAAGAAAGCCCATAAGCAGCATCAGGTCAGATCTATTGAGATGTGCGTTGGTTTTAGTGTATGTGTATGTATCCAGTACCGAGAAGTAGTACTTTTAAAACGATCTACTATGAAAGATTTAAAGTTAGTCCAGCTAAGTCCACAAAAAGGTTCCGGACCTATAAAGGAAGTTGCCGAAACAGTCCTAGCCTGTAAACATTGCTCATCGTAAAATTATGCAATATTTTCATTTGAAAACCTCAGTCCAACCAATATCAAAGCGGAGCTAGATTTTATTCTATGGGCATCTGCTCCTTCATTTATAACAGTAAAATGTTGAGTGGCAAAGGTTCAATGAGGCCTATGAGCTACCAAGATGAACTTCGCTATGGTCGACTAAATGAGCTGACCACGCCAGATATTGTGGAGAAAATCCACAATATGACATTTGATGACAGTCGTTTAAATATGCGCGAACTAGCAGAAGGTGCTGTACATTGCATATGGACTAAAAATTTGGTTCTGAGAAAATTATACGCAATGCACCAGTTCACACATCCTTTTTTTTACCAAAATCTATTAATTAAAATGCGAATTGCTTCACTCACGTTCGTGTTATGCCAAAGCGAAGTATATAGTGGCTGTTAAATCTGTTATACACATCATTAGAGCTTACCTGTTATACACACTAAGTGTACTTATCTGTTGTACACACACATATGTATACAAACGTTAGATGCGTGTAATTTTCTTCGTAGATTTGTATTTATGCATGTAAAGGGTGGACCATCTATATATAATATATAGCAAAAAGAACTTCGTTCCATCCGGGTGTCCCACGACATCTCTATTTATTCTTCTACACTTAAGCTTGTAGAATGATTTAAAGTGGCCACCTCTACTGGCTCCGTAGTACCCCATGCTGTAACATCAATTTTCGAGCACTTTGTCAACAGTTGTCTATTCTATTGAAACAATTTGAAGCTTCAATGTTTTGTTTTAAATTGTCAATTGTTTGAGGGTTGTCCCCATAGACTTTAACCTTCAATGCACTCCAAAGAAAGCGCAAATGCATGAAACCAAGGTAAAGCCATAGTGACGAAAGCCTACCTGCAACTTATAAAACTTCTGATATCTATTTTGTAACGATTTTATTTTACATTTGTATTGTTGTGATTGATCGTAAGCGTCAAACATCACACTACTTTGGCAGTGAGCAGAGTATCACATACTGAATCAGTCTTGTAAAAAATGTAAACTTAGGAAAAATTAATGTAGTTTATATATTTATATACAATATGTACAACCGAGGTGTTTATAATTGAAATATAATATATTATGTACATATTCATTGCTGTTTTCACGGCTTTGTGACATTGATCCGGCCGAGTTAGTAACTCTACTACCAGTATTAATGCAATTCAACACGTCTGACCTGAGCCGTATAACCGAGTAGTGGATCAGAGCTATAGTCTACAATGCGGCGATGATGTCCATCCGGTTCAATAAGCGAATATCTGCCAGTTACATAATCTCCACGACGATGTTCGAATTGATCCTTTACATCACCCGTATGACTGTCATGTACCGAGTAATGAAATTCATATTGCGGTGGACTGTCTATCAATTCATCCGGATGAACGCCGCTAATAAGCCCAGCACTGGTCAGCGACAGCATGCAAATGCAAGAGACTATGGTGAAAAACTAAAATCAAATTTTCAAAACGAAGTTTTTAGAAGTTTAAATTAAGTTTAAGTGTATGTCAATATTTAATCATCTCACCAATGCGTTCATCGTGACCAACATTTAGTTTGGCTTGGCACGTGCTGCTTACTTCTGGTTGAACTTCAGTCGACTACTGTTTGCTGCTATGCAATTTTTGCTTTTTATATTGTCTGCTTAGATGGATGGTATCACTTCACAAATGGAGACGAGTGAAATTCAATGCGAATTTGCAAAATTTTTGCTGTAAATTGTTATGAAATGAAATGAAATCAAACCGCAACTAAAGGAAATGAAATTCAATGCCTTGCAATGTGCGTTTTGAAAGTCAGTCACCAGTAACAACTCAAACAGTACATGAGAGCATGTCATGACAATTCAAAGAGGAACAAACTATCGACCAATAATATGCACTGAACTGGTGCCATATGGGGTATATGAACAAAACATTTACCTCTCATTTACCTCGTAATCTAGAGGTAAATGAGAGATTTGTTTTTGACTTTTTAAAATTTTAAGTTTTACATCATAAAATATGTTCTTCTTGATATTTTTCTTGATGTTTTCTAACGCTAAAAATATAATTTAATATAAAAATATAATATAAATATATATTTAAGGCGCCAAACAGATGTGGCGCTTAACAATTTCTGTAGACTGGAAAAGTGCTACCATAAAATAGAATTAGCTCACCCAAGCAGATGACGCATAACAACTTCCGTAGTATTGAAAAGTTCAACCAAGTAAGAAGAATGAAATAGATTTAGCAGACGGCGCTTAAGAATTTCTGTAGACTGGAAAAGTGCTACCATGAAATAGATTTAGCTCACCCTAGCCGATGGCGCATAACAATTTCCGTAGTATAGAAAAGTGCAACCAAGAAATAAGAATGAAATTGATTTAGCAAATGGCGCTTAACTACTTCCGTAGTATGGACAAGTGCTACCATATAATAAGAACGAAATAGATTTAGCTCGCACACGCAGATGACGCATAAACACTTCTGTAGGTTGGAAAAGTTCAACCAAGTAATAAGAACGAAAAAGATTTAGCAGACGGCGCTTAACAATTTCTGTAGACTGGAAAAGTGCTCCCATGTAATAGATTTAGCTCACCCAAGCAGATGGCGCTTAAGAACTTCCGTAGTATGGAAAATTGAGACCATGTAATAAAAACGAACACAAAATGTTGTAAAAAGTCTCCAATGTTTCAAAGATTGACGCGAAAAACACATTCTTGGACATGGTTAGATCGACCCGTCTTGTCGTGCTGACCAAATAATTTTTTCTCTCAGGTTTGTGTCTCAGTGAATTACACTGATGATGTACTGATTAATGTACTACAGTTTTAGGCAGGAGTTTCATATAACTTCGATTTAAAAATTTCAAGACTCACATAGGACTCTCGTATTTCACTGCAGTATTTTAATGACCACTTTTACTCTTACATTTTATGCTCACGAAACTGCAATCACATTGGAGTGACAGTATACAGTAGGACTCTTTAAAAAATTGACACTATGCGAACTAGTACTTTCAAAACTTTCATGCTTTTGCTTGCTTTCAGGCTGAACTTCATAACAGTTGATCCACTTTAAGCGGAGATATGACGAACAAAGTGACAATACATCAATCGAATTTCTTACATAATTTATTTATACTAAACGACAATACTACATACATTTACATACATGTAGTTAACTTATGAAATAAATACCACATAAATTAAACTAATAAAATATAAATACTTTTTTAACTAATTATTCTTTTCTTTTTTACATATGTAAGTACAATATTTTTATTTATGTATATATTTTTTTATCACAGCATTTTAATTTTAGCATATTTCTTTAATCTATAATTCACCATTTAAACACATTCATCAAGACAGTTATTAGAAAGTGTAATGCTTTAGGTTTCAGGTACGATGACATCCACAAAAGATTCCGCTTAAAACCTTTTCTCCAACAAGGAACCTATCAATTACATCAAAATTTATTACACATTTCGTTATTAACTTAAATGAAACTAAATACTTATCTACAAATTACATTGAGCAAACATTTTTACATACTCTAATTCATTTTCTTCTATCCATTGTTTTTTTTTTTTTTTTAAGATTTTCAAAAATATTTTGTGCCCAATTTGCTAATTTACTTAAATATTCGAAAAACTTTTTTAAACAAAATTAAAGTGCTTTTTTACTTTAACTGGCAATATTTAATTTACCATTTTCAGCGACCATCCATGCCGTTAATTTCTCATCCTCGGTTTTGTTAGTTTCATCCCACGGAAATATTGATTTTTTTTCGTCCTGAGTATGAACTCTGGAATGAATAACAAGAACAAGAAATAAGAAATAAGAAACGTTAAAACCGCAAATGTTCATCAGTTTATATGGTGAAGACTACATCAATTAGTGAACGAATTCAAACCAATATTCATTGGATTATTTGTACTTGTAACTAGAAAAAAATTAGTGTTGACTGTTTTATTAGAATGAATATATTAGAAATTTTTTCCAATTTTTGACTCTACTTTACTTTCTACTAAATCGCCCACTATATAAAATGCTTCATCTACGCTAAGCATTAGATTATCTATGAATGCAATCCTTAGGGATTGCCCGAAAAGTTTCTTTCTACTTTCCTACTCAATGTTTTGCTTCTCTTTCTCAAATCAGTGTTCTAGAGTTGCAGGCAGATCGCGTTATGAGATCTTCATCTCTGTACTGGTAAACTACACTATACTGATAAAAGTAAATATATTCTGCACACTTTCAATCTTCTGTTAGCTTTGAGTTTGTCAATGGTCGTCGGATTGTTGGCATAAACTTTACTTTTAAAATAACCCCACAGAAAAATGTCTGCGAGAGTTAAGTCCGGAAAACGAGGAGCCCACCCTTCAACTTTGTGACCATCCCGATTTTATACATGCACCTTCGGGTACTCAGTGGCTAGGCAAGGTGGGGAACTGGGTGGTACGCCGGATACCGCCGCATAAAGGGGCACCCAATTTCTTTTGCTACAAAGCATTATTGCAGATTGTAAGTCTAGTTAACTACAACATTTCTGCATTTTTCAAAAATTTCAAACGCAAATTTTCAAGTTATTGGACACTTCATTCAATAATCATCCAATAACTCAATAAATATTCAACCGGTTTCAGACTTCTTAGATTAGGTTATGTTGGATGGTCAACATGGTTGAACCCCACATTGTTATGTAGGCCAGCATAGGCACCATATGTATTTCCTATTTCTACCGCAGCTACTCTGAGAACCACTTTGACAGTGTCAAGAACGTCGAGATAGGTTTTATCTCTTAATCCGAGAACTCAATTAAATTATCCAGCAGGGGGCTCCCTAACAACGTCAGTGTTTTCCTACTCTGGGCCTGGCAGTGACATAGCAAGTGCTCTACCTCCTCATCCTCCTCGGCATTTCCACAGCATCTGCAGAAATGCCGTGAGTTTACCCCTAGCCTTGTGCCATGTCTCCCTATTATGCAGTGGCCTGTGAGGACTCCCACAATAACAGCTATCTGCTCTCTCCTATGTAAAAGTAGTGTTATTGTTCTTTTGAGATTATATTTTGCCCAAGTGAGTCTGGAGATTCTACACGTGCCAAGGTTACACCATCTATTGGTTGCTATACCATCTTTGATCATCTTTGTAGAGATCTGTATTTTACATGTAGCCATGGGTATACCAACAGTGGCCTTCCCTGGAAGGATATCAGCGCTGGTACCCTCCCTGGCTAGCTTATCCGTTTCACAATTACTTGCAGTAACCTCCTGGAAATCTTCGTTTTCGCACTAGTTTCCAAAAACTTACCCTAAGCGAACAGATTATGTAGAAAGACAGAGAAATTAACTGGCAGACAAACGGATTTGGTCATGATAATGAATATACTATCTACATATGCGGATATAGTTAAATTGAATTGTGCTGACTTTACTGCATTTTTCAGTAAACTAACAATACTATTTACATATTTAGTAGCTGTGAAGTGTACAAATCTTTAATAAGTGCTCAAATATAAACAAATGATCATTAGCTACTTATAAAACAGCTAAATTGAAATCTTAAATACAATATTTACACATTAACTATGCAGATGATGGTGGGATAGACCTGTTATTAACAAATATTGTGCCTTACCACCATTGAACTACACTAAACTACTAAAACTACTACTAGTACTACAACTATATAATATGAGTTTACCTTATGGGCCAAAACCGACAATCGTCATCATTGGAGGAGTCGTTTTGGATATCCCTGATACACAATTATTAATGAGAAGCAAATTAAATTAATATACAGGACAGTAACAGATAAAAAAAAAAACACAGATAGATGTTGCTAAGTTAAAGCTTATATGCAAACTTTTCAAGAGTGAACTCAGTTCTGGCTTAAAAAGTTTGTTTATATGCTATAAACTTAACTAACGGGAGTTTTAAAAAAAACTCCCGTTAGTTTTTTTACAAACAATAATCAAATAAATTAAAAAAGCTTTGATGATATATATTGTATGTAGTATATGTAACATTTAAAAGTACATTGACACAAACAGAAACAGCAACAAAGCCATTAAAATCACAGCTCAGTATTAGTTGAACGTATAAAGTTGTTACAATTCTTAACAAACAAAATATCATATTACCACATGCAACAACTTTATATGTCAACTTCAAAAGGTTTTTTATATGTACATATGTACTCGTATAAGTTAGTAGAAACGACTTACTGATTTGTTGAAAGTGAATTTGTTCTACTACCATTGTTTGGCTCCAAACTGCTGTGTTGATTTTTTTCTAAAATTGTATTACCGCCAAAGAAATCAAAGCCATTGCGTAAATCTGCAGCATATCCGACGAGTGTATGTTGCGATTGTTGTGCAGGTGGTACCGTGTGTGGATATTTACCATCACTATCTGAATCCATGGACAAATTACCAAATAGATCTTCCAGCAGTAAATTTGATTTCGAAATTCGTTGTCGTTTTCCAGATGTTTTCAATTTGGAACTGTTTTAAGGAAAAATGTACAATATAAATATAGTAGAATAGCTTATTTCACACTAAGCAACAGCAATTAATTATAGCGAGCAACCACATCGCCATTTTCATACGCTGCCCTGGGGAAAATGTATGTGAAAATATATGTAACAGGCAGAAGGAGGCGTGGCTGATCACAAAAAGTATATACATAAATTCTTGTTCAGCAACGAAAGCTGAGTCGATCTAGCCTTGTCCGTCCTTCCGTCTGTCTGTCTGTCTGTCTGTCTGTCTGTCTGTCTGGATGTATGAAACAACAGATCTCACTAGAAACTTTAAAATTTAAAACCCAAGTTCAAGAAACTTTAAAATTTGACATTAGATTCTTCTTGATCATACGCAGATATCTTATATAAATTTATTTTGTGGATACCATGTCCACAACGCCCACAACGACCACCACGCCCATAATATGGCCATTTGACCCGTATACGCCCACTTTTCGAGGCCGCATAGCAGAAAAATGTTTTTTTTTTTATTTTGTTTTTCTTTTTAATTACATTTTTTTTATGATTTCAAATGTCAAAGTCTGCATAGGCCTACAGTACTAAAGCAGCAGTGTATTACGTAGTCGTGAACACACGAGTGCTCCATTCTTACTAATTTTCCTTTATAAATAGTCTTCTAATGTATATAAGTATGATTTACCCGACTGACTAGAGAGTAATTTCCTTTTATAGTGAAAACGCTCATTAAGGTGGGGTTATGGGACATTACGCCCCCAAAGGGGAAAAACGGCGGACCGAAGGTTATATGGAGCAATATTTTTTTTTCATTACATCGTTTTCAAACTGTGTTTTTATACTGTATACATAATTGAACGAGTTGTTCGCCAATTTTGGAAATTTTATCACCAAGTTATCGATATCGTCTATGTGTATATAGATAACTACCTGTGATTCAATCACGGCGACTGAAAAATTACTGATAACACTTGCTACTCGATATCAGTGATTGAATATTGTTTCTTACTAGTGATACTGTAATACATGGCGTATCAGTACCACATATCAATAAACGTTTCGATGGTGTGGGAGATTATTGGGCTCCCACAACAGGATATGGGCTCCTTACAAAGATCTTGGGAATTGAGGCTGGAATAGGGTATTTCAGATATTCTGATTTAAGAAGACTATGAATAAAACTGCTGGTTTAATTAATAAAAATAAATAAAATTATGTTTTTTTATAAAGGAAGTCACTTTTTCACGCGGAAGTAAAGTTCAGTGAAGAAAATTGGTCATACGTTCGTTAATTATGTATTAGTCAATAAGGACCCTATGGCGCGGTACAGGGTATCTCGACTCCAGCCTTTTTTTCCCCTTATATGTCTCCCACATAGTGTCAAAAGTGTATTATCAGTTTGTCTGAAAGTTTGTAACGAATAAAAGGAGCCATCAGAGACAATACAATATGATATGAAATTTAGTTTGAATGGCATTAAAGTTTCGGTTCAACCGAAGTTAACGCTTTTCTTGTTTTTATTTATCAATTTTTAAGATATTTGGCCGATTTTTGTATTACTACTTTTAGGGACAGCCTCCATACGTTCGTTCCATCGTTCAGTTTTGAGGTTTAATATAAAAACACATTATAACAGTTAATATCAGCTATAAATTTGATATGGTGATGGGTGGCGTAGCAAGACTTTTGGAGTCGGGGATGGACATATTCTCGGGCTCAATAATTTTTGAATAGGCGTGGAAAAAAAACATATTCTTCTGGGGGCCCTACACCAAAGACAGAAGCATAAAACAAAGAATATAATTGAAAAAAAGAATAAAGTATAAAAATTAAAAATATAGCCTCTGAGGCCAAAGGGAGAACCCATTAAATTTCAACAATTTAAGAACAATTTGAAAGAAAAGAAACATATTGTTCTGGGGCCCCAAAAACCACAAAAAAAGGAACCAATTTCAATGAAAGACTACGGCCCACATTCAGCAGCAAAAAAAACATTCCAAAAGTAAATTTGGAGGCTCGTCTAGGCCCCTCCTTGCTACACTTCTTATATATACAAAATTTATTGCAGTGGCAGCTCGGAATAATTAATGTTTCCTAGATTTTTTTACGAACTCAATGCATACTTACCCTAGAATGTTATCCAAATCATCCGCCTTAACTGAAATCGACCCAGGTGACGTATCATTATGAACAGGAGCACCATTTAAATTCAATGTAGAACCTCTCGTCGAACGTGCTGATACATTTACGCCGTTCATTAAAATACCATTGGAAAGATGCTGTCCACTCTCAGGCATTGACGTCTGTTCGAAAGGATTACGGACGACAACTTTGGCCGGTAGCTGCGTCTGATTGACCTTCGAGAATAAGTTGTAAATCTTATTGTCTTCGTTTGGTTGTATTATTGAAGGACGCGTCTGTAGATAGAAACCACCCAATTTAGGCATGTTTTTTACACTTGCTGCATCGTAAATTGCATAGCCACGCTGTTGTTGTTGTTGTTGTTGTTGTTGATGATGTTGTTGTTGTTGTTGTTGTTGTTGATTATGACCATTAACATAAATTGCAGCACCAGAATTTCTTGTTATTGAATTATTAAATGAAACATTTGGATGATAAACCGGTTGCTGCTGTTGCTGTTGAGGATGCATTGCATCCGTACGCAAACCAAAAAGCTGTGTTATATTACGATTAAGATATATATCATTAACTGCTTCTTTGCTATTTGCGACTGAAATCTGTTCATTTGTTAATTTATTCAGACTAGTATTGCTCTGATGCAGCACACCATTTTTTATAGAATTATTCTCTGATGTAACTTCTGCATTTGCTGCTTCATTTCCTGCTATATTCGTTCCAAGGAAGCTTATTTTCGGCACTTGTATGGGATTAATTTGATATTTACGCGGTTGCGCATTTTGTATGCGATTACCATTTAAAAATTGATGATGATGTTGATTATTATTGGCATTAATATTGATATTGCTCTGTTGATGCTGCTGTTGCTGCTGTATAAGTTCAGTCACGGCTTGTAATTTCTCCTGTACCGGAAGCACATTACTTGACACATTCTGAGGTAGCACACTGCCGCCATATTTTGCGGATATCTTAACATTAGCTTTTGTTGCAGCCGCTGGTGAAATACGTTTAAGCGCATGAAAATACGGATACTTGAGACTTTGTTGCGCTGTTGGCCGTTTATCCGGTTCATAGGCTAACATATCTTCAAGCAGATCGAGTCCCGATTGGCTGCAACGGGAGACAACCGTGTTTAGAGGTACTTTAATGCAGTCAGGATAACGAAAATGTATCATTGCTGCCAGGCGATAACCCTCCGGCCATTCATGCTGTAGAACATTAAAGTGATTAAATTATATTTTAGAAGATATTTCTGATCAAAAAGTAACGGGAAACTGTCAATGAAAGGAAAACGGTTTAATTATGCTTTGATATTTAGTTTGTCTTCCTCTAAATAATTCCCATTAGATGAAATACAGATACATATTCCAACGCTTCTTCTAATCTTCGAAATAGTATTTATAGGCCGATTTTAGGAATAACTTTCAGTGCCCACCGCTAATTATCAGGTGGAAAAGCTTTCCGTGGAGTGATGTTAGCAAAAATAAGTCAAACGAGACTATATCAGTTCAGTACGCAGGTTGGGGAATAACATTAACCTTGTTTTTGTTCAAAAAGTCGGGTACAAGATAAAGATATCTGCAAAAAGTTGAGCAATCTCAGCACATTTCCATTCAAATTCATCTCATGCCCGAAATATCACGTATAATGCTCTGCATCGATCCAAACCAGACTCTAATGTCGGCTGCTATCTCCCTGACGATTTTCTCTCTGAGAACACCTTACGAACCGACTGGTTTATACACAAACATGTAACAACAGGTGCCGCAATTCACTTGGCTGCTCTCTTTTATGTTCCTATGTTTTCAGTTGGCAAAGTCTCAACTCTCGCGCTCTAACGCCACCATCCTTAAAGAAAAAGACAATATAAGGAATACCTCACCCATTAATGCAAAGCACTTTATTCGCAGTGTTTCTAAAATTATGAGCGCTTTATAACGAGGCAGTGATAGAGATAGAGAGCCAAACAAAATATGAGAGTAATTGCACCGCTCTAACACCACCTGCCCATACCAATAGAATAAAAGGTGAATAAACATTCTCTTTTCCCCACGACTTTTGACAGTTCGTATTAATTAACTCGTATTAATTCACCTAACATGTAGACGCATCTTTTATAATTTGGGTAAAGCTAAAGTCAACTCGTAGATCACTGAAATATATGTGAACCACTGCACTTGCCGATTCAACTTATTTACAATAAATCGGGTACGAATTCGAATTCGAGTTTTTGTTTTAAGTGGCACAGGGTATTTAACTATCGAACAAACTCGACTGTAGCGTTCTTACTTGTTTTTTTTTTTCAGTGCAACCGTGCTGATCTACTCTCCCAATTTACATACACTTCAATTCGACTCATAGGTGCTGCACCTCTTTTAAAGACAGCTCCCCTTCTCTAGTGAGTGGGTCTTTACGTAGAGTTTCCCGATAACGTATTCTTCGGAATATGGTACATTTGAGCGGCATGTGATTCCCATATTCAACTCTTGTCTGATATCCTATCCTAGCACCTCATCGCCTGTTAGACCTAGGCATAGTCATAAAAATGCCTACAGGGCCGGATCAAGTTGTCATGCTGTCCGTGTCGATGATCAGTCTGGTACAAAAATCAGTCCGGTCGATTGCTTGCAACCGTGACATGGCCTCAAAACAGCGCTACCAGGCTGAAATATCGTCAGCCTCGACTTGGCTAGTCAAGGACGGAGAAGACTGGGGTAAGGGCACACACTGCGACCGCCCATCAGCCCCGTATAGAGTTAGTGCTGCAGCAAAGAGCCACTGCCGAGCAGAAGGTCTTCGCCGAAAAAGAAGTCGATACTACCGCTTCTAGGAAAACCAGATGGCGTAGATGATCCTAAGCGCAGGAGATTGAATGGAGCGGGAGTGAAATGGTACATAACGTACCTTGAGCAAGGCATGACGCCGGAAAGAGCGCGGGAGAAGGCGCTAAGCCACCATAGTCGGCCAGCAAGAGAGCAAACAATACTCTCACACCTCCCGACGATGGGACTGAAAAGAGGAGTCGAATGGACGCTGCAGGGACAGGACATGACGACCGACCGTCAGCGTCAGTTGATGCCGCGGCTGCTGCTGTAGCAAAAACACAAACTGGTGTTAGTGCAAGATCCTTCGAAGATCATACATCTCCTCGTTCCCAGAAGCCAAGGCAAGACAGCAGAGTGGGAATAGACGCTCGGAACGAGGCAAATCATCAACTATACTGCGGCCCGATGTCTGTATTTTTGGCAATGTGGACTCTCCCTTGGGTTCCTTTAAAATTTTTAAATTTTCTTGGCAACACACAATTTTTGACAAACTTCGCAAAAAAAAAAAAAAACAAAAACCAACAAAATTCGCAAAACGCAACGAACACTAACTTCTTGACCAAGTTATTTCTCACGAAGCATCTTTGTACATTAACCGAGAAAAGATTTGTTTCACAATATCTCAAGCGGGTTGCGTTTAAATGAGAAATTCCGGGTAGTTTTTGATCAGAAGTATAATTTTTTGTAAGCACCAACTTTTTCGGGTGTGCCCAAAACTGAGCAGATTTTGAACAGCTGATCCACTTCGCTGCTGCCAGGAAAAAGCGGACGAAATGTGTATAACTCTGCCATAATGCAACCCATTGCCCATAGATCTATTGAGCTGGCATAATTTGTTGAATGCAAAAGCACTTCGGGTGCACGATACCTGCAAATCAAATCAAATAAAAAATAAACATAAATAGATACATAAATAAATAATTTAGGTTAGGTTAGGTTATAGCAGGAGTACCAATTACTTACCATCTCGTTGAAACATAATCCGTAAATGGCGGTCTTGAGCGTATTTCGCGTGCTAAACCAAAATCTGCTATCTTAATTAATTCTGGACCTGAGCAAAGTAAATTCTCCGGCTTTAAATCACGATGAAAGAATCCATGCCGATGCATAAAAGCCAAACCAGTCAAAACCTGTGGAAGATATGTATTTTTTAGTAATACGGATATACTATATTTATCAATTTCACTTTCAAAAAGTGTTTCTTCGCAAAATTTTCCCATATTTTTCCTAAATTCAAAACTTACCTGAAACAATATACTCTTCAGCGTTGGTTCCGGCAGATGTGTTTCTCGATCTTTAATCATTTGATACAAATTCTCCTTCATGTATTCGAAAACAAAGTACAGCGTATCATTTTCTCTTATTACTTCCTTGAGCTTTACAATATTTGGATGTGATAGTTTTTTAAGTGACTGTAAAAGAAAAAGTTTTATACAGGGTTGTTTTCTATAATTTATAGCTGACTCACCTTCACTTCACGCAAATTCATGGCTTCTTCCCAGGAATAATATTTTCTTTTCATGCGTTTTATAGCCACCTTTTCGCCAGTGTCTTTTCGCTGTCCAAGCACCACTGTGCCATATGTACCATCACCCAGTTGGGTTAGTGTCACATAGCGATTCATATTTATTTATTTATCTTCTCGCTCCGATATTAAACGTTTACATTTTTAGAGTTTTTAGTTGGTTTTGGTTTTGTAGACTTCTCATAGAGTTTCTGCAGTACATTAATTTTAATTGTGGAAGAGTAAAACTTTTCTCTGTTAATGTAGCGGATAAAACCAAATCCGCTTAAGTTAGAAAGTCGTAATATGTAATTTAATTACTGTGTGCAACATCTAAAACTTGAGAAATTTAATATTTTTATCCTTGGAGCCAGCAAGCCGTTCGGAGAGATCATTTTTTTTGAAATTGAGGGACTTAAACTTAGGTAAATAACCAATGAAAAATCTTAACAAAAGTCCTTTAATTTATAAATAAGTTCAATAAATTTAAAACCGATATCGGGAACTATAAAGCTAGGTTTCTTTCAAATAGCAATTCCTAGAAATTGGCGCTACAGCTGAAGGTAATATGAATTCCTTTCAAGTTTGGCGGGGTGACAGCAGGAATCTTGTATTTTTTTAGTAAAGAGAAATAGCTCTGTTTTTGTTGGGTTCACTCCTAAACCAAATTTCAATGTCCATTAGTAATTTAAGCTATACTGTTAACAAACATAGAGCGATGTAAGATCATAGAACGTTTTTAAATTGTACAAACTCAATAAATTGGAAAAAAATTCTCTTTAACAAGACACGCAAGAAGAACGAAGCCATTTTCAATATAAAACTGCGGTATGTACATACATAGCTATCAAACGCGTTAGGTATCATCACTAAATAATATTAAAGCAACCTACTCGTTGCTTAATATCAGTACAATGCTTCAACTTTGAACAGTATTATGTGGACAAGTATTCCATGCACACATAAGCCACTTAAAAAGAAGAAATGTGAAACACGTACGCCACGCGCACATTTAGCAGCTGCATTGTTTTCAATAAGTAAGCAACAACAACAACAACAGAAAAAGAAAAGAAATATAAAACCTAACAGTATCGCCTGCTGCTACCATATTTCCGTTTCTTTATAGCTGACTGAGACGACTTGAGAGAGTGTGAGAGAAACTTTGAAATACATGTGCCTGCTTTGGTTGTTTTCATTTGCTGGCGACTCTCTTTCGCTCTTTCTTCATAACCGTTCTTACTGTACTAACTTTTTGATAACGATTTTCCATGTTAACCCTCCAAGGCAGCCAGTATCACGCTAAAAATTATACTCGTGCTTTAATGGGCCACCTAGACTGTATAATTGAAAACCATTGAACTTGTTTCTTTGAAGCTACATCAAAGTATAAGAACTATGCCATTGCTCCAGATACGGCTGGAGGCATCAGAGGTTTATACTGCTTCAAAAACGAAGATACTTGTATGGAGCAATTTTTAACAATTTTTTTGTTTCCAAAGGGAGCCATTTTTAACAATTTTTTTGTTTCCAAATGTACATGAACATGGTACTGAAGCTCTTTGGTTTTAACAGAATAGTGCTACGTGTCATACAGATGGAGTAACCAACGACTTATTGAAGGAAAAATATAATCTCAGGAAACGAACTCATTACCTGGCAATCAAGATCTGATACTGCTGAACTACTTTCTGTGGGAATACTTGAAATCGTTGTTCAAGTGTATTTGTGTGTCTTATTTCAATCTTAAGTTCTATACACTTAAACAAACAACCTGTACTTTTAAACTAGTACTTATAATTTTTTGACTGTCTTCGGCACGTAATGGTCAGCTCCTTCAATCAATATATTGATTGTTACTACAATTGCTTTTTAATTAGGACAATATTGCTATCGAACATCAAGGTCGCATTTATTTATTAATGTCGCACAAATTTAATACCAACGAAATTTGTGTTAATTTGGGTATTTCGGAATTATTTACGTTTCATTATAAAAGTTATGCTTTTTCGGAAGCTTAAATAGTATCGTATTAAAATAATCAAATTTAATGAAAATTGGTGTACCCTAAAACGTCTTCCGCACCGTGAGAAGTTCGCTTGCACAGACTTCTATGTGTAATACATGTGTTCTCCAAGATTTTTGAAGAGAAGACGTTTTTTTTTTCTTAGCTACTTAATATACTTGTATAAATAAGTTTAGAATGTATTGAAAGAAGTGTTTTCAGTAGTGATTTCAATAGCTCAAATTAATAAATGTTTTAGGTACACTAATCCAATTACATATTAGATTTCACGACAATCGATTCCTTATGCACATCGCGTGAACTCAATCAAGAATAAGTAATTTATCGATTTACTTCAATTTAATGTTGCACACATTTCACTATAATACTACATAAACGCAAGCTAGAAAATAGTAATTCACTGCAAAACTCTTAAATAAATTCGTATTCGTATTCGTAGAATTCGTTAATAACTTTTTTTGGTTTGGATTTTGTATAAATATATTTTAAAAAGTATAAAATATATTGTAGCAACTAGAAGTGTTCACCACCGAAATCCTTCACAACAAGCAAAACACTAGACTAGACTAACTAACTAAACTTCTGGCTGCGTTGCCAACAGAATTCGTGCCTCACGACCACAAAGTGCGAGCGAAGTCAAAGTTTTACACCTGCTGACAGAAAACATGGCCGGAGTAGGAGTGAGATGGTTGCTAAGCAGGTTAATCAAAGACGTAGAACCCGTGCGAGAGACCGCTTAAGATATTACAATTGTTTGTGTTTTGTGAGTTAACTTAATGTCAAGGTAACCTTAGAGACGCTTCTGAGCGGTAGAACCAAAACAAATGTCAAATAATGACTAAATACTAGTACTTTTGTAATAAGAAAATCAACATTTTAGTATAATTTTTGGTACGGTTTTAAAAGCGCGTTTTAATTTTAGCAAAGATTAATAATAATTAAAGACAGTTAGTAGCATAATAAATTGGCAAATACTTTAAAGCATGTTACGCGTATACTATGTACACTTTGACACCACTGTTCACTACTGTTTAAGCTTATACTAGACTAGACTAGACTCAACAAAAGGGTGGTTTTTTAACTATCATTTCAAATTACAGGGATGCCTAACTTTCAAACCATACTGCCATTTTTCTTCGACAGTGCTTTAATACATACGTACGTATTTATGTACGTTCAGTATACAATATCTTCTGTTTAGTAAGATCTGAAATATTTAACTCAACATTGCTCGCAACAATTCTTACACTATGTAGGGCTATGAAGTCCTTTGAAGTGAGTTTACAAAAACCACAAGGTTCAAGTCTGACTAATAACGAGGAAGCTGAGGAGCAAGACCATATCTAAGTATTTGAACGTGCTTGATACAGGGACTGCCGCTAAAACTAAGCGGGACACGCCTCTTGTTATTATATGAAGCGTCAGTCCATAAGATGCTACTATATCAAAATACAAATTGATTTTGCCTGCACATCCCAATTCAACGCCTCCAACGTTTCCCTGACAGATCTTGCAACATGTGGCCGAGCGTTGCCATGTTGAATAACCACCTTGTCGGGTCTGTTGGCATATTCTGGCCGTTTTTGCTTCAATGCTCTGCTCGATTGCATCAATTGTTGTTGGTAACGTTCACCAGTGATGGTTTGGTTAGGTTGCAGCAGCTCATAGTACACAACACCCTTCTGATCCCACCAAATACAGAACATTCATTTTGGCACCATGAAAATTCGGCTTGCCCGTCGATGTTGATGCATGGCCGTGTGGTCCCCATGATTTTTTTCGCTTTGGGTTGTAGTAATTGATCTACTTTTCGCCGCCAGTAACAATACGATGCAAAAAACTCTTCCGATTATGGCGTTGAAGCAGCTGTTCGCACAAGTGAAAAATTGCCTTCCGACGTCTCTTATAAACAAGTGCAAGTATTTGCCAGGCCATGTGCAAAAATGTTTGTGAAATTTTCAGAAACAACTGTTCAAAACTTCTGAGATTTTGACTATTTTGGTTCAATTTCTGTGAGACAAACTGCCATTTAAAAGCATAATAGATAAACTTGTTTCTATAATTTGTTGAAAGTTTGCACAACCAATGCACACGTTTTTGAACACTTTAAGAGTAAAATTGTGTATGTAAGAGCCTCATGAATTGAATTGCAATACTTTTGTTTAGTTTTAAATTGAAATAACTGTTTTTGGCGCCACTTTTGACATTTAAATATAATGCGTTGCCCAACACTCACTCTTGACACACTAGACTTTTTGCAACACTAAATTTAAATCGTATTGCAGTGCTGCAAAAGTATGCATAGTCTATCCACGTCACCTGTCAAACTGACACTGACAATCATTTCGTGTTACACTTTCGCTTCGTCGGCTTTGTGAGAGTTGCGCTGTGGTCGAGTTTCAACAAACAGACGCTTAAAATGGGTTCGGGCAAACAACAGAAAGTACAATCCTCCGGTTTTACCAAGGAAGAAGAGCTGCTGCTGAATGATTTCAGTCGCAATGTTAGCACAAAATCATCGGCGCTTTTCTATGGCAATGCCTTCATTGTTTCGGCGGTGCCCATCTGTAAGTAGTATGCCACGTCAAACGGCCGGACGACGGGGACGCTTCGATGGATTCAATTTGAAAATGTTGTATTAAAACTTCTTGCTTTCTAGGGCTTTTCTGGCGCGTGCACAACATGGAACTATTGCCTAGCTCCATTTTCTTTTTAATTGTTACTGCGGCTAGCACTTATCTAATGGCCACTGCTTATAAGAACATCAAATTCCAGTTGAAACACAAAATTGCGCTGCGTCGTGAGGATGCTGTTACACGTGAAGTCAATCGTCAATTGGGCGATGATAAGAAAATCACACGTAAGGAGAAGGATGAGCGTATACTGTGGAAGAAAAACGAAGTCGCCGATTACGAGGCCACCACCTATTCCATCTTTTACAATAATGCACTGTATCTGGCTATTATCATCTTCATTAGCTTCTTCATATTGAAAAACTCGGCGCCAACAGTCAATTACATTTTCTCAATTGGCTTGGCCAGCGGAACGCTAGCGCTCTTCTCCACCAGCGGTCAAACGAAATAAGCAGAGCGTGTACTGAAAAATTTATACTGTATAGTTTCATAAGAGATTTCTAATTTTTAATTTGCAACTAAAAAAGAAAAACACTAAAGAAAAACGATACTTTCATATATTTTTTTTTTAACATTTGCATTTTCAAATAATTTTACATTGCTTCCAGTTTCTAAACTTTCCCAGAAAATCTTCGTTGAATGAAGAGAGAAGAAAACATTGCATCGTAGTATAATTTTTGTTAGTATGTATTTCCCTATGAGAATGCTTAATAAAAATATAATTACGCGTTTACACGATTTGTTTAGAGTTGTCCAACAGAAGCTTAACTTTATGTGCAAAGATTTTGCTTCAAATATGTAAACGCAAATTTAAAATTTTTACAGACATTGTTGATTTTTAAATTTTTCGCTTAAAAATAAAAGCATGGCAGTTTTAAACAAGTACCGACGAAAGTAATGATTACACTGGTTTACAAAATGATATAAAAATTCTGTACATTTAATGCCACTATATTTTTCTTATGTATTATGGTCCGCTAAACTCGAAAATCACATTGAAAAATATTTTATGGCGAGGTTTCTGAGATACCAAAAACAAAAAATGTTTTTTTCGGAGATGGTTTCATAGTTTATAGTACAGTCATTTGGTTGTAAAAGAAGGGGTAACCTAGAAAGTTTTCTGGGAGTTTTGAAAATGGGTAATTTTATATATTTCGATGACCTCTTTCCTAATTTGAAGTTTGCCAACTCGTATCTTTGCCGCTCGCGCCACCATATTGGAAAAATGGCGCCTAAAATCAGTTTTTTGATAATATCTCCTTTCCGACTCAATCCACGATATTTATATACAAAATGAAACTATGTATTAAAACTATGTACATATAAGGCATTTAAGCAACATACTGGAAATATAAATATTTTGAAAATACGATGTATATCTTCAACGGAGGATACTTATTACACCGAGTTTTCATCCATTTGCAATCAATATGTTACCTACGTTCGATCGAACTATACATCCAATGCCATTATCGTATTTGACGGATATCCGGAAGATGTAGCAAACCGTAGTACCAAATATGCGGAAATACCGAGGATGCGGTAGATTTCTCGAATTGCATCACGTAGTGCCCATCGATAATAAATGTCTCTCTCAAAGTACATCAAAATTGGATTTAAAGCAACCGGTAAATATCCAAATGTATTCACCGATGAACATTTCTTGGCGACTGAGTTGAGCGGAGAAACTCAATGCACTGAGTACAGCGACAACGCGATCCCACCGATTGCCGTGGTTAACACAGATATCATCGCGGACGACTCAGGTGCAAACGAAGAGGTCACCACTTCTGAAATGGCCACTGATTCATCGGCACAGAGCACATCAGCTGCATGCCTATTTTACAATAACTTTCGCCCAATAGCTTCAAATTTCATTCAAAAAACTAAATTTTATGAATTAAACTTGAAGATTTTGAGAAAAAAATAGATTTCTGTGTCGTTTTTGATTGATTATTCTTGATTTTAAAGAAAATAAAACAATATAATTATTCAATACTGAGTAAAATTATAAAAATCGGTAAATCTTTACGTCTAAACCATTTAAACTGCAATTTTCTGATTTAAAGAACGCTTTATTATTACTTTTCTTGCTGAAGATAAACAAAGCAGTTTAAAATCTGCTTGAAAACTTTAGACTTGTAACTAAATGTGTATATGTAATCTGTTTATTATTGTGGAGAGCAGTCGTAGTCCCAAAAATTATACAGCGTGCTTGACTATTAAAATAATATATTACTTGGTTGGTTAAGGTGAATTGGATATATCCATGTTGTCCGACTTTTCGATGCTAACCGATTTACGAGATTTGGAGTCAGCGCTGGAACGTGAACTTTTTATATCGGCATCCTCCAGAATAGATTTAAGTTTACGTATGTCCGGCGAGCGTGAACGACGTTTTGATGAAGACGATTTGATACTCGCTAGTGCAACATCTTTGCCACGGCTCGCTCTGGAACGAGAGCTAGCAATAATCGGTGGCGGTGAGACAGATCGCCGTTTACTGCGTGAACGTGACACACGTTTCTCTTCGCGACGATGTGATTTTTTACGATCACGCGAGCGTGAACGCTTAGTGCCATGTGAACGTGAACGGCGTGTGCGTGAGCCGCTGCGTCGATGACGTGAACGTGAACGCTTTCTGGAACGTGAACGTTTGCCGCGTGAGCGTGTTGAACGTGAGCTTTTATTGCGTGATCTTGATCGACGTGTACGTGAGGTGCTACGACGTTTGCCGCGTGAACGTGAGGATCTTGAGTGCTTGCCACGCGAACGCGATCGTCGTGTACGTGATACACTACGTCCGCGTGAATTGGAACGACGTCGCGAACGACGCCGTGAACTCGAACGATGTGAGGGTGAACGACTAGCTCGTCGTTCCCGCGAACGCGAACGGGAGCGCGAACGACGTCTCTTGTCCTTAGCCAGCATACCAATGACCGGATCTATGGCTGCTGATATCATATTCTGTGCTTCCTTTACAATTGTCATTGCCTCCTCAATTTCCGCTTGTGCTGCCTCGTTTGATTTTGCTTCCGGCTTAATGATGGAATCCGTCGAATGATAGACATTTAGATAACCGTTCTTGAATTCCTGACCTTGCAAACGCAGTGCATGTATAACGCTTGACTGTTCGCAGAACTCAATCATGCAGTAGGTTTTGCTCTCCTTTTCAGCCCAGCGTGCATACTTAACTTCACCGGCGCGTTGAAAGCAATCCATTAAATCGTCCAGTCGCCATTCGTTTTTCACCTCACAGACAATTACGGTGCGACGTATTTCCTCGATTTTACGCGCATCATAGTAGGACGGTAGCGCCGGATATTCGGGTAGATTAAATTCAATTAGTTTCGGATCGTATGTTTTGATCACCTGCTGTGGCGATTGTCCTTCAATGCGATTAATAACCTCCGGCGGTAATTTCGAGTCGGCTTTCTGTAGACCCGGCACAATTGTGCCATTCTTCGACATTTCCAGTGCACGATATTCTTCCGGTATGGCCAGCACCGGTATGACAATGAGTGCACGATCAATGAAGACCGTATTGGTCAGGTGTTGCGCGACTGGTACACAAGTGCTTTCTGCGTATTTGACATAGCAGATGCGCGACTGTACGGGGCAGGATACATCGCGCACGGTTGGATATAATCGAATTTCCTCAACTTTGCCAATGTTGCCGAAGAGCGTTTGCATTTGGTCCTTGGTAGCTTGCGGCGCTATATTTGTGACCTGGATGACGCGCGCAGCATTGGCGCCAGCCATGGTGTTGATTGCAATGCGAATTTTATCAACAAACTTCAATAATATTGCAAATAAAAAACTTTTAACCTAACTACGTTTATACGTATGTCGGTCAAGACTGAAAATGGCGACAGAAATGCAACTAAATAATACCAATGCGCTGTTTACCATACAATAATAAAGCATTCTTTTTGCCTTTTGGTATTTTGGGACCACTGTTCCGCGTTCTTCCGAAATAGAGATGGAAAACTATCGATAGTGGCTACACACATTAGTTATAAAAACGATAGGCAAACCGTTTATTTAAGTTAAACTACAGCGTGATAGAAGTGTGAAAAGATCAATTCTTATTAACTTGTCATGGTAGGGAGGAAGATTCATATTGGGCACCTAAAATGTTTTTGAACCGAATCAATACGATCTTGTTGAATAGCACAGAAGCCAAATTGTAATACCGGCTATATATCTTCGCATATAAACTACATTGAACCCTACTCAGGAGGCGAACGGGCATACGGAAAAGGGGGTATTGGGAAAAGGGGACATGGGTAAGGGAACAGATGGAGAAGGGGACACGGTGATGGGAACAGGATGATGTGGACAAGGTGATTGGGGTGGGGGGAAGGGGACAGATTGGTGTAAAATGTTTATTTTCATAACTCCTTATATCTTCAAACTATACTGAACCCTACACAGAAGGGCAAGGGTAGAAGGGGAGAAGAAGCTATAAAATGGGTCGCTGGTGGGGAATGTTACAAAAAACGCTTTCGATTCAAAGTCCCAAATTTCATTCATTATTTTTAGTTATATAAATGAAATCTAAAGACTTTGAGACAAAAGTGGTCTCTATAACATCCCTGTGTTTGTTAATATTTCTACTTATATGTATATATTGTATGTACTTCTCTATCTGAATATAGTGATAATAATACTCGATGCTGATGCTCGATGCAGTGAACAACATGCTTCACAATAAAGCCTTGTGAGTGTTCAGTAGTCATATCCTTTTTTTCTCGAGAAGAAGAAAAGGATGTTGAGGCAGCCCTTGATGCCGTAGCAACTGCTTTGCACTCGAGAAAAATACACTCCCATTCATCCGGGGCCCCTACGGAAGAACGGGACCGATGTAATTTACCCCTACCTATCTCGATGGGCTTGTATATATGTACATATTGAGAAACCAAAATTGGTTTTACTTACATTTTATTTAAAGTTAATGCAAATGAAATAACAAATATAGTTATTTTAATTAAATCAATGTTTTTTTTATTTTCACAATTACATTATTTTATTTAGGTTATATTTTTTATTTTTATTCTCACCTATTTTAAACAAATCACACTTGATTTGATTAAATTTCTTGTTGCAGTAAGTGTAGTGTGGTTAGTGGTCACACTACACTGAAATTATTCCGACTACGATTATTTTTAAGGGTTATCGACTATTTTAATTTGGGTGAAAATCGAAAAACATCTGACTCATTGTTATTGACATAAGTCAAAAGCGCATATTATTTATACATACAAATAGAAGTATACAAATTATATTACCACAAAACACTTTACAGCAGACTATTTTGCATTTGTAAGCAAATGCCAAATCGATAGTGCTAGAAAATATTCGATACTGGGCAAACAAAAAAAAAAGATATCGATAGTGCTATCGATAGTTTGGCATCTCAAAGTGACAGAAACGCAGAGTTGTTGGCATAAAGTGCGTTAGTTGGTTGATTTCTGCATTAAAATGTCTGATTCAGATTCGCCAACAAAAGCTAGCAGTCTTAGCGATTTACGCCAGTTTCGCATTAACAAAAGTAGTTTTAACAAAATAGGTAAAATAAATGTGTTATGCGGAGAAACAAGGCTGCGTGTGGCTATGTGTGTGTGTGTGTGTGTGAAGCAGCAAACAGAAAGCGGCGCGGCTGTAACCTAATAAAATTTTATAATTTATTTATACTTTGTATTTATTATATTCACTGCTTTGCGTTACAGAACCAGTGCCCGGCAAGAAACGCATTCAAGTGATGGTTGACAGTGATGACGGTGACTCTGCAGTTGAAACAATTCCAAAGAAAACTAAAACGGAGCTAACCGTGAAGGAAAAAGAGGAACGCTATTTAGCGGCCTCACAGATCTCACCGAACTACGATGCTATGGTAAAGATTTGTGTGAAATAGTAGCATAAAACACATACATACATACATACGTATGTTGGTGTAGCGGGTTGCGGCGAGGATTTACAGTGTCTCACATACATGTGTTACGAACAGCTGTTATAACAGTGGCGTAGTCGGGTCACGTAGTCAGATCTTCCGTAAAGGGTATACATATTAAGAATATATTTGCTGGATCAGGAACAAAAATGTATATAGATAAGTACGTACTGGTTGATTAAACAACAGAATATAGAGTAAAAATTTGAAGCAGATAAGTTGTTCAGAGAGGATACATCCGACATCCTTTCCGGTCGACATCCTTATGCTGCTCCTATATGAACCCCTTATCGCAGTAAGACTCAATGGCAATGTGTGAAAAGTGCTCAGAACAGTGCTATGAGGACTGCTACTGATTGTTTACAAATGACTCATGAAGAAACGATGATGCTTTCCGTTCCCATTTTTTATTGAGTGTGTTTAGGAGCAATCATGGCACTCTTACGAAAGCTGTTCCAACTCGTATCATAGATGGCGAATCGAGATATACTAGTTTTCTAACGTCTGTGCTCAATTGCACCAAGGGTAATGTGAAGAGTCAATAAACTCTCCCAGGAACTATATTTTGCTGAGAGGAAAAAATTTCTACCTCTAAATAAATAAATAAATAACATTAGGCAGCAAGCTTCTATTGGAATTGCGAGATACGAAAACGTACTAAGGCAATACTTGTGTGCAGGGCCGTAAAATCATGATGTGCATCTTGATAACCATAGTCTGGTTGTTTAATATGGTAGTAAGACCAATTTTATTATATGGCATATTTGCATGGCGGAGAAAGTGTCAAACAAGTCACAGCCACGAAGGAATTCAACTCCTTACCGAACCTTAGCTAGTATATACACCATGGGGGGCAATGATTATATGCCCAACCATAGCATTGGAAGCGTTTCTAGATCTAATATAAGCTCAAAACTAAGAAAAAGCTTTTGTTTGACATGTGTCTTTACCTGAACACAGGGTGAGTATTGAGTATCTATGCCGAGGAATGAAAAGACGAAGAGGAACATATTTGAGCGAAACTATTGTATATGAATTCTAATCTGCGACCATGTGGAAATGACCAATCTTCGCATCCTTGCAGTATGTGAAGCTGTAGCCAGAAGTAGATTTCAAGTGAGGCAGTCATTTTGCTATTGAAAATCTGCTGAAAAGGTTTGTTTCTAGAAAATACTCAGATTTATTGAACATACTGGACTAGAGCAAAACAAACAATAGATCTTATATGTCTCAGGTTTACAATTCCCAATAATACAAATAATTATAATAATACAGGGTATTGGAGAACAGGTTTTCGCCTCTAAATGTCCAAATCTCATTCATACAACTGCATTTTACGAAACAGATTTCGAGCGTTTTCAGCGACATCCCGATTGATTTGAAAGCGTACTGCTTTTTGATATTTTCTTAACTCTGTTACTGCATAAACTGCTTGGGAATTATAACATACGATTTGTGTGTAAAGCTTGTTAAAGTCTTACGAGCAAAACATACAAACGATTTTGAAAAAAACATAGATTATAAAAACAATCCAGCGAATAAGTTATGTTTCAGACAGGTACAAAGGTAGTGAGCTGTTTTCCCTTCGCACATTTATGTAAAGAACCTAATAAAATATTTACATATTTTCAGCAAATTTCGTAGTTGCAAAAACTTCATTAATGTATCTATAATATAATTTCAGGATGTGCAAGATGCACTGGTACGTTCAAATTGGGACGTAGCAGCATCGGTAATCTATTTGAAAGAACATTTCCAGCCAAAGAAAGTACTTGAGAACGCGCAGCATAAACCTAACACCACCATGAATAATAAAACCTCCACCACCACCAACACCACCACTGTCAAAACTCCAGCAACAACCAATGGCACTAAAAGCACAGTTGCGAAAAACTATTCAGACGACGAAAACCATTCTGATGATGATGATGATGAAGTTTGTGTGTCCAAGGTATACGACAGCGAAGACAGTGATACGGAAATGTCCGACAAAATGACTGGGCCACGCAAAAAGGTAGTTGATTTCATGAACAATGCCGGCCTTTTCGAACTACAAACTGTAAAGACATTATCTGAGAAAAAGGCAACAGCTATAATTGAAATGCGTCCATTTAAATCTTGGGTCGATTTGCGGCAAAAACTTGAAGCTAATAAAATATACGGCGAGTTACTAAATAATACGCAAGAACTTATCAACAAACAAAATAATGTAGCAGCAATTTTGAGCAAATGTAATAATATGGTTAAAAATCTGGAGAAGGCAATATCAAATGGCGCTGGTATTGTTGATCAACCAAGTTTATTAAACGAAAAGTAAGAATTGCAATCGTTCAATACAGTGTATAAAAGTAAATGTGGCTCTTTTCCATTTTAGCTTAAAATTGGCAGACTATCAAATGATTGGACTTAACTGGATGACCGTTATGCATAAGCAGGAAATGAATGGCATTCTAGCAGATGAAATGGGACTTGGCAAGACTATACAGATTATTGCATTTCTGGCCTATCTAAAGGAAAATAACTTAAGCAAAGGCGCGCATCTAATTGTAGTGCCTTCATCTACGCTAGACAATTGGGATGCTGAGTTGGCTAAGTGGTGTCCCTCCTTAGTAGTTGAGCGTTATCATGGCTCACAGGAAGAACGGCGACGCATGCGTGGTCGTTTTGCCAAAGATGGTTTTACAGGATTTGATATACTGTTGACCACGTAAGTTATTGCTTCATTTGTGATTATTTTTTTTTTTTCAAAAATATTTAAACTTTTCTGATTTATAGTTATCATATTGTATCGTCAACGCCTGAGGAGCGCAAAATGTTTCGTGTCTCTAAGCTACACTATGTCATATTTGATGAAGCGCATATGTTAAAAAATATGACTACCCTACGTTATGCAAATCTGATAACCATAAATGCAGAAATGCGGCTTTTGCTGACAGGCACACCATTGCAGAACAATCTATTGGAGCTGATGTCCTTGTTATGTTTCGTTATGCCGAAATTTTTCTCCAAAAGCATCAAGGACATTCAAAGTTTATTCGCTAAGGTTTGCAAACCACCATTGATACTAATACTTATTTTAGTCTTCATACATATTACTAATACTTAGTATATTTAAGAAAAGTCAAGTAGATCTAGCCATGAATGAATGTCTGTCCGTCCGTCCGAAAATGAAAATATGAAGTACCAGCACCGTTTTAAAGACATTTTTCATTATACAAGCTTCTCAGCACCGGCAAATTTTGAAATTGCACAAAAATTCAGTGGACAATGGCAAGTTACACATATGGTTGGTTTATATGGACGTACGTTAGGGAAGTTTGAAGAGACTCTCTGTGACATAATAACAAGGGACTCAAATTCACATAAGATTGGCTGGGAGATGGCAGTCAACATTAACCGTGATAAAACAGTCATTGTACCATTTACTAGAAATTAAGTTCAAAACGAAGAAATGCTTCAGAGACTGCTAGTCGACGAGTACAAAGCTACCTCGGATATCTGTTAGAAACGTGTCTACTTAGACACAGAGCGCGCATCTATAATGTTCTTGCCAATTCATTAAATAACAAGGAGAATATATTAGATCGGAGCGTTACCATTAAATGGACCGACAAGGTCAGGACGACCGTCGGAAGAAATTACGTAAATTTATCAAGAGTATGCAGATAGATCTTTGGCTGCAGATGGAACTGATCTAGGTGGAGTCGGCTCTAAGCTAAACCACTGGCAGTCCTTGGGCAGATATACCATTATCTTTGATGCCGAACTGTGTGCTATGTTTAGATATGCATAGTTTATTGTAGGTAGAGATTATTGCAATTTTATCAGATAGTCAAATGGCGTTGAAAGCACAAATCTTGAACTTTGTCAAGTCCAAACTAGTACAAAAAGCAATAGTCATATTGGAGGTACTCTTGTCTCCTGTGGTTGCCGGGACTCACCAAAACGAAATAAAACACAAATTAAAATAAAAATAGGACAACAAAAAAAGTACTAGCCTAAGGCAACAAACTATATTCCTAGAGGGCTATGAATAATCAAAAATAATGCTCCTACTAGGTAGAAATTAGGTATGATTATGGACAGAAATATATACATATGTGTAATGGGTATACAGAATTCACCCGAATGCCGATTCTATCTGCATGAGAAAAAGACTAATTTTCGCATCCTTGCAGCATGTAAAGCTTTATCCGGAAGTAGAATCAGACACTTTCTTATCGAAGAACAACTAAAAATGTTCAATCGTAGGCAAATACTAAGACTAAGGATATCGAAGTAAGCCGGACAAACAATAGATCTTCGAGATCGCAGCGAAAAGATTACTACGCATTTTAAATTTTTGTTCGCCTAACATTATTCCCAGAACAAAGAGGATTAATGGATAGGAAGTAAACTGACGAATAAACCAGCAAGGATGCCATAATCACATATGAGAGTTTAGTTCCATTTTTCGGATACAATTAAATAATTGAAAGGCGAAACAAAGCCACTAACTACATTCTAACGAGCACTTAAAATGTAAAAATTCTTCCACAGATCACGCCAAATACACACATCACGAATAACACAACAAAAAATGTATTTAGTACCTTCTGTTTAATGCTGGTAAAGCACCCAATTAACACATAAATGCCTCCTACGCAGAAACTCTAGAGAAACTCAAGCTACTGTACAATGAAAACTCTGCAGAAAGAATTAAAAGACTATGCTACATTTTCTCATGCATAATGCATATCTGAAAAAACGGTAGAACAGGTCATTCAACAATCCTCAATGGAAGGAAAGATCTATCACTTAGCACAGAGCACAGATTAAAATAAACTTCAACATGAAGTACGATGTCAAAAACGCCTCTCTCCAAGACGAACGCAATACGGATGGTTCCAAACTAGACAGTCAAGTAGGTATAGATGTTTACGCCTCAGAATATAGAGTCGATATCTCCTTTAGGCTGACTGACGAGTGACGATTCTATCAAGCTGAAATCGTTGCTATTCAGGACGAAATGCTGTACGTAAGATCGCCTACGATCGGGTGCGAACAGATCTACCTATACTCATATCAACAGGCAGCTCTTGAGTAAACAAGTCAAATACCATTACTGTATGCCGCAGATCTTTGAACGAAATGGCCGATAGCCACATTCAGTTGTGGCCAAAGTGCGATATTCGAAGAACTCAAACCGTATTGAGGATGAACAAAGCATAGATAGCAACCTTAAGAGCTAAGAGTAGTAACTGTCATAACAGTGAAGAAATAGTAAACGTTACTTTTCCGGACTATCTAGAACTATGTTCTAACACCTGAGCGCTCATTTCCTTACCGACATATCAGAGATTTTCAAAATTCAGGTTGGAAAACATAAAGAAGTATATCAAGTCCTCAAAGTGATTTTAGAAGGAACTATCTTCATCTCGAATTTTCGATAGCTCATTCGCATAGCATGCTTACTAACGATTTTTTTTTTATTAAACTCCTTAAAATGAAATGACTAAATATAATTTACGAATTTATATATAGACGAAAGAAGGTACTATTTGAAGTTCTTTAAATTAATGTTTTCTCTTGTTCTTGTTTTTAATCAATAGAAAGCAAAGACAGACAACGACAAGGAAGACGCCTCACAGTTTCAGGAAACACAAATACGACGCGCTAAACGCATAATGAAACCTTTTGTATTGCGACGTCTAAAGAAGGATGTACTGAACAATCTTCCTAAGAAATATACCTACGTGGTAAGCAGCTGCTGTTTTTGTAGTAAAATACTTAATATAAGAGAATAATACATTATTTTTCTTTTACCTTTTTAGGAAAAAGTTCCAATGAGCGATACACAAAAGCATTATTACAATAATCTGGTCGTGTATTATTCCAATAATAAGGGTGAAATTTGTACCGGAGAACGCGCTGGCATAGGCATCATGATGGAGATGAGACGCATAGCCAATCATCCGTTGCTGATGCGTAACTATTTTTCCGACGAACAATTGCACAAATTTTCAAAACGCCTGGCAAGCTGTTCTACTTATAAAAAAACAAATCCTACGTATATATTTGAAGAATTGGCAATTATGTCTGATTTTCAAGTGTGGCAGTTATGTAACAAGCATGTAAGTATTTTATATAAAAAACTTAGTAATTAAAATATTTAACACAACACAACACAATGTCTCTTGTCAGGAATTCTATGATGTAAAGATACCGGATAATCTAATCTGCGATTCTGGCAAATTTAAGCATTTGGATATACTTTTGCCCAAAATGAAGCAAGAAGGACATCGCGTGCTGCTCTTTAGCCAGTTCACAATGATGCTTGACATTGTTGAACGTTATCTAGATATACGAAAATTTGGCTATTGCCGTCTGGACGGTAGCACTGCAGTTGAAGAGCGTCAAGATCTTATTAATGACTTCAATGCCGATTCCGAAATATTCATATTTCTGCTGTCAACAAGAGCTGGCGGTGTTGGCATAAATCTAACAGCGGCAGACACCTGCATTATACATGATATTGATTTCAATCCGTATAATGATAAACAGGCAGAAGATCGTTGTCATCGCATGGGTCAGACACGGCCCGTTTCCATATACCGTCTAATATCTGAGAGCACCATTGAAGAGGGCATACTTATGGCAGCCGAAGAGAAGCTTAAACTAGAACAGGACATCACATCCGATGAGAAGGGCGAAGTACAAGAGCAACGTTGTGTGGTTAAATTGCTTACCATGGCGCTAGGATTGGATAAACAGCAGGAGGAGCAATTAAATAATTCACTACATAAAACATCGCCGACAAAGTAAATTGCCTAGTTTATACGCATATGGAGGAGAGTTAGTTTACACGTTTAGTTTGCTTTAGAAGTTTCTATACAAAATTGTACGAGAAAACTGTATTCTGCTTCAAAGTTTTGTATAGTTGGGCATACTTTTGATGCAGTCTAATATATATGTAATTACATTAGATTGGCGCTTTTTCGTCAATTGTGTAAAAAAAAACGCTGTAATTCACACACAGTTCTTCACACACACTTACTAAACATGATGCTAATACATACCTACATACATACATATATATTTTTAATTTAGTATAACCCATTTTGCACTTAAACGTTCCGTCTTATTTGTTTGGATGGTTACAAATATTTTTTAAGTCTAAAATTATTTTATTTACATTTTTATATTGTTATTATTTAAAAGAAAAACAAATTCAGTTGAACCCATCCGATTGTTAAATTTAAACTTTATACAGAATATTTATTTTATTTTTTTTTTTCAGTATTTATACAATATAATGTCTTTGATTTTGTCAATATCCAAATCGTAAAAATTTATCAAATTGTTTTTGTAATTATTAATTGATAGTGTAATAATAAATATTGTAATTTTATCAAACACATTTTTTCATGAAATATTTTACAATTTTTAAACAAAAACATCAATAAAATTTAATTCTTTTTATATACCATTGAGCAGGATTAGTTGTGGTGGGGGTTAAACTTTCAAATGGAAACGGAAGTGTACTGAAAATAAATTATGTTTTTAAGTTGCTAAATTTAAAGTAATCAGAATGGCTGACAATTCTAACTATCTCATTATAAACAATAGTGTGTTATAATTATTTGCATAGCCTCATGTTCCATGAGCAAGAGCTGCAGACAATTACAGTACTAGTTTCAAGTAAATAATAAAAAAGGAATGAAAATTTACAAAATGTTTTGAAATTGTCATGAATACAAGAAAAACCGTTAACTACACTAGAACCGAAGTTTTAATACTTTTCGCACGTAAACATAAATTTACTGTTAAGCCTTTCAGTACTACGAAGGCAGACAGAAGATTCTTTTAAAAATAAAATAAAGAGTTGACTGTCGTCGTCCTTAAACAAGTTTGTTACTGACAAGTGCCATCTATCATTAGACTACTGTCACGTTTTTGAGCAATCTGCGTCATTAAGTTTGTGTTTAACAGTCTTTGGAAGTGGACATTCAGAAATGCTTCGCATCGAAATCCCACAGAAACTCATTTCGATTGATGCATTGAATGGATCCATGTTGTGAAATGGCGGTTAGCGGTTCAATAAACCCAAAAACTCATACTTATCGCACTGTTTAATTTGTGTTCAGTTTCCACTACCTATCTGTTTCCGTCTATCTGACTTCAAACACAAACTTAATGATGCAGATTGCTCAAAATTTGACAGTAGTCTAATGCAAGATGGTACTTGTCACAAACGTACAAAAACACGTGTTTAACAAGAAAGAAAGCTGTAATCGAGATACCCTGTAGCTTGTACCATAGATAATATTTTTTAGTGGTCCGATTTGGAGTTATGCGGTATATTTTATTAGAATTGATGAGAAATTAGAATAAAAAATATGAACAAAAAGTATCATACAGAAATTGAAAAATAAGGAGCAGGTTTGCAAATGATCCGTTCTGAATCATTTTTTTATTGAGCCAGAAATGTGCCTCATCACTGAACAAAACTCAGCATGATAACAGTGGATCTTCATTGAACTGTTGCAGTGCTCATTGACTGAAATTAAAGCGTGTTGGTTATGGTCTCAAGTCTGGCATCTTCAATTGTTCAACGAGTTGAATTTTGTAAGCCTTTAAATTAAGATCCTGGAGTAAAATTCGCCAAGTTGTTCCATACAAGAGGCCTAGATGTTGCGCACGGCGTCGAATCGATTGATTATGATCTTCAGCCACACTCTCCACTACAGCCGCAATATTCTCCTCACTACAGGCTGGATTTAGTCTAATCGGTCGCGTATCATCCAATAACATACACTGAGACTCAAATTTGCGAATGGTATTGGACATAGTGTGTTCACAAGGTCGATGATGCGCACCATATGTTGTTTGAAAAACATTTTTCACAAAACGCAGATTTTCGTAATACAGCTGAATAATTTGGAGACATTGTTGCGGTGTGAGTCTTTCCATGATGAATTGTCATACAATACTGAATAAAAGATGACCGTATGAAATCAGTCATCATGATCTGTGAAAAAAAGAGCGCCTTTTCGCGCGGTTGAAGTAAAACTTCTTTAACAGTTGTGGCAGATATTACTAAAAAGTTTAAGCTTAAAATAAATATGCCATATTAATTATGTCATATTAGCATTTATTGATAATATAATTTGCAGAATGGTACAAAAAACCATTCGACAGTGTGGGAGATAGTCGGAATCATTGGGCTCCCGCAACAGGATATGGGCTCCTTACAAAAATCATGGGAATTGAGGCGGGAACAGGGTATTTTAGGTGGTCACCTGATTTTTATATATTCCAAGTGGCATATCTTCACTACAATTCTTTGGGACTAATTCCAAACTACACTAACTAATATCTTTTTTTTTTGGTCCCACTTTCTAGAGACGATTAGTTTAAAACGTTAGAAAAAGCCAGAGAAAAGTTTGGGAGATAGTCGGTATCATTGGGCTCCCGCAACAGGATATGGGATCCTTACAAAGATCTTGGGAGTTGATGCGGGAACATTAAATTTTAAGTAGTCATTAGATTTGTATATATTCTAGTGCCAACCATTGCTGAATGCAGTGACCATTCCAAAAATCCATTGGAACATATATATCCCACATAATCTTTGGCGGGATTGACCAAGTCGCATATCCCCATTACAATTCTTTGAGACAAATTCCATACTTCAGAAAACCGCCATCAGTTTGTGGAATATCTTCTTTTTTGTGTCATTGCCTTAAAATGGCATAAAAAACGAGAGGAGAGTGTTGGTTATGGTCTCAAGCATTGGGCTCCCGTAACAGAAGAAGTAATTTGGTTGCTACCGCCAGTGGCGCTAGATACCGCCACATTCACCACAGATCTGCGCCATCTATCGTCCTACTACTCCAACCTACCTTCTACTCCTTCCTTGGAATGGAAAGTTTCACTTCAAAAGATAAAAATATTCACACTCTCAAAATCTAATTTTCAAATCACAAAGTGTAGAGCATCTAAATATCTAAAAATTCTGAACATGAAATCAACTGTTAATCAATTAAATAAAAAAAAAAGTCAAAAGTTATGACCATTTGCCTGTCCTACTCCAATCTACCACACTTTTTTATGGTCATAAGTTCAAAAAATTTCACAAACCATGAAATTTTCGTTTCATCGAATTCATCGAATTTTCAATTTCCGTTTAGTCAAATTCATCGAATTTATAATGACAACGATTCTAAAGAAGTTTCACTTCAAAAATATTTCACAATGTAAAATGACCTTGAGCCAGTCAAATTCATATGTTTTATCACAATGTTTACAGTGGAGCATCATTATAGGCAAGATGATGTATGTGGGAATAAGTGAATTTTTCAACATGTCTGGCAACACCAATCAGTGTGCATGAATTTAACGATACAAAGCACGATAAAAACGCTTTGGCGGTGTTTAAACGAACTGTTTGTGCATTAGATAAATATGAATAAAATTATTGTTAATTAAAAACACTGCATAGAGACATATACAATAAACAAAAACAAATTGCAACACCAAAATAAACAGCGAATGTAACAAAATGTTAATACAATTCATAATTTTTTTTTAACAATTAATTCTCACATACAAATTGTAACAGTAAAAAAATATATGACAAATAACTGTGAAAGTGTACATACATATATGTATATTCGAACCGAACATACATATATGCCTTCTGGTTGGGTGCGGCGTAGCATTGATTCATCATATTCATTCAGTCTTCCACTGATCGCGATTGCTCGATGAGTTAATTTTAAGTTCGAACCGTACTTCACAGAATCAAAACGATATTGTTCTCGTGTATATAGAGTAATAATAATACAAAAAAAAAAAAAAAAAAAATTTACAATATAATGAAAAAAGAAAAATAAACGGACAATACATAAACAATAGTTGAAAAAACATAAATATATTTATTAATAAATATTTATATATTTGTAGTTAATTGGTTACGTGATTCATACATGCATATATATGTATATATACTACATATGTATATCGTGTGCGTAATAGTCTAAAAGAAAAGAATTGGGGAACGCAAAACAAAAATAGACGCTGTCGTAAAATAAAAACGGAAATGACTGATTTAATTATTTCTAATAAGAATTAGTTGAGCACGAGAAAAACCTCATCGCATCGATCGCATAACGACACACAAAAAACAAATCAAATTCAATAATAAAATAAAAACCATCGAGCAACAAAAACTTACAAAAAAAAAATTATTTAGTTTATTTTTTTTTTTTTTTATACTATATACAGACAATATTATATCCGAAGAAGAAGAACAACGAATCTATATCTGCATATCGAACACGCTGAGAAAGAAGCGGCGATCATAACGAACGAACAAACATATAAAAAAAAGAGAGAGCGACAGCGAGAGAATAAGAATTGCGCTTAAAACACAACAGCACTAGCAGCAGCAGCAGCCGCCGACAAACAGACACCTGCCGCCCTGCCGCCACCCACCGCCGTTTTTTTGCCTCTTTCATAGATCATCGTTGTCTATGCGCATACTTTCCGCCGGAGAGAGGCGCATGGGTTATGGGCAAACTATGAAAACAAAAATAAAAAAAGCATTAATAATATACATATTGCATATATATACAAATAGTATATAAATATTTGTATCTACACGCGTATTATAAAGGCAAAAGCAATTACATATTTAAAATTTTGTCTGCTATTTAATTCTACGCGTGTGTGTGGCGAGTGTTGAGCATAATTAAACGACAAAAAAAAAACAACAACGACGAATATAATAAAAAATAAAAAAATATATTTAACAAACAAAAATTTATATGATAAGCTGCAGCAGCAGCAGCAACAACAACAACAACAACAACATTTAAAGCAACGACAAGAATATTTTTTTATTAATTATTAAAAAACGAATTTTCGATAATTGAAATTACGAACGCGCATATCTAAAAAGAAGAAGAAGAAGAAAATAGAAGAAGAATTCAAAGATATTGACGCCTAACGACCAAAACGGACAAATTTTCTGCACTAAAAGGTGCGTTGAGATAAATATGTATACATATATACATTTTTTGTTTTTTTAAGTTTATCATATTCGGAAGTTGTTATACATATTTATATAATTTTAGTTGGCTCGTCTAGACTCTCAGTATCTATTGTAATACATATATTTTATAAGTTATGACCATTTGCCTGTGGTCATCTCGCACTTCCGATACTATGTCCTACTCCAACCTACCCCACTTTTTTATGGACATAAGTTCAAAAATGTTCACAAACCTTTTCAAATTTTCGAACTTAGTGTAGACAACATGCAAAATAATCTATCTCATTCTCTCGCAGGCAAAATCCTATTTATGAGTTAATTCTCTTTGCGAGTTAATTTGTATATTATATTTTCATAAACCTTTCGAATTTTGAACTCAAATTTCGTTTTATCGAATTCAATTTTCGTTTCATCGAATTTTGTAATGACAACGATCCCCCCCCCCCCCCTGTCAGAAACGGTCCTGCCGTCCTCGAGTTATAAAATTGTTCATACAAAACATACTATAATCGCGTTTCGGAGGAGTTTGGTTACAAACACTGTGACACGAGAATCTTATATATTAGATTCCATTTTCTTCAATAAAAACAACTTTTTTCAAAACAGAGACAATTAAAAAAATTAAATTTTAATTGAAATATTTTGGATTTATTAGATTTTCCTTCCATTTTTTTTTTTGTTTCAATAAGAAGGAGCAAGTGGAAGGTGGGGAAGGAGTGGCAGGGGAAGGAGTGGCAGAGAAAAGGGGAGGGCCCCGTACAACGTCGCGGTTCTGTAGTTTACCGGAATTTTGTAGTGAGACTCTTAGTAAATAATGTGTCGATAGAGTTTACAACAATTTCATCACCTTTCATAAATTTTAACAAATATATCATACCACCCGACATCTAGTCATCAGTACGTAAAACAAATAAAAAACAAAGAAAGTTTTTCTATTGATTAGAAAAAATATTGATTTCACATGTAAAATCTGGTTTTTATAGCTGCAGTAATTCGATCTTAGACTATATTTTTGAAACAGCTGAAATTAACTGATCATACATAACTGTAGGAATATGAACAATAGAAATACGCAGAATAATTATAAAACAGACTTTTGGATATCGTATTCCATGAATGATATAAACTTTTTATCTTTTCTGTGTGTATGTATCATACACACTTACTTGTACATATGTACATTCCTCGCACTTCGATGATGTCATTCGCGATGTGAAGTTTGAGTACTCGCGCGTTCATTTTCAAACCGGCTGCACTCCCACGGTTAAGTATGAAGCCGGTTAGCTGAGAATGCAGAAAGTAGAGAGACAATAGTTTGATTTTGTATATTGCAGTCATAAATTGATGCTTCAGAACGCCTAAAGATTTATTTTATTTTAATGTACTACAACATGGTGAAACAAGCAGAGCATGAGGTGTAAAGTTTGAAGATCAGTTTAAAAAAGTGTCTATTATACAATTTACTTAAGCTACTCATTGTTCAATGTATTTTCCGGCATAGCTTCTAACTAAAAACTATCTTTCTTTTTCACTTTCAGATCACGCCTGGGAAATTATAAAAATAAACAATCAGATAAACTTTTTTTTCGTATATATATTTACGAAAATTAAATTAATGCTTTAAGATTGTATTTTGAAATTGTGATAATATTTACTCAAATATTGAAATAGACCTACATTAGCGTTATATTTCAACCAAAACCCATTTAATCAAGTATATAAGCTCTAAAATAAGCCAAAGATTTATATCTCTAACGGTAGAGAAGATCGAACATATAAAAAAATGGCCGAGAAAGGTGGTCCAATCGGTGGGGAGATGCGGAGAGTACGTAAATCACCAGATTATCAGCCAAATATTAATGTGCTGCCAGGAGTTATATCAAGAGAACGCAGTTTCGTACGCACTTCGAATCAAAATGTAAGTGATATCCAATTATATATAACTATTTTTGGATCGAAATTTCAATAATCAAACAATATTTTTTAAAATTTAAGATTTGAAACCAAGTTTTTTATTTTTTACCTACAGAATATAAACAAACGGCGCAGTTTAGCGTTTAATGTTCCCGGTAGTCAGCCTGGGCAATTGCGCGGAAAGCCAGCTTTGGATATTTACAGGCCTCCCAGTAAGTTTTGCTAAATTTACATATTCACATACATAAGTCCCTATATGTAATAGGTGTTTCAACAAGAGCGCAAGATTTAAATTTCACCATAATTTCACAAAATTGACAGCTCTAGAAGTTCTATACTCGATCGAGGTGCCTGACCACAGTATACACTAAACTAGTTCTATAGGTGTCCTGCTTGTTGCAAATCATAATACACATTTGACCATATTTTTTAAAACTATGAAACGTTCGCAGTTTAGATACAGTGTTTCATATGGAAATTGACAGGCATTCTCTTTCGATTCAATCATGTAAAGTTTTATCCACAAAATCAAAAGGGGGCCGAGTACACTAGTGACCTATAAGCATGACGTGTATAATGATGCCATCGTATCTCACGAGTAGCTTTTTTGAATGTTTGCGTCATGCTGCGTTTTTTTATATTGTCAATTTTTCCGAGAATTTTAATGCAATATACGTTCAACATGTATTCTTTCGTCACAGGCAAGCAAAAAACAGAACATGTCCTCGTAAACGGAGACATCAGGTCGTCTTAACCAAACTGAATTTCAAATTAATATTAATTGTATTGTAATAAAATTGTTTTCTATATAAAATCATTAAAATGACCTCACAGTTTATGTTCATAAAAATAAAAACACCAAAATGTAGTGCTGGTTTGTACGGGAATACCGCTTATAATAGTGCTGGATCGTTTCTTTAATATACTTTAAATTCTTTAAAGATTACAGAATGATACTCTTAATTTCTAAATTTGGAGGCTCTAAGTCTTATAGCCTATAAGTGCTCGGTTCCATCATGCCATTATGAAGTCCATTTTGGCTATTACTTTCATTTGCAAAAACTTAATATAAATACACTTGGAGGAAGGCGGGATCGTAGAGATCTTCCACAGATCCGGATTTATGGAGCAAGTAGAATAAAAACAAGAACAAAACGTTAACACTTCAGTGGATCCGGAATTCTAATACTATTCTAATAAATTGCAAATTGTATAGCAGTTCTATAGTTTGTGGTGGTTTGTATGTGGGCTACCCCAAAAAGTGGGTATCACTCTCACTATATGTCACTTGTCAATGTTGCTATTGACTACAATTAAAAGTTTTTCATACAAAAAGCTATATGCGGTGGTTTGTCTGGGGGCTTTACCCCAAAAAGTGGGTATCACTCTCACTATATGTCACTTGTTAATGTTGCTATTGACTACAATTAAAAGATTTTCATACAAAAAGCCAAATGTGGTGGTTTGTATGGCTGCTATCTCAAAAAATGGACATGACATGTCAATATGGATATTATATTTTACTGAAAAATTGACACATTACATAATAAATTACTCATTTAATGTATTACAGACTTTCTAGTATACAAAATATTCTCGTCGATATGTAATTTTTCTAATTTCTTTTGATCGTCAATATGAAGTTGTTGACTGTATGTGGTCCTTGTTTCTATTGCCTTTTTATTACCCGTCAATATACTCGTATAGGGTGTATTTTTTAGAGGTTAAATTTTCCGACAGGGATTAAACTGTCAAAACTTGATCAGCTCTATTGTCATTTGTGCTCAGTTTGGTTCGTCATTTTATCATGCATGGACTAATGCCAGAACACCGCTTGTAAATTTTGCAAATTTGTTTCAAAAATCGTGCTTTAGTTCGAGTATGTTGCCGTACGCTACGTTCATTTTACCATTGCCATAATCGTCCATCCGAGCGACTAATTCAATGAATCATGAATCATTTTCGCACTAAGTATACTCTAATTAAAAAGTAGTCGAAAATTAGAAATACAGAATGTGCCATATCCGAGCATGTCCACATGCCCAAAATCATATAATGGCATAAAATCTTCTTATTTAATAAATCTAATTTTCAGTTTGAAATTATGTTATCTCAATATTTTAATTCAATTCAAAGTTCTACACCTCTAAAAACACCCTATATAATTGTCCTCGAACCCGGAATTTCTATCTGCGGCCCCCTGGCTATGAGTACAGAATATAATAAATATTGCACTTTCGTTGAAACACCCGTTACAATAGACAAAACAAAGTTCATTACACTTTATTGCTCATCATAATCCCCATATTCTGTAAGTCATCTTCGTCGTTCACCATAGACATCTCATCGAATGCATGCCTGAAAAAATTTACAAACTACAAAATGTTTCGCTAGTTTTTATAATACACGACTAAAATATTTGATGTAGTCGACTAGTTTTACACGGATACATTACAGAAGAATACTTTCTCTATTACATCACGCTTTTTAAAGTAATTTTAGCTAATTTATTTAGAGCAAGTTGAAGCTTTTAATTATGTTTGTAGCTAAAAGATAACTTAAGTAGTTATAGAAAAACAAAAAAAATAGCAAGAAATTCATAAAAATGATGGGTAAGAATTTTAGTTTTTGTATTTATAATATCCGGAATGCATACAGGCCTGTTTTAGTTCTCACTGGAAGATTTTGCAAAAGTAAATTCCATAAAATGGTAATTTGGAGAATCAACTTATACGTGAAAAATTTACCATTTTATTGAATTCACTATCGCAGAGTTTTCCCGAAAAATTCAAAGAGGCTAGATAATCAACAATATTTGTAGTAGCAAAAAACCATTTCTTAAAAATTAATAGCTTTTCTTTGCAAAATGCCTTATTAACCATCCAAAAAAAAAATTCCAATTTGCTTTATACAGCTTCGAATGCAAAGCTTCAACTTTTCTTTCGCACTTTTCCAAATTCCAAAATTAAAAAATACTATTCTGAAACCTATTTTTTCTGTTTTTCTTTCTATTTCCATATTTTTCAAAAATTTTAAATCATAATCAAAAAAACAAATCTTCTACCTTTGTGCGCTACACTCACACAACACATAAAAATATGTAAAAATAAATGTCCAAACTATTCAGATGTTCGTAGTGAGGCTGCAGCTAATGCCATGAACAAATTGAATGTGAATGCCCAGGAGTTTACAATGGTGTCCAATTCTCGTACCCCGCCATCTACGACAGAGATTGATGCTTGGTAAAGCGAAGCTAAAATTATAATATTTTATTTACTTTTTCTTACAGATTTTAACTACAATCTTCAACATTCTTCCAGTTCATCAATGGTGTTTTCCGCGGGCATTGGAACTCAACAACAACAACAACAGCAGCAGCAGCAATACGTGGCAGGACAGAGTGCAGCGGCGGCATTGAATCGTCGCTCAGCACTTGGTGCACACAATCGTTCGATACTGGTACAGCCGCTAAGTCCACTGGCCATGTCAACTCAGGTGCCCCTATTGAATTCGCCATCCAGCGGCAATATTTTACATGTTAGTTTAAACCAGAACTTCTTTATTTTTTTTTTTTTTTTTTGATTTTTTGCGCATATCTAACAAATGTTTCATTTTTCTTTCTAGGCAACCAGTGTTAATCGTGTAAAATTCGCTGCAGAACCACAAAGAATGCATCAACATAAGACACCAAACAACAACAACAACAATAACAATATTTATCAGCAGCAACTTGTTAATCCATATAATGGCGCACTGGATCCATATATAAATGGTAACAATGCTTTGCAACGTTCAAAGTCATTATCCTCAGCAGATTCTTCTGCTTTGACGCGTGGCATGGCCAGTCTCGGTTTGGGTCTGGCAAATGAATTGGATATTGGACAGTTTACACCAGAAGTGCAAGCATTAGTTGATACTGCGCTTGATGATCCGAATAAGTTGAATTCACGTTGCCTAATGGAGGTGACTTCACATTTCATCAAACGCGCTGTTGAAGCACGACGCTATGCTTTGCCAATTTCACGTCTGTGCCTTAATATTATAGCACGCGAACAAAAGGAGACCTTCTTGGAGGCATTGCTGAATACATGCCGTCAATGGTATCAGGAGCGTGAAAAAGTAAATTGCCAAGTGCCTACTTAATAAAAATATAACATACTTCATATTCATAATTAAATGCTTACAGCTACTTTTCGTCATGCAAGGCATGAAGAGTCCATCGCGTGTGCGTTTTACCGCCTTTATGGCTTTTCTAACCGAAATGTTCTGTCAACTGAAGCGTCGTCAGTTGCAATTACGCACACAGCACGAGGGTGCACCTCCACCGCTGGTATTGCTAACGCTGCTGTCTAAATGCTGCGAAGATTGTGTACGCCCACCAGTGCGCTCTTTGGCAGAAGTAAGTAACTTCATTTAACATATTAGTATTACAAGTGTAGTACTACAAATTTTGTTTCACGACAGATCGAATGCCTATTTTATGTGCTGACCTGCATTGGCCAAGATATGGAATCACAGTTGCCACAACAACAGCTGGAGCTGCTTATGTCACTGGTGCGCGATGCTTTTCTTAATGCCAGCGACTCTGCACCTGCTATACGTCGTACACTGTTACAGCTAATAGAACTAAAGGCATCACATTGGCAATTGCCTGGAAATACGGTCCTATACTATTATCCTACTACTAAATGAAGTGTGACTCTATGTATTGAATACTAGATAAGAGCGCTCTTTGTGTCGACCATGCTTTCTCAAGACATTATTTTCATATCAAATGCATTAATTAATGCTGAAAAAAAAAAACTTAAAAAAAAAACACTCAAGCACTAATCCAATGAATATTATTTGTAGTATGTAAGTGTCTAACGCTATTAAAAACTATTTATTATTATTATTATTTAATAAAGCACACATAAACGTGGGGCTGTCATAGAAAACACTTGCGACTCAAATCCCCGCACTCTGTGCTAGATTTCCATACGAATAAATTATTCGAAATTGGTTTCGCTACTTTTAGAAAGCTACTGCGATTTGATTTCACTTCACTTTGAGCATAAGAATTTCATAGTTTTAATTTACAAGGACATGAAGTTGTAAAAGGCTTCCAAAAGTGACGAAACTGATTTCGATGATCACTTTTTTTTGGCTCAAAATCTAGAATAGGTGGAAGAATCTCAATTTGCATTCATAAAATTTCGTTTTATGCATGAAAATTTGTGATTTTGAGACAAAAGCGTTTTCTGTGACACCTCCGTGAGGGAAAACTACTTATAGATTACAGCAGCGTTTATAAGGCTCAATATTCAATTTAAACTAAAAACTAAAAAAATGTATTTCGAACTATTGTACTAGTCAAACATGATGATATATATATATATATATATATATATATATATATCAATAAAACGTACATTTTAGACTATATTTCAGTTTGTGATATCTTTACTTTGTCTAATACAGTTCTGCGAAATATAACTCTTATTTTTTTCCACATTTAAATAATACCGCGTTTTCCGGTAGGTATTAAATATAATTCAATGAAAAAATGCGATCACTTTCTGCGGAGATAACGGTATATTTGTGTTTTTCGATTTATGATTGTTCATACCTAAGCCAGCGTCTAGCGTGAACGGCTAGGAAAATCTGATCAAGATAAATGTTAGGCATATATTAAGATAAACGTTAGATACATATATAGCTAGAAAGGTAATTAAATTACTCCTTCAACAGTACCCAACTCATTTTGATCGAATGAAATATTGCTCAGATACAGCGAAAGGAAATTTGAAATTCCAAGCAATTTTTAACGATTTTCAGGCATTTTTGTCGTTCTCTGGCTTAAGTGAAATCATAAATAAAAAAACACAAATATACCGTTATATCAGAAAACTAGAGAGCATTGGCTAGAACTTGATCAGATGCATGTACTGGCACTATTAATACCTATTTTATATATAGTTCTTTTTCGATATTAGAAAACATTGATGGCATTCTCAAAGCGTTTTTTCGCAACCCAATGCAATCCTTCGTTCATTATTTGCTATACCGTTTATAAACCTATCTAATACGCTCACCGTTTTTCCAGAATTCATCCCTGGCTATATTTTCTTTATGTTTAACTGGAATTCTAAATATGCCTGATCTCAGATAGCAAAATGGTTCAGGTCGAATAAGCGGACTGGCTGCGTTTCTTGCTAATTTGTTCTCGATACCAGATATATCTGCATGACTGTGACTACCCAGTGTAACAATTCTCCATTTAATCTTCCTTAATTATTAAGTTGTTCTAGGCATTACAATAATAGATGCAATAAGAGTTTAGTGCTCTGATAGCCGTCTGACTGAGAGAATACTGCATAATTTTGCTTCATATACACTCTGCTTATGTTGAAGTCGACACATCTTTCTACGGCATATATTTCCCTAAAGGTTCAAACAAATTAATGTGAGTTCCGAAGACCCCAGCAGCTGCTCCTTCACCTGGGTGCCAGTTTATTGTTCATGGTTTAATATTATTAATAATTTAATATTAATTGAAGTTTATGTTCATCCATCTTTTGTGCTCGCTGAGTTCTATGTTTAGACTTTTGATAAAGTTCTGCTTCAAGCCGCGGTTATCACTGGGGTAGAGTAGTATTGGGTTTATTTTCCTGCTGCTATCGCCGAAGCTTTTCTTAATTTTACCTATCTTCATCATAGTACTATCTGCCTGTTGTTGCACGTGTAGGTGCAACGGCATTAGATCCAGGAGGACATCTACATAGTTCAGTTGTTTGCTGGCTCTGATTAATTTTGCTCGGTGCATCCAGACTATGATGGTGTATGTTACCACGGGCCTGACCATAGTTAGTTACACTCATCTGAAAATCTTAAGTTTGCAGCCCCAATCTTTCCTTGTGATAGACCTACACATATGCCATTGTCGCTTTTCTTACGATAATCTTCACATGCTTTTTCCATGTGGTAGTTGGTCTAATGTACCCCAAGATACTTAACCTCTTTGGAGTATTCTATTAACCTAGCATCAACTCATGTGTATGAGTGCCTTCAATTTATACTTCCTGGTTAATGGAAAATAATAGTTTTTACTGGATTACTGCTCAGCCCTACTTTAATGCACTCATTTTGAGTAATTTGTACAACCAGTCTAATTTGTTTACAAAATTATCCCTGCAACCTAGCATTATGTCATCGACGTAGTGTTGGCATTCAAAGTAGTGCTGGCCAAAGCGTATTCCAGCAACCATCAGTAACCATGCTTTACAGCATAAGGATACTACACACCCTGTGGACAGCCCTTGGTTATTTTACATTCATGGATATAGTATTCATTTCATGGATATATGAGCAAATAACTAAAAAAGCTTAAAAAAATCATGCTTTTGAGATATCTTGAAAGTGGTTCTTAAGAAAAAAAAAAAAAAAATTGTTGACATATTTTGAAAAATGTGTAAACTAGTGTAAACTAGTGTAAACTAGTGTAAACTAGTGTAAACTAATGTAAACTAGTGTAAACTGTGCAAACTGTATGGAAAGTCAATATTTAAATATTTGCTTGATTTTTATGATAGTTGCAATGATTAGAGAATACAAAGTAGCATTTACAACGCCTAAAAAAAAAAAATGTATATAGTTTTCATTAAAATATGTTGCTCTTATTTTACAACTTTACTTTCACTGAGCAAAAAAGCTCTATGAATAATACGTCAATTAAATAAAAAGCTCTTCACGAGATAAAGACCAAGTGTCTTCGCCACTTGCATGGACTACTGTCCACAGTGATTCAAATCCAACGGCCAACAAAATTGCATCGGCATGTTTTAGTACTTTTCAGTTTTTTCTAGATATACTAAATTGGAAATTTTTAGTTGATTGCGTAGTTAACACTGTTTCTAAGTCGATGAACGCACACTAATTGAATTGAGTTCTCGCTGTCTAATTGGAAACATGACGGAAAACAACAAAATTGACTTGTCTGGAGATGGTGGCGTTCTCAAGGAACTGATTAAAGAGGGTACCGGTGATGAGACTCCTAGCAGCGGCGCAAAAGTGTCAATGCACTACACCGGTAGACTCGTAGATGGCACAGTATTCGATTCGAGTGTGAAACGTGAACCCTTCGAGTTTGATCTCGGCAAAGGTAGGTGACCAACAAATATTCGGCTATGTTCGTTCGTGCGTGCGATAGCGGGAAAATTAATTAAATGCAAATTTCATTTATATGTACACAGGTCGCGTTATTAAAGGCTTTGATTTGGGTGTAAAATCGATGAAATTAAATGAACGCTGTTATTTGACATGTGCTCCGGATTACGCTTACGGTGCCGCTGGCAGTCCGCCAAGCATACCGGAAAATGCGACGCTCATTTTTGAGGTAGGTCATGCACACACGCGGTGCAACATATGTATGTGTGTTAAAATACACTTTTTATACGCTATGTCTATATAGGGTAAAAGGGTATATTAATTTTATGCAAATGTATGTAACATACAGAATGAGCTGTGGCAGAACCTATGAAGGTTATGTATTCTTGATCAGCATCGGAAGACAAGTGGATATCCGTCTGACTGTCTGTTTTAAATTACAGATATTGGACACTACATGATATAGAGATTTTAAGTTTGGGTATTTCGACTCTCCTTTACTTTCTTCAGATAACTGTAATTAAATGAAGTTGCTAACCGCACTTTAAGGAGTAGCGCCAATACAATTCTTCATCTCATTTTTATGTTTTTGTATGAATATTTTGTTGGGTTCTTTGTTTATTACGCTAAAAACGACCAATTTTGTGTATCTAAATCCTCATAATATATACAGCATGTACGGATCGGACTACTGTAAGGGGTAGCACCCATACAAACATAACCTCCATTTTAATTTACTCCTTTACCTTCTTCAGATAACTGTTCTTAAATTAAGTTGCTAACCCTACTTTAAGGAGTATCCCCCATACAAATCTACATATCATTTTTAGATTTTTGTATGAGAATTTTGTTGGGTTCGTTGTTTATTACGCTATAAACGTCAAATTTGGTGTAACTAAATCAAATCCTAATAAAATATGCAACATATGTTCAGATCGGGCTACTTGTATAAGGGGTAGCCCCCATACAAACTTAACCTCCATTTTAAGTTTTAGTATGAAATTTATTTGGTTTTGTTCTTAATTAAGCTAAAAATGAGTTATTTGGATTATCTTATGTATCCTTATAAAATATTTCATATAGACCCATATCGGAACACTTTAAGCGGTAGACCAATGCAACCTGTCCCTCATTTTTGAGTTTTTCTATTTTTAATTCTAATTTTTCATTAATTTTAAAAAATGACGCATATATCCAGATTGGACAACTAAAGAATATAATCTATAGTTCATATAAGGAACCGTAAACAAATTACAGAGTATTTGGAAGTCAAACACACTCAACTGTATCATACTTTCTTATTTTATAGATCGAAATATTAGGCTGGAAAGGCGAAGATCTTAGTCCAAATCAAGATGGCAGCATTGAACGTACTATTCTAGAAGCTAGTGAGAAAAAGCGTTCACCCAATGAAGGCGGCTTTGTCAAGGGTAAGTAAGCGCACGATTATAATTTATCAATTGTGGTTTCGTTAACCAAAAAACAAACAAAAAAACATATGGAATGATAGCAGCTATTTAAAGCTTGAACTTTATATCTTACAAAGCTAATTAATATTCTTGTTTTATTTTTATTTAATTTTTGGTTTTTAGCACATATTACCGGCAAATATAATGATGAAATATTTGAAGAGCGTGACATTGAATACGATTGTGGTGAAGGAAATGATATTGGACTTATTGAAGGTGTCGAAATAGGAATAGAAAAAATGAGTGTTGGCGAAAAGTCAAGGTTTGTGTCGTTTGATTTGTTACTAATGGCTACTTAATTTATTTATAAATTTACATTTAACACAGATTTAAAATTCAAGCAAAGTACGCATTTGGTAGCAAGGGTCACGAGGCATTTAAAATTCCGCCAGATGCTACCGTGGAGTATATCATTAAACTGATTGATTGCGGAAAGGTATACATTTTCTTTACATAAGTAATTATTGAAACTATAGTGAAATGCTTTTATACATGTTTATACTTATACATGTTTATACTTATACATGTTTATACTTATACATGTTTATATTACAAAAAAACATAGTTTACAGGAAATGAAGTTTTATAGCGTGTATTTGCATGTGCTGGAAACGCTTTTGTCTCAAAAACGCCAAATTTCATACATAAAACTAAGTTTTCGAGACAAAACATTTTTCCAACACACCCGTCTATATGAGTCGTAACCACTATTAATTGAATTTTTGTATGAAAATCTAAATTAATTAGATCAATATCAGCTTGAATATTGATATGGTGGCTTCTTATTGACAGTTGCTTGATATAAATTTACTAATGGGTGTATCCCGCTCACATTTGTGGTAGATGCTATACAAACCCACCACACACTTTTGTCGTTTTGTATGTAAAACTTATTTATTTAAGTCAATATCAGCTTTAAATTTGATATGGTGGCTTCTTATAGACAGTCAGTTTACATAAATATTCTAATGGGCGTGTTCAACTAACTTTTTAATGGTAGCCCCCATATAAACCCACCGGTCACTTTTGTGCTACATAATTATATAAAAAGTAGCCATTTAAAGTTACATTAAGAGAAAAATGTTTGGTATGCGAATTAATAGTGTTTAAGGCTCGTATATATATTTTGATTATATTGACATAGTATTTCTTTATTCTTTCCAGGGTCTTGAAGAATGGAAGTTTACAGATACCGAACGTATTGTGGAGGCAAACGTGTATAAAGAAAAGGGCACAAACTATTTCAAAAAGGAAAACTATCCACTGGCCATAAAAATGTACAGGAAATGCCACAATATTTTGCCTAGTCAGAGTAAGTGTTTAAAAAAAAAAAAAAAAAAAAAAACAATCAGAGGGGTGACACAAAAACTTCTTTCGAATCAAAATCTCAAAATTTCATTAAAAAAAAAAACTAAATTTTATGAATGAAATGTGAAGATTTTCTATTTATTTTAATTTTTATTCTCAGATACTAATGAAGACGTGAAAAAGTTAAGAATTGCTGCAAACTGCAATATTGCTCTTTGTCATCAAAAGTGTAATGATCAATTTGAAGCAATAACTTCGGTAAGATTTCTATTTCTGTAAATCATTTATTTATCTTGCCGCTAATTCCAATTTTATTACCATAGTGTAATGCTGTACTTAGTGTAGATGAGAATAATATAAAAGCGCTTTATCGTCGTGGCCAATGTAATTTGGTAATAAAGGAATACCATGATGCCTTAAAAGATTTTCAAAAGGTATTTTTTTTTTTTTTTGTTTTGTTATTAAAGATAACATAGAGTTCTATTTACGTTTATATTAATTTATTGCAGGTTATTGAATTAGAACCTTCGAATAAGGCTGCCATTAATCATGTTCAAATATGCAAACATAAGATCAAGGAGGACAAGGACCATGAAAAGAAGATATATGCCAATATGTTCACCAAATTTGCTGCTGCTGATAAAGAGGTATAAATTTGATGTGTTTTATTTTTTTCAAGCACACAAATTACAATATAAATCTTTAAAATTAAGCTTTTATTTTTAGCAGAAATGCAAATCTGATTTGTATCGATTTAGTTTAAAGCCGATTTTCATTCCATGTACTTGTTTGAGCGTTTACTCCAAACTAGTTCTGCTGTGAAAAAAAGTTGTTTTGAACAAAAAATCGAACCGTTAAAGTAAAACAAAATTGATTCAGTTCGGAGTAGTTCTCACTTTCTATTGATAAGTTGATAAGGTCTGCATACCAATGTTTGAAAATATGCTAGCTGCATTCCTTGGCTGTCAATAGATGGCGCTGTCTTGTGTCTAAGTTCGAAAAGGTATGTGAAAATATTAAAAATCAAAAGAATCGAAGTTCTTTGGCATGGTTAATCGAAAAAAGTCGAAATTTCCATTGTATCGAGTAGGACGATAGATGGCGCCCAAGCAAAATATCTTCACTAGAAGATCGTATCGATAGATCATAGGTTTGTGAAATGCATTTTTCTTGTAGGCTACTTTTCTGAAGTATCACTTCTGCCGTGTGTGAATTGCACACACGAACTTTTTTCATATAAATTCATTCCTTTCTTATTACATTTCTTGATCGAATTCTGAGAGATCAACATACTAAAAATAATATTAACAGGATAGGATTAAAAAATTTAACTAGTGAAGTATTTAGCCATTCCTGCAGTAGTAAGTTAGTAGTAAGTTTCAGTTGAGCTTCATTTTTCTACGATTAAATTCAGACTGATTTGAGGGCTAATATAGTTGAAATTTTTCAATTTTAAGTATTATATGCGATACGTAAGAACGAAACGGAAGAGAAGGGCTTTTGTAAATTGGTAAACTTCGCGAAATAAGAGGTCATTTCTGTACATGTATGGTAAAATTTTATCTTCTCAAGCCTTAAATTTACCAACCGAACCGCGGTGTTCATTGAAGTTTAAAAAGTTTAATCAAAACAAATTTTTCGAATATAACGCGAACCGCCGAACCAAACCACATTCAATTTTTTAGTAATTTGCATTTCCGATTTTTATGTATGTAACTTATTTTATGGGTGTTGTGCTTATCTTTAGTTATAATCACACTTGTCAACAAGCTTTTCTTGAAATACATATAAGAAAGATATAATTATTAATGTAGCTTATAGTTTCGTTTATTCATTTTTTTATCTTTATGCCTATTTTATATGTATTTACAGACTGAACCGACGAATGAAAAGGATGTTCTAGCCAAGTGCGGCGAATGGTCTGAGGAAGATGCCAAACGTGAAGCTGATTTGGCTTTCGAGCGCGATAATAACATTGTCATGATTTAATTTTAAAACTACAAAAAATTATAAAATGCATTAAAGAGATGAATAAAATAAAGCGATATCACTACTTACTCGTATCTGCTGGAAATAGTACAAAGTATGTTTTTTTCTTTAATTAAGAGGTTGACAATTTAATCTCCCCACTAAATAAACCCAAGAAAAAACGCTGTAGTAGAGTATGCTCAACTACGAGATACTATCGTTGCCAAGGACGACTGGTCAAAGGTTGTCCAAATCAGCCCAAGTCAAGCTGTTACAACAACAAGATACTCTGCACACAGTCTGAAGTGTATTTATTTGAACCATTAAATTATGTGGTGGTTATTTGATATGGTAGCCCGATCTGAACAATTGTTATGTGTTTTTCAGAGTCGATGTAAAAAAAAAACTATAGTTAATTTCGCATTAATAGTTTAACTATTAAAATACAATATTAACTCAAAGTACTTAAACGCTTCGTGAACTGCAGAGAACTCTGCTGCGTGCAACAAGACCCGTACATATCTATACTAATATTATAAAGAGGTAAAGTTTGTGAGATTGTAGGGTATAATCTCTGGATCTACTGAACCGATTTTAAAAATTCTTTTACCAATAGAAAGCCACGTTATTTGTGAGTGTCATAGGCTATATATTAACCCGAAAATAGAAAAGACTTTTCCGTGATAAGTAGTCGGTAAGTCGGAGAAAAAACGGTCGAACGAAAACGTTTCTTACGAATGGTGCCTTAACGATGAGAGATATTTGATTGAGAACTAGAGAAAAGTTGTAGAGCTTGATAATGAATACAAAACAGTCTAACTTTCATATTTAAGTCACAAAAAGTAGTTTTTTATATACTATTAAAATTAATAATAAAATTCATATACGAGTTAATGGGGTCGTGGAGGTTGTGGGATGTAGGGGAAGGGCGAGGGAAAGAAGTGGTGTGGGACGTACTGGTAGGGGAAGAGGTGGTAGGGAAAGGGGCAGGAGAGGTGGGGAAAGGGCACGACGCGCCGGAAAATAATGGAAAAGGAGGTGGGGGAATGGGGGAAGGGAAAAGGGAGTGTTGGGCAAAAGGGGTAGAAGAGGAACAGGGGAATTAGAATGGGTGGTAGGGTAATGAATCATAGGAGGGGTACAGGTATGAGAGACGGGGAAATGAAGCAACGCGCTGGGCACCATTTAAGATAGAGAATAAATATAAACATAAACACATTATTTTGTATCTTAGCTCTTATTGTGCCTGAGATCTGTTGTCTCATACATTCAGACGGACGGACGTAGCTAGATCGACTCGTCTTTTCGAGCTGATTAAAAATGTATAATAATAGACTTTATGGGATCTCCAAAACTTCTTCCGCTATGTACGTAATCATTTTGTCAACTCATCAAAACTAATATACCTTGTAACAAATAATTTGTTGTCAGGGTATAACAAACTATGTTCAAACAAAAAGTTAATAAACAAACAAAGAACAAAACAATAAATTTTCTAACAAAAATTTAAATTTGTTTAAATTTGTATGGGAGCTACCCCTTGTAGTGACTCTGAAGTATGCGGCATATTTTATTAGGATTTACTTAAGATACACCAAATTAGAGTTTACAGCGTAATTAACAGACTAGTCATTTCTGTCAAAGTCGCAGCATGTCAATCAAGCCACTTTAACCACTGCTAGGACTCCCCCGATTGGATTGTGCCCGTATAAATTTGTAATCTAATAACCGTGTCCAACATTTATGAACAGGTGACATCTCTGTTTCTGTGGGCCCGACGCCCATTTATAATGTGACTGGTAATGTTCCTTTTGTAAAGGACAAAAAAAAAACCGATATCAACATATGGGGCACAGGATGTTATTTTCAAATATTTGCTAATTGTACAATACAGTAGGACAGATCGCAACAAAAATTTTTTGTTTGGAAAGCGTAATAGAAAGAAACACTTACGGAATTCTACGTACATACATACATATGTACATATGTATGTACATATTTTATGCGCCTTAAGTGATGCTTTCCTGAAGCATTTTAACATCATATGGCAACATCAAACGATCGCTACAGCGTTGCCACTTTACGTTTTTGTTGCAGATCGAGTTATTGTTTTTTTTTATTGCTTTTGTGTGATAGCGTAGAGAAGAAGAGATGCAGCATCCGCAGACGCTGATTTAAAAATAATAAAAATTAAAAATATATATAAATTGAAACTATATGTAAATATACATGCAGAGTAATTAACGAATATAAAAAGCTATAAATGCAATAAATACTATTATCAATAAGTGCTATTTTATTTGAGTTTTATTGAGAAGTATATAAATAGGAAATATGCACTGTTTTTTTGTGTAATTGTATGCGTGGATAGTGAGACAAAACACGGCAATACAAACTGCGCAAACGTAAAGGTGTAAAATGCTACAAAGCACTTAAAATTTGCCAATTTAATACATACAGAAAATCGGTAAAGTATTGCGAATTTCTATATTTATGTATTTCAGTATTATACTAAATTATTACACTTTCTTTTTTTGAACAGCATGATGTTAGGCAGCATCTTTTCACTGGTACTTCTGCTATCTTTTCTTGTTACTAAAACACTTGCAACAACATCCACACTTGGCATACAATTTCTACGCAATCCCGAGGATCGTACAGCACCCAGCGGTGATGAGGTCATATTCGAATGCGAAGTTAATTTGGAACCCGATCGTTTGGAATGGACATTTCGCGCCAGCGCTAGTACCACAAGCCGTTTTAAATATGTGCCACACAGCGGTAATAATCATAATATAACCAATGAGCAGTTGCTGGTGTCTAAGCTGCGTGTTTATGTTACCAGCGAAACTATTGGTGAGTATCGTTGTGTCGGTTGGTTTGGTCCGGTGGCGTTGACATCCATCAGCGCACGTCTTACGCTGGCATCGATCAACATTGCTGATGATGCTGCCGATGGCGAGAATTGGTCTATAGCACCAAAAAACTATATATTGCTACGTTGCGGAAATGTCAATTCACAGCCGCCTGCAGTTTGGAGTTTCTATCGTAATGGTGAAAAGTTGCAACAAGATGCTAATTTACTGGCAACAAGCGGCGCATTGGCATTGCATGCCGTAACAGCAAAAGATTCCGGTAATTATACATGCTCGGCTACTAACACTGTGGCGAATAGTGTTGTTTGGTTGCAGCGTCATATAATGCTAAACGTTGAACCGCATCTAGTAGCGCGACATGCACCGTACTTTATTACGGCACGTTTGTCTACGAAACAGCTTGTAGCACGTGCAGGTGAAACAGTTGTTTTGGAATGCGCCGGCGTTGGTACGCCGACACCAAAAGCTACCTGGAGCAGTCCGGATTTAGGCGCAACTATATACAATAATCGTACAGCGGTACTAGCATATGGTTTCAAAATTAGTAAACTACGTAGCGCAGATGCTGGCACATACATCTGTCGCCTGGATAATGGTGTTGCACCGCCGCTGGTGCATAAGATTGCGCTATATGTGCATGAGAAACCGCGCATTACGCAAGGCCCCGTAGCTGCGCTAACCAACGAAGGTGATACACTTGAGTTAAGGTGTAACATAACGGGCAATCCACGTGCCAATATCTATTGGTTGATTAATGGCGCCAGCATTATGCACGACAAAGAAGTTAGTGTTAGCAAAACGAGCTTGCTAATACGTCACGTGCAAAAACGGCACGCTGGTGTCGTACAGGTTTTTGCGCGTAATGATTTGGGTGAAGACACCGCCTCAACGCTGCTACAAGTGAATCCAAAACAAATTAAAAGCGATGAGAGGGAGCCTGAGCTTGGCCAACGTAAGCCAATTGGCAAGCGTGGACGTCATGGCAAAAATAATAGTATGACACCACCAACTGCGCCAAATGTTACACGGCTGTCGGACGAATCGGTTATGCTGCGTTGGCAAGTGCCAAGTAACGTTGGTTTAGAAGTAAAGTTCTTTAAAGTACAATATCGCATGTTGGGTGACAGCACAAATGGCATACCGCGCGAAAATTGGCAGACAACAAACGATGATATACCCTTTGGCAAGCGTAATAACAATACTGATGCAATTGGACGCATATTTACGTCATCGGTGGCGAGTTTGAAGCCGGAACGTTATTATCGTTTTCGTATAATTGCCATATACTCCAATAAGGATAATAAGGAGAGTAATACATCCAGTAAGTTTTATCTGCAACGTGGTATTTCTTTAGGATTAGCTGAAGCTAGTTTGCCAGTGCCAGAGCTAGTTGATGTAGAAGCCTACTCCGAAACGGCTGTACTGTTGCATTGGACGTTACCGCATATGGCTAATAATGTTATCGAAACACTTGAAGGCTTCTATGCCTATTATCGTCCAGCATCATCGGCGGGTGAATATTTTAAAGCTACCATAGAAGATGCGCAAACACGTAAATTTAAGCTGAGCGCACTCGAACCAGGTACCATTTATGAGTTCAAGCTGCAATCATTTAACTCGAATTCGGCATCCGAATTTAGTGCGCTAAAGCAAGGACGTACTTATAGACCGCTGACGCAAACCGTAGCACCAACAGAAACTGCCATACGTAACAGCACGCCTCCGACGAGCCGTAATGAGGTCAATGTTTATCCACTGCTAGCGGGCGTTGTTAGTGGTGGTGCTTTGTTGTTGTTTGCATTTATTGTACTCTGCTTGTGCATGCGGCGTCGTAAGAGCACGCAACAAAGCGACGAAGACAAACCACAGCCAAATGTTATTAATGCTGATTTTGTACCACTTGGCTCCTTTACATCGCAAAAGACAACGTGTCAACGTATGAATGTCGTAAGAACGCCACACATGCATATTACTTTAAATCCTTTGGCGCAGCATGAAGAGAAGTTATCAACAAATCAACAGTCACCAAATCATGCGGAAAACTTTCTTTTAAGACAATCATCTAACAACAGTCATCAGAGTTACGATACAAACGATTCAAGCTACACAAATGGACGAAATTCAAACTCGATACGAAGAGGTGCTCAACGTACAATGGAACGTGGTAACAACAATAATCATACATACGAAGCACAACATCCGACGCTTGTAATGCCGGCAAAAACACGCGTACGCCTCTCAAGTCGTTCGGACACGCACTCCTCTGGCAGCTTAAATAGTATAGGCGTCTAAATGTATATATACAATATATAGTATGTATATGCATGAGAGACGATCTCGTCCGGTCACTTAAATATATAGATTTTTTCTTATAATTTTCTACCTCTTTTCTGTTCTACTGTCACAAATTTGAAGTGCTATTTTATTTTTTACATTTATAAAAGTGAAAGTCTTATTAGTCTATAGTTTATAGTATGTACTTAAAGGAACTATTGTTCCTCATATTTGTATAATAACTAAAATTTTAAGTTTAGATTTTATACGAAACGTCACGGGTAGGTAATAGTTCTATGTACTTACTCGTAAAATGCATTTAACAATTGTTCTTCCAGCCTATACTATAGGTTTTTCAACTTGTACTGATAGTTTTAAATAATATTTATCTTTAATTTTTTTAATAAGTCTTACTATATGTACATCGAGTACACTGGTTGTCTCCCGAATAATTCTTAAGAAATCTTTAATAAAAAATGTATAAAAAACACAGAACGCTGTGCACGACTTCGAGATTCCCTGCAGCTTAGTTAAGATGCATTATATGAATGAGGTTGGTTACCCCTTAAAGTGAATTTGCTATTATCATTTAATACAAATTATCTGAAGAGGAAAAAGGAGAGTCTAATTATCCAAATCTGAAGTTTCTTTCTATTATAGTCTCTAAGAACGTGTTCTTCAAATAAACCGACAGACATGTCTGTATCGACACGAGTTTTTAATGCTGATCAAAAATATATATAGTTTATGTCATCTGCCACGCCTCCTTCTGTTTGACACACATAATCTTTCACGCCCGTTTCCGCCCTTGAAGGTTTCAGCTGTGCATGGATGATCGGATCAGTCAGGCAGTCAATACAATGATTTTTATGTATGTAAAAGATGAGCAGTTGCACGTTGTATACAAACATTTTTTCAAAACTAACTATTTTTATTAGTCGGGCACTAGACTGTGCAGTATATGCTCCCAAAAGAGTGACATGAAAACACGTTCCATTATGACAAACATTGTTCAGTTGTCACTGCTTGAGAGCTTAAAGTTGCGTGCTAAACATCGGATATGCAAGGACAAACAAAATTGTGCTTCCATGTGTGACCATCCGTCTAAAACAAAAAAATTACTTTATAATTAGTTTGATTTCGGAAAAACAATAAAATCTTCATGTAGCTCGATAAATTTAAAGTTCTTGACTTACTCTGTACTTAATTTATCTTAATTGTTGCAGAAACTTGAAAGCTGCAGTGGTAAAACTTCTTGTCATCATACCGAGACCAAAACGCAAAACTTTAGCAGCATGGAGAGTAGTCAGCTGCAACGGTATAAGGTCTAGTGGAATAACCAAATCAAGTACAAGTGGGTTTGCGACGCAGATCTGATTCTTTGGCGTCAGCCGAAAAGCGGTGAGTAACATACATCAAATCACATACATCAAATATAACGATATATCTGACGGTAGGAAGCGGTACTCCTATCCACAATTTTCATACTCTTCACACATAGTGTAAATAGTATTAAAATTTTGTAACGGAGTTTGTAACGCATTAAAGAACGCTTTAAGACAGACTCACGACAAGGGGGGTCGATCTAGCCATGTCCGTCTGTCTGTGTTCCTTTGTATAAAAATGAACGTAATTGAACAAATAGAAGGTATTCCTCCCACAGACTTAAAACTTAATAGCACTTAAAATACACAAATAGATTTTACATATTGTTTTGTTAAGAATGCGGCAAAATATATACGTATATACGGGTATATATATACGAGTATATATTCTAACAATTTTTTAAATATAAGCATCCCTTCAAAATTTAACAACTGAAGTAAAAAAAAGGACAAGTGTCCAGTGTATTAAAGTTTCGGTTTCACCGAATTTAAAGATTTTTCTTGCTTTTATTTCTTGTATTTACTTAAAACTTGATGCAAAGACGTCGTAAAGGGATACGTTGCATCTACTTAAAACCCCTTCGAGCTTAAATCCCATATTTTGACATGACGTAGCAACTGCTTTGCACTCGTGTAAAATGCGAGCCCATTGATACCCAAATGAAACCCGGTAATTTACCCCTATGAAACCCCCCCTCTCGATGGACCTGCACCCACTATAATAGGGCGTAGTTCTTAGGATTTATGTAACGGGTGATTCATTTGGAGTTTTTTTTTAATTGTAACTAAAACACTTAAAATAGAGTTGGATGTTAGAATCTCTGAAATGTACAAATGTTGGCCATGTTCGATGTAACGGTTTCTCATCAGCCCAAATGCGTCAATTTTGTTAATGGGCTTATTCATTTAATCAGTAATGTGCCATCATCATATGCTCGAAAACAGCGGATCTTCATTGAGCTGTTGCAGAGCCGATTGACTGAAATTAAAGTGTAAATTGAACTCAGGCGGCTTCAATTCTTGAACGTGTTTGATTTTCTAAGCTTTTAAACCAATATCGTTGTGTAATATTCGCCAAATTGTTCCGTACGAGAGGGCAAGATGCTGTGCACGCCGTCGAATAGTATTGGAAATAGTGTGTATGGAAATTCGATGATGCACACCATATGTTGCTCGAAGAGCGCGAAAAACCTTTTTCACAGAACGCTGATTTTCGTAATACAGCCGAATAATTTGAAGACGTTGTTACGGTGTGAATGAGTCTTTCCATGATGAATTGTCAAACAATGCTCTAAATGAATCACCCGTTATAATTAGACCATTCGTATTATATCGGAAAGCGTCCGCCAAGCACAGCACTGAAGCTCATCGGCCACTTAAGGTGAATGAGATGAGTATTTAAGCTTCAGCTTCGAGGGCTTTCGCGATGACTGCGAAAACACAAATCGCAAATCTTAACTTTTTAATGAAGTTGATTCCGATCAAATTATTCGGATCGCAATGCTCACTCACTGCTCTGAGTATTGATTATTAAATTATCTACTGTTACAAAATTTATTTACCCTTGAAAAAAAGTTCATGAGAACTAAAAAATTCTAGTAAATAAATAAATTGTCCGATATTTAGCATAACTAATTCATTGAGACAAATACCGTAGCAAGCGTTGTGATCTTAATTACGTTAATTTTACAAGGTCTTCAACTTTTTAGTGCTGCCTGCCTACGTCAGCATCAAGCGCTGCTGCCCAATTTAAGCAATTCAAAAAAAGTGCGTTGGCGGTCAAAAGTATTTTGGTATTTTCTAGTACTTGTTCAAGATCTTTCTCGGATTTGACTACATTGCAGCACGGTCACCCAGAAAGAGAAATTTTATTTATTTTATTTTGATTAAAAAATAAATTATTTCAATGTAAATTAAATAAAGAGTAAATTCGAATTAAACGTACACAAATCGTGTTAGGAATTTCCAAGCGTAACGTGTTCCCCGCCAAATTTTTCTGGAATCTGTCGTACGCAGCTCCACACACAATTTTGCTGCAAAATGTCCAATCATCTCTCCGTGAGCCAGATTATATTGGACGCCCAGCGCATGGCCAGTCGTGTCAAGGATCTGGACGCACTGAGCACACTATTGCTGGAGGATGCTGAGAGCAGTAATCACATGGTGGAGAGCATGCGACAGTATCACGATGACATCGAATCATTGAATCGCATTTCGAACAACAAGACCAACGCGGATATGGTAAATCGCATACAACAGCAAAACGTAAACAGTTCGGAAATACTGAAGGAGAATCGCGAACTAAAGATCTGCATCGAAGATTACGAACGCGCCATGGAACTGATGATGCAGAAATATCGCGAGCACACAGTCAGCAAGGTGCTCGAGACCAAAATCAACTTTAAGGAGGTCTACAACGAGCGTTTGTATCAAGTGATACGGGAACAACGGGACAAAATCAATGAAATGGCAGCGGTGATGCAGCGTGCTGCATCCGTTGATGATGAAACGGTGCTGCGTGAAATGCAGACCATAGCGCGACTACGCCTTGAAAATGAATCGTTGCGTGAGCTATTGCAAATATCCAAACAGTATGGTTCAGCGCAGCGACCAATACGTGAGAATGAACATTTGCTTGAGGAAAAAGCGGTGCAAACGGATACTGGTGACGATTCAGCGGATGATCTATCGATATCAGGTGCTTCAATCGAAAATGTAAACAATAATACAGTCATACAGGCGTACAATAGCACCACCGAGGGCGGAGCGACGGGGTCGGCCAGCCAATGTAATAGTTCAAGTTCGATTAATACATCCACTGCCAATTCATCGACGGGTACTGTAGCAGATTTGGGAACAGATGCAGGTGCTGCGGCTGTTGCTGCTGTCAACTTTAGGGACAATGTTTTATCGATTGCGTCCACCGTCAACGCCAACGCTAACAATGACAACAACAATGGTCCAGAAGCAAACGAAAATGGCAATATCAATCGTGTCAATCGTTTGTCCCATTTAGAAACGCCGGCAACAAATGCCGCCGATATGCATGCTGAGAAGATTAACAATGTTCTTTCGAATGAAATTTCGCCAACGGAAAAGGTTGTGCAGCTCGAAACTGAACGAAATGATGTCAATGCAACATGATAGAGTGATGAGCGTTTATACATCATACGTTGTCATCGTTTTTGTCGTTGTGTAAATCATGTTTTTTACCATAAATTGTCAAATTTAATGCTTCATTGTATTCTCTCTCTCAAAATCTTATTAACAATTAAGTAATTTATAAAAAAAAATATGAAAAAAATGGAAAAAAAAAGGAACAACAACGCAATCTTAGTCAAACACTGTCCCCATGAGCTTGCACCTTTCATCTATATACATGCATCTATATACAAAAGGAAAACTAAATGAAAAAGAAAAAAGAAACACATACGCTATCACAAAATAAACGAATTCCAATAACATAAAATGTAAACCCGTAAATCTGATTTTGGAAGCTGCTATTGGTTTTTTTAGTCTATAAAACAATACTAAGGAGATGTATTATGTAAAAAATACGAATATGTAACAATAAAAACCAAAATATACTGGATGTTCTTTGTTTTTGGCTGCAGAAACGCAAAGCAAAATACACATTTCCAAGACATCTTCGCATAAGTTTATAAAAAATAATGATGACTAACCCTTAAGAAACATATTAAAGCCGTTGTGGGCACATGTCGTGCTTCTCAACAGGCGGAGTAAACTTTTACTCCTAAAGAAAACCGTAATCATCCCATCTACTTGGGAATACGGCACTCAAGTTTGAGGTATCTGTGTAACGTCGAACCGGAAACGGATCACTGGAGGTGACTGGTATTTTGTGCGGTTTCACCTTGCTCAGAGACCTCAACTAAGCCACCATTGAAGAGCAAGTGTCCTTTTGAAGAATATCTTATTTTCTAGATAGACGAGTGTACGATGTTTGATGTTGCTGATGTTATACCTGCTTTGTCACTGATACAACCACTTCATTACTCTATAAACCGAACAATTATTTGAATAAGTATAGTTCGGTGATTTTATTTAATTTTTTAAATAGGTTGACTCAATAATAAATAATAAAAAGAAATGTACATACAAAACTAAAATTTACCAGTTCTGATGAATTAAAACTAGAAATTCATAAGCTGCGGAAAAGGCAATAGTTTTGTAATTTAAAACATTTTTTTTGTACACCTTTGTTGTAATTTATGCTTTTTTTGTAATGCGCTGGACTATGTCAACCTCATCAAATAGCTCGTGGTTCATACGGGGTCCTAAATTCGACGCCAACTCAAGAATCTTTCTCTCGAACACTTTTAAAGACGCTGCATGCTTCGATGTCAGGGTCCATGCTTCTGCGCCATACACTAATTTGCTTGCTGAGCCCAAAGTAGCAAGAGTAATTCTTCGTCTGATCTTTCGGCTGACGTTGTTGTCGCTGGTAATTTCCGTTCCCAGATAGACGAAATTTTCTACAACATTAAAGTTGAAATTCTCCATACTCACAGACCGTTTAAGACTTCGACTTGTCCTCGTTCACCGCAAGGCCCATGAGACATGACTGTTTCTCAATCTCCGAGAACGCCGTGCTAACACGCCGTTCGTTGGTGCCGATGATGTCAATATCATCGGCATATGCGAGTAGCATTACTTCCTTATGGAAGATCGTGCCTTCTCCAAAGTTACAGTGATTTATGTAATTCTTTAACCAAAAACTTATATATATATACAGTTAGCTTTAATTTATAAGTATACCGTGACACGAACTTCTTTCTAATATTTACAATATATAAAGATTTTAAGTCAACAGAGATATACTTGTACAATAAAAAAAAAAGATGATGCTCTCTTGTATGTTTCCGTACAAATTTGAAGAGCAAAAAGAGCACCACTAGAACAACTAGAAAGTCTTCTCCACCTCTTTCGGGAGCAGACACTTGTATGGTACAAAGAAAAATTGAAAAAAATGTATAAAATTGAAATTCCGTCTGGCGTTGGCAGTGTGGCAGCTTTTCCGAGTGATCGAAATTATATTTAAATTTAGTTCCTCGCCGATTATTGAAACGTTCGCAAGCGAAAACCGCAGCCTCGATAAAAATGTGAATTTGTGCAATAAGTGCGAAAGAGATGCATATATTTAGTAGTGTCTGCTGCCAGTGATTGATTTATTTAAAAATTCTACTGCGGCGCGAGTCCATTTTATATACGAATACTTCTTATGCTCTATACATGTACGTACAACGATCTATATATGTACATAATACGAGAAAATATAAAGAAAAATAAATATTGGAGTATCTCCATTCATTTATGCAGCTAAAAACGGCAACGTAAAATTTCAGAAAATATTTTTTGTGTGTAAAATTTGCATTTAAAATTCGAAAGATAAAATTCACAAAAATAAAAAAAGTACGCTGCCATTTACGAAAGAAAAACGTGTTCTATTTTTAACGCAGAGCTAATTTTTTTTATTTATTAATTTTAAAGACGAAGAATATTTTGAAGTAATTTTTTTTGTCAAAGTTATTTGAAAATGAAATGCTGCTGCAGTCAAAAAGTGGAACTTCATGGTGAAAAAAAAGTGCAGAATTTAAAAATAAAAAAACTACTTTAAAAATAGTATTTATAATAATTCAAATATTTATAATGTTTTATAATAAAGTAGCGCGTTGAATTCGATTGCAGCAATCTCGAAAATATATATTTACTTTGTACACTCAAAAAAAAAAAGTTGTGTTACGCAACTTTAGTGATTCGAGCAACGTTTGTCGAATAAAAAATCATATATTTTAATTAATGTAATGAGTTGATTTCAGTAAAATCTTAAGACTCGACTTTAAAGTCTGAGTCAAGTGAAATAATAAAATTCATACGGCATTCTCCTTTTCATGTAAGTAATTTCGTTTACAAAAGAATCCAGTTTGCTTGCTTATAAATTTTCAATTTATTCAACGCATCTCTAAAATGGGCACATTTGAAAATAGGTTAAAACTATAAATATTTTAGAAACGAACAAGGGATTTGCAATTCAAATTATTTATTTCAAATTTTTGTTTCGATTTTTTTTTTTTTTTTTTTAAATATTTGCTGAGTGGTTTAGCTGCCGTGGTGTGCTCTACTCCGCTCTATATATGCAGTTTTAAATTCTCTTCGATGTTTATTACTTTTCTCTATTAAATTGTTTATATTTTTTTTTTGTGTGGCTCTCTTTCGCTCACATTATTTTTACAATGCTAAGAATCGCTCTCGAAAAATGCACAAAAACATGCGCAAAATGTTCGAAATTATCTGCGCAGTCGTTATGTATCTCAGAGATAGTATTTTTTGTATCTTTTTTTTTTTTAATTTTTAAATTTCATAATTAAAATTTGAAATGTTTGTTTACATTCTCTGTTTATGTTTCGTATATAAAGCATAAAAATAAAGCACAGCAAGTTTATTCATTAATATTTTCCATTTTGCAATAACAAAGTTGGGAAACATTTACTATTTGATGGAAATATTTGTATTTAGTATTGTAATGAAATATTATAATGCATAATAAAATACACAGAATGAATCCAGCTTTGACATTATGTGTAGCTGGCTTTGGTACTTGTTGAATATTTAGTATATACAAGATATGATCTAAAAATAACCGAACTTTTAATTTAAACCATGGAACACGTAGCACCATCTATTAAATGTTGGCAGTGTTAGAAAGGTACATTATTTTCTTTTGAAAGCAGCTAAAGCAGGACCTGGACGACCCGAAGCATCTAATCGTGCTGAGTTAGTGGAAAAACTAAGTGAAATTATCGCTATCGATGCAAATTTCACTGTGAGAATGCTGGCAGAAGAATTAAATTCATCTTTAAATCAATCTAAAAGACAATTGGAATACCCATCACAAAAATGTCCTCAACAGGGCAACAATGGCTTTATGGACTTGCAAAAGCATGTTTGGCCGCAAGTGGGGTCTCTCGCCAAAGATGATCCTGTGGATCTATACTTCAATGGTGAGACCTATAGTAACATACGCCGCCCTTGTATGGTGGCCTAAACTGCTGCAAACATATGAAATAAGGCAGTGCGACAAACTTACTTGCCTGAGCATGTCGGGTGCCATGCGAACATGTAGATTTTTGTTCAATCCTCAGCAGCTACAGAGGCTCTGAGACTTCAGACTGTAGACAGCCGAACGCTAAGTGAACTGGGTCACTCTAATATCCTAAAACTTGTCCCTGGCATCGAAATCTGCGACGTTTCAGATTGTTTGTCCACGGAACTGCGTTTCGGCAGACGCACAGGTGCGGGTGTCTTCGGAATCAACACTAGGATCTCTATTGCCATGGGTGCCTGGCCAACGGTTTTTAATCTGAGGTCTGCGCCCAACACCTTTTGGATACAAGTCCTAAAGGGGCCAAAATTCCATTCCAAAAAAATAGCCGAGCTGCTATAAAAGCACTATCCTCTTGGAATTTCTCCTCGAAATTGGTCCTCCAATGTTACGACATCCTCCAACAATTGTCAATCGGCCGCAAAGTAGCGGACCTCACCGGCCATCATCCACTGAGATATCACTTAAATAAACTAGGTCTCTCAGAAACAGAGTGCAGACTCTGTCTTGAGAATGACGAAACTAGTTTACAGCTGCTTTGCCATTATTCGGCCTTGGCCTGGCTCAGAATTGAGCAGATGAATAGACCCTTTATTACATCTGATTAGATCAGAAACACCTCGTCTAAGGATATTCTCCGTTTCATTAAAGAGACGGAGAAGATCCTAGATAAATTAACTTAACCATATCCGGGCTAGGGTACAAAAGACATCATTTTCTGTCGCAGTGCCCGTTTCCGTTAGGCTGGCCTTCAGACGTTCTAGCTCTGAGACGGAGTCTTAGTTAGCGTTACAGGCTGATCGAGCCTGATTCGTAGTGACCACTTGCTTGTCATGCGGCTCTGGCCCAGACACTACGTCATGCACTGGTTATAGTTATGGTTACTGTACAATCTACAAAATATTAACTGAAGATTTGGGTAAAAGAAAGGTGTATGCTCGTTTTGTTCCATATCAGTTAAATAGTGATAAAAAAATCGCTCGTGTAGAGCATTGCAAGGACATCATTTCAACAGCTGAAAACGATCCAGATTTTCTTGATTTGATCATAACTGATGAAACATTGTATTTTAAATATGGTCCTGAAACTACAATGCGACAATCGGCAGAATGGAAGTCAAAAGACGAGCTAAAACCTATAAAATTGCGTTTTCTGAAGTCAACAATCAAGACAATGTTGATAGCTTTCTATGATTCCAAGGGTATTGTTCACAATGAATTTGTTCCAAAAGGAGAATATTATTTAGAAGTTTGACATAGTTTTTGGTCGAGAGTTCTACGTGTTAGGCCCGAATATTATAAAGGAAAGCAGCTGTTTTTATTGCATGACCAAAAAAGTCAATGAATTTTTTATGAAAAAACAAATTTGTCCCATCGACCACCATCCGTATTCGCCTGATATATCACCGTGCGATTATTTTCTCTTCCCAAAAATGAAAACTGCAATGAAAGGAGCATTTTGCGATGGCATTCCAGCCATACAAGCAGCCGTGACACAGGTGCTAAAGAGCATCCCAAAAAGCGAGTTTAAAAAGTCTATGCTAAGATAAATTGGTTGTGCGTTCGAAACATTGTATTGAGTTAAATGGATCGTATTTTGAATAAATATTAGCTTTGAAACATAATACCATGCTTGCATGGGAATAATAACAACTTTTAATTACACAGAAATTACACGTGTTTTGAACCTAGCCACAAGCTCTCATCAGTATGCTGACCGTACATTTAAAATTTCTTCTACTTATATCATGCTTCTCCTCTCTTGTATAACGAGATATTGCAACAACAATTCGCAGAGAGTGATAGAAAGTCGCACTTGTCAGAATGCAACAGATATAGCTTGATTGGAAAGGTTAACATGTTTATCATTGCATATAGAACTAGTACATATGATACACAACCCCTTTTTCCTGAGAAGCATGATATAACTAGCAAAAAATTGCAATGTGTGGCCAGCATACTGATGAGAGCTTGTGGCTAAGTTCGAAACACGTGTATATGCGGCTAAACATTTTTCTGTGTATTTAAAAGTTCTTCTTATTATTCTCTATTCGCATTGAGGAACAAATTTTAAAACAAATATTTCAAAATGCCATCCATCTAAAAGTCATATAAAAAAATATATTTAAGATTTTAGAAACTTGATTACCCCAATAAAATATAACTCAAATGCAATAAAAATCATGGTTGAATAAATTTCATACAAAAACTCAATAATTTATGGCAGGTTTGCAAGGTGGCTCCACCTTATATCCATTATACACGGCATGTTGATTTAATACTCTATCTGTATATCGGTTGATCAAGAATATGTATAGTTTATACTCTTGGCTGTTAAATACATTTGCACAACATTACTGTACTCTTTTACCCTATGCGTACAGGGTATAAAAATGGTTGTTATACAAAATATTTCTACCAAAACTCGTATACTCGTATTTATTAAAAGCCTCCTTCATATCGTTCAGATCGTTCAGAAATAATTATATATCTACGTCCAAGTATATAAAAGTAAATTTAGCTAAGTAGCTATATTTATATGTATGCTATGGACACCGAAGTCACCCAACTGATTGTGCTCAAAATATTAAGCAATCTTCGGTATTGGTCAGAGAGTACATATGTGATGGTTTGGTTGCGATCGGTGGTTATTGTATGTACGCGCAAACTTTGTGACATACTCATATTATAGTATGGCTTGGCTTGTCTCAAAAATAGTTTTGTCATATTTTTGTAATATAGTCTGTAGAAAGCAAATTTGTACGCCAAACATGGCCTACTATGAAACGCACATATAAGAGAAAGTTTGGTGGCTCTATCCTTTATAGTTTCTGAGGTATCGATGTTCAAACATACCAAAGACAGAGGGACGTACATAGCTAGGTATATCGAGTCGATTTTTGTTGCTGATTAACAATATACTTTATGGCATCTGCCACTCTTCTTTCTGCCTGTTACGTAGATTGGTACAAACTTAGTATACCCTTGACCCTCCAGAACAGGCTATAAAAACACCAATTTTTATACCATTCACACATATTATGAAATGGTTATATCAGTTTGTCTGATAGTTTGTAACGCATTAAAGGAGGCATCGTAGACCCCACAATACGTAGTATATAAATGCTTGGCCAGCTCGACGGGACAATTCGATCTAGCCATGCCCATCTGTCTGTCTGGATGTTGTTTTTGGGCATCAATTTGTAAAATATGCGGTTGTAAGTCGGAACAGAATTTTTTATCGATTTTTAAGATATCCGTATGTAAGTATAGATTATGAAAATTTAACACTTTTAAGGATAGTCCCCATCAAAACTTGCCGCCCAATTTTGGATTTTTTTACTACAGTACTACAGTACTACAGTAGATATCAACTTAAAATTAAATATAGTGGCTTCTTATGGACGAACGCCGCACATATAAAGAAATAGATTGGATATCTCCATTTAAGTGGTAGCCCCATACAAACGCACCATCCACTTTTGGGACTTTTCATGAAAAATTTTGGCATTTCAGACAAAATCAATTTGATATTTCACATGTTGGCTTCATATCAAGGGGCGTGTCACTTGCCTTTAATAAATAAATATTTAACAGATGCCTACTATTTTGAAGTACGTTCATTTGCTAAACTTTGGTCTATAATATTTTGCTCAGTGTACTTTTAGTATGTATAATACATCTGTATGTATATATTGTATATATATTTCCATTATTACCTTTTATTGGATACTAGCCATTCAAAAAAAATCTTAACAAAAGTTTATTGATGACTTTATTAATTAAAAATGTTCAAACTAAATATCTACGGGTATATTCTCAAAACTATTAGAGACAAATTAAATGTAGATAAAAATTTCTTTAGAGTATGTTTTAAAATATTATACGTAACATGGTGAACTCATGAAAAACCTGCTAGTTAATAAAATTCAATAGGTTACTTAGTCTATCGGTCTACGATATATATTATATAAAAGTATATAATAAAATACATATTGTATATACATATGTAGTTGTTCACCATACGTTTTTACAACATTCTCATTTATTTTGTTTTTGGATCAATGCCAAAATTCCTTTCGATTGTTTTGTCTTTGTCAACAATGGCGGCAAAACGACTAAATTTAGGCGCCCTGCACTCGTTAAACATGTGTAATATTGTATCTAGATCATTATTGCACCGGCAATGAAAGATAAAAAAAATATACAAGTACATAAATATATATATATATATATATATATATATATATATATATATATATATATATATATATATATATATATATATATATATATATATATATATATATATATATATATATAAATATATATATATATATATACTTATATATCTTAGGTATAACCAAAGCTTCTATGCACTGCAATGAGATATGTCTGAAATATCAGTTTTGGCTTAAAGTTTGCAGTTTGTAGTATTTCTAGTAAATATTTTGTTTTAATTTTTGAAACTCGAACTATAAATTGAAATGGAGATTAAAATTAGAAATTAGAGAAAAATAATATGGCTGAGTTTCATTCCTTACTACGAGAACTTTTTGGTAAAGAAGAAATGTGCTAATTTGAATGAGTTACTAAATTTATTTCAAGAGGCTTACAGAAAAAATGGTTGGAACATAGCTATTAAAAAATCGTTTTCTTCTTTATAAGTTGGAATTCTTCTGATAAAATCTTGGTGAACTTAGCGACGAATACGACGACTAACTGATTTCATCCATAAATATTGATAATATAAATAGAAATAGAAAAACGCTTCGAAGAAAAGAGAAAAGTCAGAATGTTAGCTAATTAATGCTGATCGTTTAAGAGAAACAGTGACGATTCAGTTTAAAAACGTAGAAGATTATCAATCATTTTTAACAGTTACAAACTAGTAGTTCTTGTTCAGTCAAACACTGTTTTCGTTTGCCAAGTTAAAAATAAAAAGCTAAAAAAAAAAATGTTATTCCATTGGAATAAGTTTCAAAACTTTGTCAAAATTTGTCCGATTTTGCTAAACTAAAGGCCATTTGAAAATGTCTGTAGCCGTTGAATCGGATGAGCTGCAGCGGCTAGTCAAAATCTCCATTGTTCGAAATGTTCGCTACCGGCGAACATTGATGGCAATAAAGTGATCATTAATCAGATTGTGTGTGAGCTGTGACGTCGTCCGATTGGAACTAAATTCTGTACATTCCATTATCAGCCAGAAATGGTACCAAAACAAAATGTTTTCATGGATCGATAAAGATGCCAAAGCCGATCGGTTAATTAAACGATAACAGCGTGTTGTGGTGGCTTGTACTGTTCCATGGCACAATTCAAAAATTTAATGTTCTTTCGAAATATTATGCCGGAAAATTTCATGTTGAACAAAATTTTCCATGAAATGTTGCCCAAAATGTAATAAATTGAATAAATCCAGAGTATAAATTTAAGACTACTTCATACAAACCGCTAATTATTTTCATTTTAACATGATTTATAAATATCTAAGGTCTACACTGCTTCTTTCAAAAATCGTTGAGCAATCTAAAATTAGTTGAAAATTTACTGAGTTATTGGAAGATAATTGGATGAAGTGCTAAGTCATTACTTTAAAATTTGCGAGTGTTCGAAATTTTGGATAAGTGCAGAAATTTTTTACTCGACGAGTTCGATAATCTACACTAGGTCACTTTGAAAGCGAATCGATTTATATTTTTATTTTGTAGCACTGTGCTTTTGATTAATCTGTAGAAATTATGGGCCGTCGATAAATCAGTTACACAGTGGGACCATCATTTAATACTCCGGTGAAATTTTTGCGCGGACGGTAGTGCGACTATACCAGGCTTTTCAAAAAGTTAATTACTCTCTAAAAGTGCTAGCTAATCTGTAGACGGTCAGAGAGAAAAAATTTTCTTAAATAAAATTCAATATGTCACTCCCAGACGTAAAAACGGATTACAGATTACGCCCTATGCTACAATTAGGGGCGATATTCTAAGTCATATACAATTTTATAGCTAAAGATTATTAGTATAAAGAAACAAACAACAAAACAAACAGTGTCTGATGAATACAGCGAGTGGGACAGAACTTCCTCATTTGAGTGTTGCCAACTTGATTCTAAATGGTTTTGTAGCATGGGGCCGAAAATTGTGGTGCTGGAAAATCACTTTATGGTGACTCTGCTCGATTTCCGGTCGGTTTTTGTGCAATGCTCTGCTCAACTGTTATTGGTAGCGATCACACGTAATGGTTTCATTGAGTTTGTTTAGCTTATAGTGGACTACAAGCAGCTGATGACCCCAAAAACAGAGCATAAGTTTGGATACATGGATATTTGGCTTCACTGTTAATGTTGATGTTTGGGTGGGCTTAATCCATAACTTTTTGCGTTTGGATTTGACAAATCGAATGTACTTTTCATCGCCAATTACAATTCAATGAAAAACTCCCTTTCTTTCCCTCATGTTAAAGTAATGAAGCAATACTTCCCGCAAAAAGACTTTATCCGGCACAAAGTTAGACATACTTAATGAAGTGAAAAGTGTGCTTTCCGTTTAAACCATATAACATATACCAAAAACGACACTCAATGACACTAGGTTCAAGGAGGAATATACTTTAGAAAGTTGATTATTAGAAATGCACTAGTTGCGCCATATTTTAGGAAACGCTACGAACTAATTCATATACTCAATAAAATTTTTTTCTATTCTAAGATATTTTCTTTTATTTGACTAAAAACAGAGACAATGCTGTATAGTGGGCGTAGCACACCCACTTCAGCATAATATTCGCATTATTATGTTAAAAACTGAAAGAATATACGACAGACATGGTTAAACTTTTCTTCTATCGAACTGGTAATACCCTTTTTACACTATATATGAAGTGTACAATTATATTTAGGTATATAGTAGGTACATAAATAATTTATTGCTATTCTTGTACACATTATGTAGGCGTAAGAAAAACAATCGTTTTATTTTTATCTGCATATTGAATCATTCATAAAATACATCGAAGCGAAATTTCTTTAATGAAAATTATATAAAAAAAAACCTCTAAAACTATTTTCTTTTTTCTTTTACAGCCTGCAAAAGCATAATATATAACATAAAATCAGATGCATCATCTGTATCCATCGCTTAAGGGCGATCAGCTTTGCCCGTTGGGCTTTCATCCACAAACTCGATATCCCACTCGCTGTAAGCGTTGTTTTCGCGACTATAAGGAACATGGCGCCAGACGTGGTGTGGACGATGTTGCAGCATCGTCACCAAATCTTTCCGATGCGCAAAGTAGTTCACGGTTTGTAAACATTTTCACACAGTTCAGACTTTATAATTTATATATATATCTTTTTTTTTACAGACCCTCATCGCGTACATGGACCTCAACACAAAATCTTTCCACGGTGAACGGCAGTGCCAATGGTAACAGCAACGATATAGGTATTAAAAATTTTGTATTTTCAACATATATCATCTCTTTTCTACTGTAATAATATTACATAAATTGATTAACAGATTTGATTATTTTTTGTTTTTGATTAAACTAAATCAATCAGAGTTGACTTTAACTACTTATCTATGTCTCTGAATTTTACTTATGTATTTGTTTTGCAATCGCACACTCTATGCTAAACGCTCGCACGCACATCTTAATGAACTTAAACCAAAAACAAACAAAAAAAATGTATGCAATACTATGTACATTCATCTTTAATTGATTAATATACAAAACCAAACTTTCGTATCTGGAACACCATGGCGACAATGGCAATAATTCTGGCTCGCTCTGAACGTCATATGTATCGTATCTCTTGTGGAATTGACTACGTATGTCTAACTGTAATCGTAATCGTAACATTATCGCAAATTGCTAAAAACACATCTAATCCGGTTGATGGCTAATAAACGCTTGCATGAAATCTTGTTGATGTTCATCGTTTACTCAACTCAGTTGTACACTTCAATGTAGAGCTTAAAAAGCGACCACTATCATGGGCCTCCACGCCGGATATAGATGAACCGGATGCACAGCAGCGAAATGGGTCCACGATAGCACCACGTCTTTCGGTAACGAATGAACATAATGTTGATGTTACGCTTAAATTGCCTGTACCACCGAGACGTCATACAACCACATTGGACATAAAAGAGGTAATTAAGAGAATCACATCAGGCCACAGTAATTATCATTCCGTGTTATCACTGTTATTTTTCTGATTAATTGTGTGCTCTAAATAAAACATGCACAATAAAAAACTTGCGATGGTTAGGATCTACGTTTCTTTAAACTTTTATTGATTTTTTCTAAGCTTCTCTCATAAATTTGAGCATATTTCAATGGAGAATAAAACCGATGTGTCGTAGTGCAATAAGTAATGAACTCAAAACTAGTTAAAATACATATAAAGGGGTGCTACAGAAAACGCTTTCGCCTCAAACTATCTAAATTTCATGCATAAAACTGAATTTAATGTACGAAATTTGGATATTTTGATGCAAATGGGTTTTCTGTGGATCAAACCCACGAAAAATGCTGGTACAGGATATTGTTTTTTGTGGTACATGAATTTTTTTTAAAAATAACTTGAATGTGTCGATGATTTCTTTATGTTTCGTTTTTTTTTTTTTTGTAAATTTGGATCTTTACAATTTAGCCACTTCTTGAAAATATTGAGAATGAATTAATAATGAGCGTTTTTTTCGAAATTAACGGATTTATTTATGGATTTATGTTACAAATATATTATTCAAAGTATTGTCCATCGCTGACCACAATTTTTTCCCATCTTTCTGACAATTTTCGGATACCAGCTCGGAAGAACGACTCGTCTTTTGGGGCAATCCAATCATAGACCCATTTTTTGCATTGTTCATATGAAGTGAACTTCTGCTGGGACACGCCATGTGTCATCGATCGGAACAAGTAGTATTCGGAATGTGCGATGTCTGGAGAATACGGCGGGTGGGTAGGACTAGTCATTTTAGCGTGTCAAAGTAGGTCTTGACCGGTTTTGCAACATGTGGCCTAGCGTTGTCATGCTACAAAATCACTTTGTCGTACTTTTATTCGTATTCCGGCCGTTTTTGCTTCATTTGCGGCTCAAACGCATAAGTTGAGTCCGACATCATTCCCCTGTGATCGTTTCATTCGGGTTGAGCATGATGACTGTTGATGACTGTTTGGGCAAAACCCATGACATTAGGCGCTTGTGGTAATGGATCCACTTTTCATCGCCAGACATACAATCCCTTTCTTTCTTTTGAAAAATCGCCTTTCGATCCAGTTTCCTTGCTTTTGAATCAATCCCATGGCTTTTGGACGTTTGCTGACTGTCGACTCATCCACTCCCAATAATTCTGACATCTCCTAAACTGTTTGGCATTGGTCCACATAGAGCAATGATTCCAATTCTTCGTCTTCAAACTTATTGGGTTGGCCCGGCCGTTCCTTATCTTCATGCTCAAAATCACAACTTTTAAAGCGACCAAACCACCTCCGACACGATCGTTCAGATAGAGCATGCTCGCCGTAAACTTCCACTAAGATTCGATGACTTTTCTTCATATTAAAGTTATGAAGAAGAACTCCCCGCAAAAATATATTAATATTGCTGTTTACGAGAGAACAACTGACACAAGTTGCCAAAGACGCTCATTGGCAATAGGTTTCAGTGGCAAGAAATTCCTTGTACGTATTCGATATATAGTTAAAATAGTTGCCTTATTTTCCTAACAAATTCATACCGCAAAAATATATGCAATCAAAAAATGTTTCTTGGTAGAATGTTACCTGCTTTGGACGTCCAGAGTGCCATTAATGATCATCAGTTTGGCTTTATGCATCACCATGGGACCCCTGAAAAAGTGCACAGAGTTTTCCAATATATTCTTAAGGCCTATGAGAATAAGCAATATAGATGTGTTGTTTTTCTTGATGTACAGCAAGCTTTTGATGGAGTCTGGATTCTCTTCAAAAAAATTTTTAAGACTATTTTCGAGTTAAATTTATATAAAAAAACATGGCGTCGAATGCACTTTTTGGTCGTAGACTAATGCAATTGAGGGGATCTACGTTGTCTCCTTCAATGTGCTACAAGCTTTCCAACCAATTTTTTGAAACCCTTTAGACAGCTCGGAATGACACATTTGCTCTAAATTATTTCTAATCTAACTTATCTTTTCTACTTATTTGAATAGGTCGAAAATTCGCTAACACAGAATCGCGTCACCGCCTCACCCAGCAAATCTTCAAGTATTCCAGATGAACTAGTCATCCTTTCAACCGACAGTCTCGCCGAACGTGTTCGCAAGATGAATCTTTTGAAAAAACAACGCAGTTTAAATTCAAGAGAATCAAGTCGTGAACGTTCGATACCAAGAAAAGATAGCGATAGTGAAACAGAATATAAACCACCACCTGATCGACCTGAACGCAGTAAATCTGGGCCGGTTCAAAATGAAGTAAAGCGTACACAATTGCCACCGAAGAAAACAACGTCTTCAACTGCAACGGCTGCCTCAACAACAACAACAACAAGTTCCAGTATACGTCCAATGACAGTGCCGTCGATATTAAAACCCATATCGGAAACAAAGACAACAAATAGTTTAACATCGACGACACAATCGAAGAGTAGCAAATTGGAGTCTGAGCGTCAGCGTGCAAAGGATGATGTGCAGTTTATGCTTAAGATTAAGGATAGCAAAAGAACATCTCTGCAACGCGATGACAATCATTCACTAACAACCGAGACAACGGATACAACGCTAGTCGGTGCTCATGATCGCGAGCTGCAAGACGAGATACGAAATCTGCGTACGGAATTGGATGCCATGAAGACACGCGCGGAACGTGCTGAACGTGATAAAAGTGATATACTACTGCGACGTTTGGCATCAATGGATACAGCATCGAATCGTACTGCGGCCACAGAAGCGCTCATACTACAGCAAAAGCTTAACGAAATGAAGGAACAACTGGATAAGGTAACCGAGGACAAACGCAAGCTAAACAATCGCATGAAGGAGCTGGAACACAAGGGCAACGAATATGAACTCAAACGTAAGCTGCAGGCAGCAGAGCAAATCTGCGAGGAGTTAATGGAAGAGAATCAATTGTCCAAAAAAGAAATAATGAATTTACAAGCGGAAATGGATGAACTGCAGGATACATTTCGCGATGATGAGGTCAAGGCAAAGACCAACTTGCAAAAGGATCTGGAAAAGTCAACGAAAAATTGTCGCATACTAAGTTTCAAATTGAAAAAATCTGAACGTCGTATTGATACATTGGAACAAGAGAAGCAGCAGAACTATAGCGATGAACTAGCATCAAAGGTTAAACGTCTCGAGGAGGAGTTGAGATTTTCAAATGAGCTGACACGTAAATTGCAGGTTTGTAAAATTATTAATTTTGGTTAAATATCTATTTATAAAAGTTATTGAAACTAATTATTTCGTTAGGCTGAGGCTGAGGAGCTACGTAATCCCGGTAACAAAAAAAAGGCACCCATGTTGGGGGTACTAGGCAAATCGACATCGGCAGATGCAAAAATTACACGCGAATCATTGACACGCGGCGGTTCTCAAGAGGATCCACAACAATTGCAGCGTGAACTGCAAGACTCAATCGAAAGGGAGACAGATCTTAAGGATCAGTTGAAATTTGCAGAGGAAGAGGTGAGTTTATTGTTTTTAATATAAATATTACAGTTTTCATCTAAATTTAAAACAAAATTACCAAAAAAAAAAAGTTAAAAAAGTTAAACAAGTTAAAAAAAGTTAACTGCGGCACACAAACGAATATTGAGTATCTAGAAACACTGAGTTTTCCACGTGCAACGCAGACTAATTCAATTGAATGCCGTGATGTGGCAACGTATATGCCTGGATTTCAAGAAGACAATGTTAAACCAGCATTAAACAACTCCATTGCAACCCAAACGGACATTGAACAACAACTCAATGTCGTCGAGACTGCTAAAAACGCACGTGAATCTTCACCATTTCATACATTATTTGGTGCATCATCAACATCTGCCATGAGTAGAACAGCTCAAGCGCGCACACTACTCTTTCCGAATGCCATATCTCATGTGTTACTAGCCGGTGTCGGCGCAGGTATTTAAGCGTAAAAAAAAAAAAAAAAAAATTAATAATGTAGATTTTTTTTTTTTACTTGAGCCTAACATTAAAAAAAAAAAGCGTAGTTATTTTTCGTGTTATACGTAGTTGTCAAACTCTTTTTCTCCTCTAAATAGTAAGTTGGTGCAAAACCACATTCAAGTTTTAGACTGCCGAGAACTTAATTTGCTCTTAATTTTTTCATTTTTCAGGCTGAAAATATGAGGAAAAAAGTCGCCCGTTTCGAGGATGAAAATGATTCCTTAATGATGCAGTTGAAAAAAATGGCAACGCGCTCAAGAAGTACGCTTCAAAATTTTGTTTCATTTTGTTTTTTTTTTTAATTTAATACTATAACATTATAAATATTCTAATTCATATATTCGATACAATGCTGTGCAAACTATTGGTAGTAATAACTATTGATATAAAAAATTATATTTTATAAGATATGGATCTCTGAATTTAACATTTCTCAAAACTAATGAAGTACACCAAAATTTGGTGGGCGTTGTGGGCATTTAATAAATTTAATATAAGACATCTGCGTATGGCGAAGAAGTATCTATATGTTTAAGGAGTATCTTGAAGTCTCTAGTCCTTACAGTTACTGGGATATGTTGTTTCATACATCCAGACGGACATAGCTAAATCGATTCAGTTTCCTATGCTGATAAAGAATATATATTTCATAGGATCTATCACGCCTTATTCTGCATATTACATATATTCGTGATAATTTGTCCCTTTGGATACAGGGTATAATTATATTTTTGCATGTTAAATCAATATAAGCAACCACTGCAGCTCCATATTTTATAAATATGTTTTTATATTAATTTTCCCAAATTATTTATGCTAATACTGGAATTACTTTTTCTTTGAGCGTAAATATATTAACAAGTTGCTATAAGAATTTTCATAGAATTCTCATAGAAACTTAACGCGAACCAGTTTCGTTTCCACAAATTCCAGTAAACACTATTTATATGCAGAGAATTGTACGAAAAAACGATCCGTTCAATTCCCAAAAGCTTATTAATGATATTAATTAAAACAAAAAACAAAAAACAAGAAATTATTATTAAAACTTGCCATTTTTTACAGCTGCTCATAAATGTAACTAAAAATAAAAATAATGTCATTTCAAAGCAAAAAACTAATACAGCCACTAACATTGCATAGAAGCGCATGTACCAGAGCAGTGTTTTTTTTATTACTATATCACATACAATAAATCTTTAAGATACTAATATTTTTATTACTTTTCCATTTAGCACGCAAACTCAGTCCAACGCCACATCGTCTTGCGCCGGAAGTGCACGCTGATCGTGATGAAGGTATTTCCGATGAAGATGATCCTGCCGAATTGCGTATACTGCTCGAATTAAATGAACAAGAGGCCTCAATACTGCGTCTAAAGGTTGACGAACTTGAAAGGGAAAATACGGAGGCAAAAAAACATGTCAAGGAATTACAAACAAAATTGCGACAGGATGCGACCGCGGCTGTAAATGGTAATAAATCACTTTTCGGCAGTAGTGCGACATCAGCATCCGACAAGAAGCTAAAAGCGCTGAATGATGAACTACTACAACTGCGTAAATCTGTTGTCGAAAAGGATCGTACAGTGGAACGTTTGCAGGCAGAAATTGCGGGCAAAAATGGTGGCAGCAAAACGGATGCCAATGTGGATGCACGACGCCAATTGAGTCTGGTCGAACAGGAGGCGACAGTGCTGCGTACAAAAATCGGCAGTCTGGAAACTGAAAACGAAAAACTCTTGAAGGATAACAAGCGTATGCAGCTGCAATCGTTGCGTAAATCTTCCTCAAGCACTTCCAGCAGCGATAGTGAAGTAGCCAAGCTAAAGGATACGCTAAACAGCGCAGAACGTGAACGTGATGAACTTGCTGCCAAATTGAAACGTATGCAACAGGATGCTCTGGGTAAGCTACCAACGCGCAATGCCAAACAAGTGACGGATCTAACACCGAAGAATCATTTAAAGAAATGGGTTGAAGAGCTGGAGGACGAAATCAATGAAATGCGCGTTTTAGTGGCGAACAGCAATGTTGAAAAATTCAAATCGTTGGAAACGGAGAAGCGCAGTCTCGAAGACGAAATGCAGAAATACAAACAGAAACTTACACTGGCCGAGGGTGATGTACAGCGTTTAAAGTCATTGACTAATGCCACACCAAAACTCAGCGAACTTGAGCAAAAGCTGAAGAAATCCGATGATGAATCGCGTAAATTAACTACAAAATTAAAAGAATTCGAAGAGAAAATCAAGAAACAAGATAATCAATTGAAGCAGAGTGAAACCACAAAAACTACGCTGGAGACTCAAATAAAACGCGACAAGGATAAGCTATCCACGCTGGAGAAAGATTACGAAAAAGAGCACAAAGAACGTGAAAAACTGGAAACAAAATTATCAAATCTGGATAATGATTTGACAAGTGCCAAAAAATCTGCCGAGAAAACTAAAACGAATTTGGAGAAAGAGATAAAAGAACTGAAAGCCAAATCGAGTAAATCGGACTCGAAGCAATTGCAAGAATTGAAGAAACAATTGGACGATGCAAACGCATCGATGGATGCTGAGAAAACGCGTTACAACGATTTGAATACGCACTGGGAGAAACTTTCGGAGGAGACAATTTTAATGCGTGCGCAGCTAACAACCGAAAAGGATAATCTGCAAGCTGAATTGAACAGTGTGAAACAAAAACTCAGCGATATGGACACCATACGCATCGAACGCACTGATATGGCCAAAAAACTTAATGTTGCGCAGAAAAAAATAATGGAACTAGAAGCCAAAACGCTCAAGTCTGGCACCAGTTCAGAGTATGAACGCACAATGCTGAAAAATAAACTCGCCGAGAAGGAGCACGAATACGAACGTCTACGTCGCGAAAATGAAATGAATATTGATTTGGTATTTCAGCTGCGCAAGGATTACGATGATGTGAATAGTAAGCTTAACGATTTTAATCGCATTGAGCAAGCGCAATCCTCGCTTAATGGACATAGTGCACAGAGGGAGAGCGAAATTAAGGAATTGCAAATACAGTAAGTAGTTTTTGTTAAAAAAAAAAGGTAGGGTATTTAATACTTATATCGATTATTTCAGGCTGCAAAACTCCGAGTTACAATTAAAATCTGAAGTGGCCACAACGCGTCTGCGCTATGAACAACAAGTGAAAACGCTCAGCGGTGAATTGACATCTATGCAGGTGAGTCATAGATTTTTCATAGATTCATGAGGCCAAGCGTTGTCGTACTGCAAAATTACATTTGTCGTGCCTCTGCTCGGATAGTGGGCGTTTATTCTTAAATGCTCGGCTCAAATGTACCCCAGTAATCGTTCGTTAGGAGCATGAACTTGGAACCATGGATATTCCGTTTCACTGTCGATCTTGATGTGTGACCGGTGTAAGCCAATAATTTTGTACGCTTTGGATTATCGTTTTGAATCTATTTTTTCGTCAAAATTTACGATACGATGCAGAAGTTTAAAGGATGTGAAATGGCGTGTAACTCCGAAGGATTACGTGAATTCATCTTGAGTTTGATATGAATCTTCTTCAACCATTGCCTTCAATTTTTCATCTTCAGACCTTTTTCTTTGAGTTGGGTTGAACGCTGTCTGTCTGCCGCATCGATGGAGTATATTTTAATTAGCTTTCGGTAACTCCCAGCTGAACTTTCTTCGAAATGCTTTTCTCAAATGCTTCTTCGTTGGAACGAAATTCTAAATATTCAACACTCACAAAATCTATATCGGTCATGGCCACACATAGAAAGGTGTACCAGCAGCTATAGTGTTTTGCGCCCAGGTGCCAGTTTAAAAAAGTCGCAGGATAAAGCATCCCCTGAAACCTGAAACCTCTCTTGGTATCAAAGTGCTCGGAGAGTTTTCTATAGGTGATGTGTGTCTTATTCACGGGTCGTCTCCAGGATTTGTCATAGAGTGAAAATTTGATCATCGATCGACCTCTGCGGCGTCTAATTTCTTGAAGATTAGATAAAGAACATTGTGATTCCAATCGTTGGGCATGCATTCATCAAACCATATCATGCAAAAGAGTTGGTACATACGCCTTACCAAATCTTCGCCACAGGAAGTGAATAACTCAGCTGGAAGCTCAATGGAAGCTGCCTCTTTGTTAAACTTAAAATTTGTACTTAGTCGAGTTCTCTAGTCTGGTTGCTCTTCAAGAGAGCCATCATCAACTGTTGGTACTAGAAACTACTTCTCTATCGACGACATTGTTCGCTAAATTGCCTCTATGTAGGAAAGAAGTGACTTCTCCATAGTCTCCGTGATCGCTGCGTATCTGTAATCAGGCTATTTAACCTGTACTCGTATTATTCCATTCTTCCGTGCTTAAAACGGACAACTGATTTTTTGATAAAATTTTCGAGCTTCGTTTCTATCACATCTCAAGCCTTCCATGTTCATTTTTTTTTTTTTTTGCGTCAATGGTATTTGTTGAATTTTTGGTCAAAAATTCGGTGAGATGGTGCTGCGTTGTCGTGGTGCAAAATCCAAGAGTTTTCTTTCCACAATTCTGATGTGGGATGAACCAACGCCAGCGTTTCAACCCTTAAATAAACATCCGGAACGGATGTTTAGAGGCTAGGGCCCCAAAATCGGTCCATATTTGGACACTTTGGTCGTGAAGGTGTTTCTCGTGAATTTCTTGGCTGTTTTCCGTGACATGCATCCATTAGTTTTGTTTGTTTACGGCTCCGTTTAGTACATTATTATAGGGTGTGCCAATTAAAATATTTTGCATTTCGCTTATTTATTTTTACACTCGTAGTATTTTATATAGCTACTTATGATGTACCTACGTCTAATAACTTTAGCGACAATGCGAGCGATTCAAAAAGGACAGAGATGCCTTTAAGCAAATGTTGGAAGTGGCACAGAAGAAGATCGGTGATCTGAAAGCGAATGGACGACAAAGCCGCGGCTCTATGCACAGTAGCGACGAGGATGATAAAAGCAAAATTGCCTATTTGGAACAGCAGGTACATACATTTTTCTATAATTTTCATACAGAAAGGAATACTAAATGTGTTTTTACTTTAAGATCGGTTGCCTTGAAGATCAATTGGTCGAAGCTCGACTGGAAGTAAGCAAAGTGAAGACTGAATTAGTTTCGGAACGTAGTGCAAATGAAATAAAAATATCCGAAATGCAATCAAAACTGAATGAGTTCGAGGAAGAACGTGTCATCGGTTCGGGACGCACAAAGATACCGGGCATGAAGACAAAGCTGGAGTTGTCCTGGCAAAAAGAACGTGAAGATCAACAAAGACTCTTGCAGGAGACGTCAACGTTGGCGCGTGATCTACGACAGACACTATTCGAAGTCGAACGTGAACGTGACAAAGAACGCTTGGAGTCCAAACGTAAACTGGATCAAACTAAGCGTTCCACCGAGGAGGATATGGAAGAGGGACGCAAAAAAATTGCTGAATTGCAATGTGATCTATTGGAATTGCGCGATGTGCACGCCAAATTGCGAACTTCGAATGAGAAGTTGCGTCGCGAACGCGAACGTTATGAGAAGGAGTTGATAAAACGACGCATGGAACAGGACGGTGGTGAACGTAAGGTTGGCGCGCTATTGCAAACCGTAGACGAATTGGTAAAGATTGCGCCCGATCTCAAGAATCTAACAAATAACAGCAATACCAATCGCGGCGCTGCTTACAATGAAAATACATTACGTCCGGAACAGCAAACAGTCACACGTCGTAGTCGTAGTCCTTCGCCGACGCTGAGCAATGCACAGATAACCACTGTACTAGCGCGACTGGCAGATGCCTCCGATGAATTGCGTAAATTCCAGCGTATGAATGAGGATGAAAATGAGCGTATGCGAATTAGACGTAGCAATTTGAGACGTGCTGCTTCACAGGAGAACGATCCGCATGGCAGCACTAGCTCCGTAGCTAGTAGTTCACAACGAAATGGTGGCTCAAGACTGTCGCGTTCATCGACTAACAATGGCAGTTTGATACGCAAAAGTTTATCGCTTGATCACTCCATACAAAAGGAACAGGTTGGTGATGTATTTTTTTAATAAGTTTTTTAAAACTTTGTAATTTAACCATTTTCGCCCACATTAATAGAATATTTGGCGACAAGATGATGGTAGTGTCTCTTCAATGCAATCAATCGATTCAGAATTGGGCGGTTTTGATTCACGTCTCTCTGGCGGCTCAACACAAAGCGATATACCACGTCCACGCAAGAAGAAAAAGGGTCTCATGGGCAAGCTGCGCAGCCTGACTAAAAGCGGACGCAACTCTGAGAGCGAAATATCGGTCGGATATTGTCTAAGAATACCCTTTTTAAATGGTTTAATTAATTTTTTTTTTATTTGCATTTGCATTGCAGATACAAGGCTCCGATTCAGACATCAGCGTTGCAAGCGCTGCCAGCAAAAAAGATTTACGTGGACGCTTATCCGGCATGTTTAAGCGTTCCGGTTCAACTTCGCGTAGTGAAAGCACCGAACGTCTTGGCAGTCTAGAGGCAAGACCCGTAGCGGTGACTGTAGTAGGCGATGCTGATGGACCACAGCCCAGACAACCACCACCAGCTAATTCGCTGACTCCAAAGCCTATACGTTCGGTATGCTTTAATTTTAAAACCATTCGTTATCATGGTATTATCAGTTTTCCTGAAAGTTTGTAACTCAAAGGCATTGTAGACCCCATATTAATGATCAGTTCGTCTATACGAATCGATCTAGCCATATCGTCTGTCCGTGTGATTGTTGCTGCGCATTTATTTTGGTTCAGTTTTTTATAAATCTGGCTGAATACCGATATTTCAACTTTTTTGATTCCAAATACATGGAGTATACATATTGATATGCCACGCCCACTTTTTCTGTTAGCCCCCATACAAACCCGTCACACAGTTTTGTGCTTTTAAGAGAAACTTCTTTAAGTTCGATATCAAAATCAGCATTAAATTCGATATGGCTGATTTCTGTTCATGTACATGTACCAATGGGCGTGCTCCTCCCACTTGAATATGCTGATGACCTGGCAATGCTGGTCTCGGGGAGATTTGAGCATACTCTTTCGGACATAATGTGTTCAACTCTTCGGATTGTGACCAACTTTTGTGGCATGGATGACCTCAGTATAAACCTACAAAATTTAGTCCTAGTGCCTTTCTCTAGGAAGTACAAATTGAACCTGGATCCAGCGTACAACCAAAACTGTAAAGATTGTGGAACGTGGATCATCCTTGACAAAAGACTAAATTGGAACACTCATCTCAAAAATAGCCTCAACAATGGCCTTATGAGAATGCTAACGCCTGTTTGGTCGAACGTGGGGCCTCTTGCCAAAGATGATCCTTTGTATCTACACTTGAATGGTGAGACCAATAGTCACATACGCCGCCCTTGTATGGTGACCTAAACTGCTGCATACATGTGCAATACGGCAGTGCGAAAAACTGCAACAGCTGTGTCATGGGAACATGTCCCACTGTAGCAATAGAGGCGATCATCGGTCTACCTTGGCTGCACATTTTTATTCAATCCTCAGCAGCAACAGATGGTCTGAAACTTCAGATTGTAAACAGTCTACCGCTAAGTGAACTTTGTCACTTTAGTGTTTTGGCATCGAAATCTGCAATGTATCAGATTGTTTGACCACGGAACTGCGTTTTGACAGACGCTTCTCAGCACTGGTACTGGACCATCTACGTTCAATTGTTTCACTGATGGTTCACTTACCGATACGGGATACCAAGATCTCTATTGGTATAGGTGCCTGGCCCACTGTTTTTCAATCTGAGGTCTGCGCCCAAATGTCCTAAGGGGGCGAACATAACCATCCTTTCAGATAGTCAAACTGCTATAAAAGCATTAACCTCTTAGAATTTATCCTCGAGGATGGTTCTGCGCTGCTACGATATCCTCCAATAACTGTCAATCGGTCAAAGTCGGGATTTGTTCGGTATCTGGCCATAAGGGTACTGATGAACTAGCAAGGACTGGTTCGGCAACTCCCTTTAAGGGTCCGCAAACTCTGTCTAAAGAATGACGAAGCTAGTTTACATCTGATATGCTTAGAATTAACCAGATGAATAGCCCCTTTGCAACATCTGATAAGATCAGAAACACCTCATCTAAAGTGATTCTCCGTTTCATAAAGGAGACGGACAAGATCCTACACAAATTAACTTAGCCACACCCGGGCTATGGTATAAAGCCATCATTTCCTGTCGCAATACCCGTTTTACCGGCACGATAACCTTCCGACGTTTCTAACTTTGAGTCCTAGTTAGCGTTACAGGCTGATCGATTTGTTTGATAAACTTCTTTAGTTAAGTCAATATCAGCTTGAAATTCGATATGGTGGCTACTTATGAATGATTGCTTCACACACATTAACTAATGTGCGTCTTCACGTTTATGCGATTTACAATACGATGTGCAATTTTGTGGATAGTATTAGAGCTTCGGTTCAGCCGAAGTTTAAGTTTTTTATTGTTTATATTTTTGTTATCTAAATATACGTTTTTTTTTTTTTTTTTTTTGTTATAGATCGCCAAACCGCCAACAGCTACACCGACTACGCCCATTACCAGACGTCGCTTAGCTAAATAAACCTCGTTTTAACATAATCATTATTAAAATTTAAGTTTGTTACAATTAGAAACGCATTAGACTACTATGTACTACTACTACTTATCAGAATTTTCTTCATACATACTACATATACTACTTATATGCTAAATAAAATGTACCAACGAACCATTCTTTGAATAAGTTTACCACTTTGAAAAGGTATTCTATTTGACTTTTTCCGCCATTTTACTTACTACTATCTACACAATGCAATCGTAAACTTTTATAATTTGTTTAAATCAAAAAAAAAAAACCAAAAAATAATAAAAATAAATGCAAAAAGTTAACAAAATAATGCATATTTCTTCATCTAATTTTTGTAATCCTTGATGTCCTTGAAATTAAAAAAAAAAAAAGAAACTGTTAATAAAGTAGATAATTCGTAAAAATAAAGCAACTTGCAATTGAAATTAGTATTCCCGCTGCTATCAAGACTGCTGACATAAGTACTACTTGTTCGTAGACATCGTCATAGTTTGCAGCAGGTTCCACTTTTGCATAGAAGTAGGCAGCGCCAGTTAATAGTCCGAATGCTACAATTTCAAACATTCGATTAAAATAGCCAAAATGTGTACAAAAATTTTGTATTGAAGTTTTTCTTTTCTTTTTATTTATTTTATATTGTTTTGTTTTGACATTTACACTAGTTTACAAATTTAAATTTTTGTAGATAAAAACTTTCTTTTATATTTTTTCAAAGCAATTTGAGTGCGATGAACACGAACATCATACGGTTTTTTTTTTTTTTTTTTTTCATTTGGGTCATTCACCTAGTTAACGGTCTATTTGTGTTCTCTAAACTGAATCTCCATTTACTGTCACCATCAATATCTATTTTGTAAAAGTGTTATTTCAGCCTGGCACGTCTGTGTTTAAGTTGTTCTAGGCATTCCAATACTACCTTTGAGTTGATTGAATACGAGTTCAGTGCTCTGATCTCGTCGCCTAACTGTAAGAGAAAATTGCAATAGGTCAGAAGCTTGAATTGATAAAATTTTCTAACTTAATTTTTATCACATAAAACCTCAACATCTAGTTTTTTGCGTCTTGTTCTGCATCTGAAAAGATAATGCTCTCTAATAGAATACTATGCTCCTGACTGCAAAGTTCTACTGTATGTGGCATCTTCCTCTGCTGTAGATCATCATACCAAGAGTTCATCCAAAGTCTGGTATAACCAATGACCTCGTTGGCAGTCATATACATGGAGTAGAAGATATGTCTTCGCTGCTCACATATATCTTTAGAAGCTGGAGTTGGCTACCAGAAAAGTTGGGAGAGAGAGTCTGGCTGAAAAAGCTACAACAGTCTGTTGTGATTGAAGCATTCCGACGTCATAGCTTTCCTTGAATTTGCTCTAATCCGTACCTTGGCTGCAACTGTGTCCTATCCATTGTGTTTCCTGTTTTGCAGTGATGTCAGCCTTGTATTTGTCGAGGATTTCAAACAGGTGGATTGCCTTCTCACAATTTGCTCACCCTGGAATGGGTGTTCAGAACCAAGCCAGGGAATACGTGACTAACAGAAGTTTGTGAGCTGAGCCTCCATTTGCTAGCATCACCTCTAAGTTTTGCGAGGTGATGTTGGATTCGTATATTCTTCCCCTTCAGAAATGTCATAATCTTTTTCGTCATCTACTTTGCAGGTATCATTTTTCTTTTCGTCTTCTGCTGATGTTTAATTGCGTGGCCCGTTGTCTGATTGATATTGTTGCATCATTTTGCATACTTTCATCGACAGCATACAGCATTTTCGGCACAACGACTGCTATGTGGCCGGCCGTGCCTAGGATTGATTGTCCAGTTGGCGTTGCACGGCCAGAAGATTTACGACGAAATTCACGTTGTATTGAAACCGTTCCTTGGGCGTATAACGTGTCATGACTTGCCGGCCGTGTATTGTACAGCTGTCTTCTGCACAAATGCAAAAGTGATTATAAGAGATGGCTAAAAATGCAAAATTAAGTTGAACTTTAAATTGGGTGTTTACTCTTGCATTAAAACGAATTGAATTAAATATTTGTATATTCATACATACCAGGTCTGTAAAAGAACATTTCAATTTGGAATGCATCTGGGAATTAAACATTTTTGAATCATTCCCTCTTAAAAAAATTAATTGAATTTTTTTTTGCTTCAGTTTTATAAAATAACTATCTGGTACCCTGCGCATTGCTGCCCTTCCCCGTGCCACTCCTTCCCATTGCCCCACCTTCCCCCTGCCGCACCTTCCTTAAGCCCCTTTACTCTACCACTAACTTCTGCTGTCCCTTTCACCCGTTATCCAACCACCCCTTACGCTGCCCCCATTCCTCTGCCCCCTTCCCCTACCGCTCCTTACTGTACCACCCATTTTCCCTGCCCCCTTGGATTCCATTAACATGTATACAACATTTTATCCCTCTATCTTAAATGGTACCCAGTCTGAATGCTTGTTTAAGTAAAATCATATACATCTAAAAACACAAACATACCGTTATTTCGGTTAATGACCCAAATTGAAATTGGTATATTTTTTGTGTTCTGCACACCCAAATCACTATGAAAAAATTTTAGAGTTTTTATCTTGCTAAAATTGAATTTTGTGAAAACATTTTTTTCAAAATGGAGACGTTCGAATTCGATTTTAGAACTATGGTTCCTAGTGCAAGATTGCTTAAAATCAAATTGAATGTATAGGCGCGCAATAATGCCCGCGCTTCCTTCATTTCATTTGAACTTCGAGTTGCCAGACTATTGTTTTGCTCCGCTTATCTTATACTTGCACTATTTGTATACCTTTTTACTGCTTTGTACAAGTTTAAAACGGTACTTCCAACCAAACGGTACTTCGATACCAAACCCGTTTTAAATTTGTACAAACCATTAAATAACGAAACAAAACAAATGAAAAGCATTGAAGGCGAACAGAAAAAAAAAATTCTATTTACTTAGTGTGCGTCGCATGTCAGACAGAACAAAGTAAGAGGGGCAAATATAAATAAGAGCTTGTTTTTTTATGAAAGCCGGCAACGGTAATTTCGAACTGCTGCACATAAAAAGGTAAGAACGCAGTTGAATAAACCAAACAGCTGTTCGGATTTGTAAATTTACGTGTTAAATTAATTCTTTTTTTATTTTATACACGCATAGAACATTTTCAAAATGCCGCGTCAACGAAAAAAATCTGCACAACAACTTGCACACCTACAAAAGTTGCGCCGCAAGAAATATAATACACAACAAAATGTCGAGTTATTGCGCGCCCGAAAGGCTGAACGCCGGTTGGATCCGGAATACCGCGAAAGGGAACGTGAAAGAGATCGCATTCAAAAAAGATTATATCGAAAATCGGCATACTTTAGAAAGAAGGAAGCTGAGCGAAAGGTTGCTTATCGCGCACGCAAGTCTGCAGAAGCTTTGGCAGCAGCAGCAGCAGAAAAAGAGGAGGAGGAAAATGATCCTATTGAACCGACACCGTCGTCTCGCAAAAAAAAAAAACTGAAGCAGCTAAAAAAACCAAAACTGCAACAAACAAAAAACCAATTAAAACAAAATCAGCAGAAAATAAAGAAAATGCTGCTTCGAATCAACGCGAAAGTGAGGACGAAGAAGAAAAGGAGGCAGAACCACCTACCAAAAAGATCAAAGCTGCTAAAAATGTACCAATTCCTAGGACATCGGCGGCGACACGCTCCAAATTAAGATGCCGACAGCCAAAAAACAATGTCTAACAAAAAAAAAAAAATGAAAAAAAAAATAACAAGAATGAGGTTTTCAAAGTTATGTTATTCTGTCAAAAAACAAACAATCCAACACGTATCTAAATATAAGAACCCGATGGCCTTATTATTATAAGTCAAAGCATTTTCGCCAATGCAAATCTTACTTTAATATGTAATCAAACGTATCGTTAAGTTCATTGCTGATCAATAATAATCAAGAAATAAAATTTCATATTTTATTTAAATCTTTATCGCTGCAACACTTAAAACGAGTACTATGTTTAGCATGAAAAGCGCGCGAAAATATGAGATTGCTTTTATTTCGCTGTGCCCTGCACACATCGTATGTAGAAACGCAATATGCAATTAATGGGTAGCTTGGTAACGTATCACTGTGGACGGTAGTCCACGCAAGTGACGAAAGCCCACCTTAGTGTGTCTGTAGCACGAGCATTTAAGTATCTTGGATTTTTATTGAGTTAAATATTTAGCATATCATTTTTAAGTAATATGAAAATGTGTCGAGGGGATATTGTGTGTCCAAATCCCAGGAAGGAAGCTACTACTGTGTGTCGTAACCAAAGCTCTAAAGGACTCAATTGAGTCCGATGGGACGGACAATTGAACAGATGGATTGTGCCGTGCGGTGACTGACCGCATTTAGGACTGAAATCATTATTGGTGATCCCAATCCGCTCCCTGTAACACTCGAGCATATTGCTCAATCCGAAACTCAACTGTGCTAGTTTAGTCCTGGTGTTACGAGGGAGTCGTTTTTAACTCTCATTAATAGGTGGTGGTCTTCCACCTAATACTATGTTGTCCCTATAAGAGATTACTGAATGTTAATACTCGTTTTGTAACTTCTAATATCCTTTCTTATTCGGGTAGGAGGTATTCTCGTGAGGGTGCCACGGTTTGGATGATTACTCCTCATTTTAGTGGGGAACAGGTAGCATCATCGCTTCTTCATAAGTCATTTTCAGATAATCAGTCGCAGTCCTCAGAGCACTATTCTGACCTTTTTGCAGGCATTGCCATTGAGTCTTACTAAGGTAAGGACTCCAGACAGAAGCAGCATAGTTCCGGACAGAACGTCCTATAGCTTTGTATGTGGTAATTATTGTCTCTTTGTCGTTACCCCAATAAGAATCAGCAAAGGCTTTCAGCACTTTATTTCTCGACTTTAGACGATTGTTTATCTTGGTGGCATGAGCCGAGAATCTAAGTAACGAATCAATTGTTGTAGTTTCAGTTGCCAATGTACGATGGGCACTATTTATATTTCGGGAATATCTAATAATAACAAACCTTTTTAAATGAAAATGGTTTTATTATTTTTCAAAATATTCCCCTTGATGATCAATACACTTTTGCATTCGTTCAAACCATTTGTCAAAGCAGTTTTTCCATTCCTCTTGAGACACCTCCTAAACACGGCGCTCGTAAATCGTTGACCACGCAGTTTACCTTTGATACTCGGGAACAAGAATAAGTCATTGGGTGCCAAATCAGCACTGTACGGAGGATGAGTCATTAATTCGATGTTTTGACTGCTCAAAAATGCACTTGTTTGACGAGATGTGTGAGAGCTCGCATTGTCATAATGGAGAATGATTCGTCTTTGGCGGTTGGTTTTACGAATTTCTCCGAAAACTTCCGGCAAACAAATGGTAGTGTACCACTCAGAATTGACAATCTTACGTTGCTCCAGCGGAACAGTGGCCACATGACCCATTCGGCCGAAGAAACAGGCGATCATTTGCTTCGCTGTGTTTCTTCCACGAACAACTTTTGTTGCATTTGGCTCGTCTTGTTTCCGGCTCATACGCATATATCCATAATTCGTGACCTGTCACGATTTTATACACGTCTTTTGAAGCACCACGTTCGAACTTTTTAATCATTTCCTTACACCAATCAACGCGAGCCTTTTTTTGATCGATTGATAAATTATGGGGTATCCAACGAGAACAAATTTTTTTAACAGCTAAGTGTTCATGCAAAATCGAATGTATTGAAGTGTGCAACTAATGTGCAAGGATGCCTCTATCTCACGATATGTCACATGACGATCTTGCATTATCAGTTCACGTACTGCATCGATGTTTTTGGGCACAACAACCGATTTTGGACGACCTTCACGGAATTCGTCGGCGACCGAACTATGACCACGATTGAATTAACTATACCAGCGATATACTGTGGTTTTTGGTGATGGTTTCTGATCGCCATACAAAGAACTGAGTTCATTGAGACATTCTTGTTGAGATAATCCACGTCGAAAGTTGTGAAAAATAATCCAACGAAAACCTTCTCTTGAAATTTCCATTTTTTAGCCAAATTGCTTTTCTTTACTCATTGTAAACAAAACAAATAGCAATTGTACATTAAAACTTTGTGAGTACGTTTATGCCAAAAATGTTTCAAACTTTATTATGGTGCTGGCAGATTTTAGTTTTTTACATTGGTGTTGCCAGTTCCCGAAATATAAATAGCAGCACTCGTACTGAATTCAGTTTCAGCACTAAGTAAAGAAATAGTAGGGACATCATCTCATATAAAGAAGATGTCACTTCAAATTGCTTCTGCGACAGGTCCCATGCTATCACAATTGTGAAAGAACGAGAGCAATTGCTGAGTCAACGAGCATTGGTGGTCCCAGAGAGAGTCGCGTGTGTTCGGATTTGTATTCGTCACATCACATAACATACGTACGTACATATACTATGTATGTATGCATGTTTGTTTATTTATTTTCTTTACTGTCGTTTTCCTATATGATTTGATATAACTATACTTTGTATGGTTAGTGTTAGTACATACCGGCTTACAGTGTTGCCATGTCCAAAGCGGATTAAATAGAGTTGGAAAATTCAATTCACAATCAATTGTTTGATATTAGAGATTTGCATGTCATATTAATACTTTATTTATAATTTTTTTGTTTTTTTTTTGTTTTTTTTTTTTTTTTGGTTTTTTTTCGAAATTTCAACGGCACGTTTTTTTTGTTTGTATGTAGGTTTTATACAGTTATATTAAATACGCGCAAAATATTTAGTACATTAACATACAGTTTTAAGTTTAAAGTTACACACTAAATAAAAACACTCTATTCACCATGTTAAAAAAACAAAACAAAATAAAATAAAAAATTAATAAAAATAATTAAGTTACTTTTTGTGGGATTTAAATTTACCGGTAGTAAGAAATATATTTTTGTTTGAATTGTATTACAACTATTTGAAGTCTTGTTAAAAGTTCTATGCTAAAAATTCGATTTTATTTTTAACTTTTTTACTTAGTGTCATACAAAATAATAATAATAATGTTTCGAAGTGGTTTGTGTTAGTTATGCTAGTACTTAAGTAAATAATAATTTTTTTTGTTGTTTTAAAATGTTATAAAAAATTGACTTAGCTACCAACAAAGAAAATCCCCGGGAAACAAAAAAAAACGCTTTTTGAAGTAAAGTTATTATTTTAAGTTACATACGAGATGAGTTGTTGATGATGATGATAATTTACACATACTAAGTATATATATATATATATATATATATATATATATATATATATATATATATATATATATATATATATATATATATATATATATATATATATATATATATATATATATATATATATATATATATATATATATATATATATATATATATATATATATATATATATATATATATATATATATATATATATATATATATATATATATATATATATATATATATATATATATATATATATATATATATGATGTATTTATTGCATAGATTTAAGAAGTAAGCAGTTTATTTGACATGATGAGTTGAAGAAAATTAAGTGTTTGTGTATGTGTGTGTGTGGTGTTTGTGATTGATTACTTTCTTTATATCTGTATGTATTTTAATGCAAGTTATTTTATTTTAATTTTTGTTTTTTTTTTAGCTAAACACCTAAACACATTGTTTTTTTTGTTGTTTTTTTTTTTTTTTTGTATATACTTTAATGTTTTTTATGCTATATGTGTATAATTACGATTCTGTTCTCATGTTTTTAATATTTAAGTTGCTGTTTGTAATACTAATTTAAGTTTATATAGTTTAAGTACAATTATGGTTTCAATTTTTTTTTTTTTTTTTTTAATATTTTTTTAACAAAAACTCTGGTGGAGTCTATTACTTATGCATATCAGTTTAAGTATTTATGCTTAAACTTTTTTAAACTTTTACGTTTAAACTTGCAGATTGCTGTTTTTTTCTCAACTACTACGTCTACTACTGACCGACTGACCGACCGACGGACCGACCGACCAACCACGTTTACTTTTTACCAAAAAAACTAAGTTTATATTTTTGTTTGTTCTTTACGCTTGCTGTGTATTGTTTACTACGCCTATGAGTACGAAAAAGTGTCAAGTCTAGGATTTGTTTCGGGATTGTTTTTTTTTGTTTTTTTTTTTTTGGTTTTGTTGTTGTTTCTTTTTTGTTATTGTTAAATTGAAAGTGTTGTGTTGTTATTTTAACTATTTTTTTGTTTAAATATTATTTTGCCACTTGTCATACGCTTTCATGTCGTTTTTATTTGTTTTATTATGTAGTATTTTATTTTAGTAACAATGTCCTTGATAGATATTTTGATATTACTTAGGCACTGTGTTCATCATATTACAATTAAATAATTAATTAAGAATTTAAAATTTAAGTATACTTTTTGTAAAAAAATCAAAGAAAAAAAAACAAAAAAACAAACAAGAAAACGGAAAATAACTAAATAAAAATGTACACGGAGCTGATACAAAAAAGCAAACTCTTTCTACACAAAATCTACAAATTTCATGCATAAAGTTTGTCTTTATGCATGCAAAATTTGAAGATTTCTGTATCAACTCCATTAGCACTTTTTTCTGCTTATGTTAATTTGTATTTTGTTAAGTTGTTTTAATTGTATTTTTTTTTTGTTTTTGTTTTCGTTATTGTTCAAATATCAGTATTTAAAAATTATATAGTATATTTATTTTATGTATGTCATTAAACCCCGAGTGTACATTTTTGTTTTTCTTCTCTTTTTTTCTTTTTTTTTTTTTTGTATATACGAAGTAAGAATAAACTAAAAAAATATAGCTTAAACAACTTGTACGTAGTTTTACTTTTATATTTTAAAAATTTTCCATTTTTTTTTTTGGTTTTTCTTTTTTTTTTTTTGGTTTATAGCAATTGAGAGCTAAACTTAAAAGTCGTTTGTTTACCTGATCAGATCTCGTTCGAAATGTATATTTTTAAGTTAATATTTTACTGTCGCTGATGTCATCTTTACACTAACTTTTTATTTTAGTTTAATTAAGTATTCTTTTAAATCTAAAAAAATCTCACATATAGTACATAACAATTTAAATGTAATTATTTCGTTTCTGTAAAGGCTTTTTTTGTGTAGAATATCTATTTATATTACGCGTAGAATTTATTTTAAATTTTAACTGCTATTTTGCTTACATTAATTTACACACTAGAAAAACGCCAGAAATAAGTCGAAAATATCTATTAAAAAAACTATATAAGTATGTATAAACTGAACTGTGCCGGTTTTTAATTGTGTTAAGATTTTGAGCAAGTGTATTCGAAAGACTTTTAAATTTTCTGACGTTTGGTAGAATTTTCTGTTTTTCTGACAAAATCCTGCCAAAAGTTGCTACATTTATTTTAGCATTTAGACGAATTAACTGTCGCAAAATCTTTGGGTTTTTGAAAACCAGCACAGAACTGTTAGTAAATAAATTTTGACATCTTAAAAACTTGAATTTCTTTTGAAGACGTAACGAAACATTTCTATATTTTAGTTAATTACACTTGCTTGTAAAAATCTGCATATACAACAAAAAAAAAACATTTGAAATTGTAACTTTAAACGCAAATATCTGAGCTAATGTTTTATGTATTGAATTAAACTTTGTTTTATATAGTTTATTAATATCTCTTAACTTATAATATTTTAGCTGCATTTTAGTACTTAAAAGCACTACCGCAAAAGTCTGCGTACAGGCGTAATTTTTTCAAAGAAAATGACTGCTAGCATAACAGTTTCTCGTCAGTACCGCCGTAAGACGTCTTGGCATAGAGTTTACAAATTTTTTTTTTTTTTTTCGTTACTCCAGTTGTTATATAATTTTCCGATCCTCCATACATTATGTCTCTTTTTATATTTTTGTCGGTAATGGATTGTGCGTTTGAGTTAGTGCCACAAATGCTCTATGGAAATCAGGTCAGTGAGTTGTGTTCAACTGATTTTTTCTATAACAGAAAGCAGCCAGCGTTTTAATTTATGCGTACTGTGCTTGGGTTCTTTTCTTTGTATTGCTGAACAACCAAAACTCTTCTTGCAGCCCCAATTTCTGTGAACTTTGCAGCAAATTATACTTCAAAATTTTTATATAACTAGTTTGGTTCAATATTGTTGTTAGTTTGCCAACACCATTGGCTGTCATACAGCCCAAACCACAACTCCTTCTGCTCCAATATGTTTTACGATTGGCAACAAATTTTCCTTTTCAAAGGACGTGATGTATTTTTTTTCCTTTTATCACGAAAATACAAAATTTTTTATTGTAGTCAATATCAACTTAATAATAGATATGGTAACTTTTAGTGGACGGATGCTTGACATATATATTAATGGGTGGGACCATTATTTGGGGTAGCTCCCATACAAACCAATGGTCCACTTTTGACTTTTTGTAAGAAAAACTTCTTTTTTAAAGTCAATATTAGGTTGAAATGCGATGTGGTGTGTTTTTATCGACAGCCGCTTAACATACATAGACTAATGGGCGTGGCCCGCCCACTTTTTGGGGTAGCCCCCATACGAACCTACTGCCCATTTTTGTGTTTTTTTTTTTTTTATGAAAAAATCCTTATTTAAATTAATATTAGCTTGAAGTTCAATTTGGTGGATTTTAGTGGACAACCGTTTCATATACATATACAAATGGGCGTGTCCCGCCCACTTTTTGCGGTTCTCCCATGTAAACCACGGTTCACTTTTATGCATTTGTATGGAAAACGTCAATATAAATTTGAAATTCGATATGACGTTTCATTCACATCTACTAGTGGGCGTGTACCAACCACTTTTTGGGGTAGCCCCTATTTATACTTTACAATACTATTTAAAATTTTGTGTCAATGGTATTAGAGCTTCGGTTCAACCGAAGTTAACGTTTTTTCTTGTTTTCTCTTATTTTGTTAAGAGACCTGAACGGGATTTTGGCAGGTTGGAACACGTTGAAGTTTGCTACAAGTCTTTGTATTGATGAGTGAGTTTTGACAACTTTTCCAATTTTTCGCTCATCGCACGCATCTTGTGTGCAGCTGTACGCAGACTTTTGCGGTAGTACTTTTCTGACATGTTGTATTATAAAATGCATTAAAACTATAATTTTAAGTATGAAAATGCAGCAAAAATATTATTAGTTAAGAGCAATTAATAAACTATATAATAAAAAAAAGTTTGATTCAATACATAAAACAAAAATTAGCTCAGATATTTGCAATTAAAGTTAAAATTTTAAATTTTTGTGTGGTGTACGCAGACTTTTTCGAGCAAGTGTACGCGTGTATTAAACAAATAAAACTTGCTCTCCTCTCACTTTGACGAATTATATTATATAATTGATGCCGGTATCTGCTTATTTTGTAAATTTAATCGTACTTTTTTTAATTATTTTTTAAGCATATATTTTATTTTGAATTCTTGTTCTTTGCATTAACAGTCTCACTGGGTTCTGTGTGTCTATTATTAATAATTATATCATACATAAGTATAAATTATGAAATCGTTTTCTTCTATTTGCATTTTTTTTAATCTTCGCTTATAATGTTTGTCGTTATCTTTTTATTAATTAATTATTTATTTCGTTTGTTAAATTTTGCTTAAAATTTCTATTAAACAATTTGCAGTTGTAACAATGATTAATCCTAAACGACGACTTTTTCTTCTTATTGGTGACTTCTGGCTCTTTGCTTCTTCTTCTTCGCTCTTATTACTCGTAGTATTATGTTGGTTTTATGTGTGTGTGTGTGTGTGTTCTAGACCTAAATAAAATTAGTTTAATTATAAGTACATGTGTAAATTTACTCGCTGACAACAATATTCCTTTCTACTACTTAAACGCGTTCTTAGAACTGTATTTATATGGTGTGTTGCATGTACATATGTTATATACTTATGAAGATCTGTAATTTGATACCTTAAAAAAAAAAAACAAATTTTAAGGAAGAAACATAAAAATTATAAATAAAATGTATCCTAATTAGCAACGTAGCGAACGATGAACATTTGAAATAAGGCGCCAAGGCATTAAACTAAATAATAACGTTTAAAATGTTGTTGGTTACTTTGAGGCTCCAAGCTTGTGTTAACATAGACGCGCTTCTTTGAACAATCTTCAACTCGAGACAACCCGAGCAGATCGAAAACTATGCGCCAACTAGGTAGGAACCAATTAAGAATGCTAACAGAGTTGCTAACAGGACACTATACTCCAAACGAATGCAAACTCTATGACCACGAAGAGGAGACCCTATTCACATACTTGCTGAATGCGAAGCTGTAGCTAGAAGCAGATGCTAGGTAATCACTTTATTAGAAAGGTGCAACTGAGAAGTTTAGATCCAAGAAAAGTACTAAGATTCATTGAACATATATAGGCTTGGGGCAGGTCTTCTAGATCACTAGGACAAACAATAGACCTTTTAGGTCGCAGTTTTTATATGTACCCATCATAAATAATAATAATAGGTTTTTTTTAAAATGGACTAGAAGGATTCAAATAATTACTATCGGGCTTGACACTCAAATATCTTTCAACTCAAAATCTTTCATACATAAAATTTGAAGTCTTTGTTCAAGAATACGTTGATGTTAAAAGTGAAACAACTGTATTCACACAGTGTGAAATGGTATTATCAGCTCGTCTGAAAGTTTGTAACGCATTAAATGAGACATCTTAGACCCCATAAAGTATATATATTCTTGATCAGCTCGAAGTGGCTATCTAGCCATTTCCGTCTGTCCGTCTGTACGAGTATGTTGTTGCCAAATTTTAATGAAATGAAATACAATGTGGTGCATTTTTATGGACAGCCGCCTAATATACATAGACTAATGTGCGTGTACCGCCCAATTTTTTGGGGTAGCCCCCATACAAATATACAGACCACTTTTGTGTTTTTGTAAGAGCTTATTTATTTAAGTCTATATTAGGTTGAAATGCGATATGACAGCCGCCTAACATACATAGACAATTGGGCGTGTATCGCCCACTTTTTGGGGTAGCCCCCATACAAACCCACCGTGCAATTTTGTTTTTTTTTTTTAATTCTTCATTGAAATCAATATTAGCTTGAAATTTGATTTGGTGGATTTTAGTGAACAACCGCTTCATATACATTTACAAATGGGCGTGTCCCACGCAGTTTTTGAGTTAGTCCCATATAAACCCACAGCCACACTTTTATGCATTTGTATAAAAAACGTCAATATCAATTTGAAATTCGATATGGCGGCATCATACTTCATACACATCTACTAGGTATTGTGTACAGCCCAATTTTTGGGGTAGCCTCTATTTAAACCCCCCACGTTATGTTTTACAATATACATAAACTGAAATTTCGTGTAAATGGTATTACCGCTTCGGTAATCTTCGGTCTTCTAGATCAATAGGAGAAACAATAGACCTTTTAGGTCGCCATTTTTTATATGTCCCCATCATAAATAATAATAATAGTTTTTAAAAATGGAATAGAAGGCTTCAAATAATTACTATCGGGCGTAACGTTTTCTGAGAATTTAGTCTACACATTCTCTACCCCCTCCCCCCCTTGGTCGTAGCTTGGAGCTTAGCTTAGAGTGTGCCAGGCTACTTTGTTTTTTTTTTTATGACAAGATTGAATACAGAGTAGTGGCGTATTTCGAAACTACAGATTGTGAAGTAACGCATTCCAGCTGCATTGTTAATCAACTGTCTGTTCTAGCTAGAAAATAGCACTTACTATATAAAGAAATATGTCAAGATCGCAGATGTTTGCTAAGGGTGTGCAGTTTTTAGATGAATTTGTAGAACACTTTTATTTTTCCCACTTACTGAAACTGTGGTGCTAAGTTAATAAGATTTTAGACTGAGCTGATATTTTCTGTACATCTTTCAAAATGGTCGTCGTAATTGCTTTAAAACTAACAAAGAAACCCACAAATAATATAAATGTTAAAAAATGTAACATAAAACCTATATAATAATATACTTTAAGCATACCTTTTTAAACAAACTAGTATATAAGAAAATATATAAGAAAATAAGAAAAACTCTGTAAAAATATAGCAAAAACATAAATTAAATCGAATTTATATATATATATATAGTTGTATTGTATGTATGTTGTATATATATTTGAAACATTATTTGATTTTTAGTAGGTATATAATTACTTAAAGATACACTAAAATTGTAAAACAAAAATGAAACCGAATTTTTTTTTTTTTTTTTTAATATTGTAGTATAGTTAAGTTATATGAAAAGCAGCAGTAGAGAGTCATCAGTGTGATTGTGGAAAAACTTTTTTCAATTGTTTTTTTTTTTTTTTTTTTTGCTCAGCTTACGTTTTTTTTATTGTTATAATTAATGTGTATATTTATATGTAGTTTCTTTGCAGAAGTTTTTTTGCTTGCTTTTTGTTTTCTGTACAGACTTTTAAGAAACGCACGCTGCTGCTGTTTGTTTTTGTTTGTTTTGCGCTACCAAATAAAGTTTGTAAAAATTTGATGTCCGATTTTGCTGCTTACTATTTTCTTGTTTTGTTTGTTTGTTTTATTAGTACAATATTTAGCTTTACTGTAGCATTATTTTTTCTTCATATACTTTTTATATGTATTGTATATATAATTATATATATATATTTATATATTAATTATGCATGTATATAAATTATTTTGTATATAATATATTGAATTCATTAAAACGTAACTTTAACTCATATCTATTTATTTACTTTTTTTAATTTTCTCATTCGTAATATTTGTGTTTAGCTCTCTTGTTTTAATTTTAATTAAAAAGAAATTGTTTTACAATTAACAGTCAGTGTTCTTAATTTCTCGGTTCTTGTATGTAGTATCATTAAAATAATTTTATTTTTAAATTTATATTGTTAGCATTACATTTAGACTGGTTGTTTGTTTGTTTTATTTGCTTTTCACTTAATTTGTTTTTTTTTGTTGTTGTTGCATATAATTAGTTAATAACTATTTTGCTTTTGTCTTAAACGTCGACTGCGCCGCAGCAATCTTGTTTTTTTTTGTTTGTTTTCTTTTTAATTTTAACTTAACAATGCATTTTATTGCTAACATTTTAATGGTACTTTTAACTGTAATTTATTCTCTTTTTTGTTTTTGTTTTGTTAATATACGAATTAGTTTACGCTAACTGAAATAATAATTATTGTTATTTTAAAGAAAATTAAACAAAATTTTAGCTAAACGGTTTTGTTTTTTTTTTTTAATTTGTAGAGTTCGTCGTTAATTGTAAGTATCTATTTAGTTTATTATTTTATATTTTAAAGTTACGTCAGGTTTTTTTCTTTTATTTTCTCTCGTTTAAGTGGTTTTATGCTGCAGTTAGATTTTAGTAACTACAGCACTTGTGGTTTATGCTGTAGATACAATAATGTATCTGCAGCCACTATAGATACATTTAAGTAGCTAAAGCATCTGCAGATACATTTTAGTAGATACAGCCTCTGTAGATACATTTTAGTAGCTACTACATCTATAGATACAGTTTAGTATCAACTGCAACTGTACATACATTTTTGTATCTAAAGTATCTATAGATAACTTCAAGTATCTGTACAGCACCTGTAGATACATTTTAGTAGCTACAGCATCTGCAGATACCTTTTAAGTAGCTACTACAACTATAGATATAGTTTAGTATCTACTGCAGCTGTACATACATTTTAGTATCTAAAGCATCTGTAGATAACTTCAAGTATCTGTACAGCACCTGTAGATACATTTTAGTAGCTACAGCATCTGCAGATACTTTTTAGTAGCTACTACATCTATAGATACAGTTTAGTATCTACTGCAACTATAGATACATTTTAGTATCTAAAGCAGCTGTAGATAACTTCAAGTATTTATAGCTTCTGTAGATAAATTTTAGTAGCTACAGCTTCTGTAGATACATACTAGTATCTACAGCATATGTAGATAAATTTTAGCATCTACAGCACTTGTAGTTTATGCTGTAGTTACATTTAAGTATCTACAGCACTTGAGTTTCTAATTCTCATTTTTGTTTGCTTAAAGTTGTCGTTTTTAGCCTGCCCCAAGCTTTTTTTTTTTTTAATTCTTAGTTGTATGAAGTTCAATGTGTTTTTTTCTTTCTTGTTTTGCTTGTTAAGTTGTTGTTGAAACACAACACACACACGCAACATAAACTATTTGCTATATATAGAAGTACAAAAAAAAAAGAAATATATATAGTAAATATACCCAACATATTTAAGCCAAAAACTAAGTAAATTAATTAAAATATGTTTACAAAAAAAATAAATAAATAATACAAAGTTTTTGATGTTTTAAAAAATTCTTTTTTATATATATATATATATTGTATTTTGTATATGTAAAATTTATGCATAAGCGCGAAAAATATTAAATTAAGTTTCAGTTTGTTGTTGTGTATCTTTTATATAAAAATTATAAGCAAAATGAAAAGTATCTATGAATTAAATCACCAAAGAAAATTAAAAAAAAAAAAAAATAATAAAATGTATGTTGTATTTATAATAATTGTCGTAAAAGTATGTAATTATTATGTTTATATAAACAAATTAAAAATTAGTAAACATTATTAGCAAAAAGGTAGGTAATGCATAATTAAATGTATAATAATAAAATTTAAAGTCGAATTAAAATAACTTTATATAGTGCTTTTGTTTTACTTTAATATTAAAATTGTAGATAAGCATAATAATAATAATATAATATTAAAACAATATTTTATCATTATCATCAAATATATATAAAAAAAAAGTTGTTTATGTATGCGTGCGTGTGTGTGTATTTGTTTTGCTCTCATGTACGTGTTTTTTTTTTTAGATTTTTTTTTGTATGTTTTTGTTGTCTGCTTGGCAAACGATGAAAAATAAAATGTGCAACACAACTTAAGCATCCTGCTTCCTCTTCGCTTGATATTTGTTTTCTTCGCTTTAATTTACTTAAATACTCTCATCCGTTTTACATTACATTAACTCTGTATTTATTTATAAAAGATTTATTGTTAAGTTTTTCTTTAATTTGTATTTGTAGTTTTTTTTTTACTAAAATAATCCAACGCGCTATATTTATATGTGTATATATTTCTAGAGTTCAAGTTCAACTTTCGCTTATATGCAAACGACATACTTATTAATTAGATTCATCTTCTTCTCTTTAATATAGTTTAACTTTTAGCTAGTTCCTTTTTTTTTGTTTTTTTTTTTGTTTTAAGTTTTTAGTTTAGTGTTTACTTTAAATGGTAAAATTAAAATTTTCTTAGTTTTTGTTACATTTGTTTGACATCGACGACGACGACGGCGAGTAGAGAAACGTTCGCACACAACCGCTGCGGTTGTTAGTAAAGATGGTGTTATAAGATACATGCATATACAGATAACTACTATATGCAACTAAGCCAAGCTTGCTTGAGGCTATGACTTTTCGCTGACATACATTATCATCGAGTAGTAGTGTGGAACGTTCTTTATCGTTTTTTTTTTTTTTTTTTTTACATAAGTTTCGGCCATGTTGTCGTCTTTTTGCTGCGGCTGCTGTTGCTTGCTGCTGCATACTGCCAATTTCTATAAATTTACAATTTTGACTTTATAATATTTACTAATTTTAGCAATTATGGGATCGATCGTTCATTACTTTTCTTTAAAATTAATTAATGCATAATTTGTTGCTTATTTTTTTCTCGTTTTATCTTGCTTTTTTTCTCTAATTTGCTAAACTTTATATTTGTAAATTTACATTTACTTTAAATCTTCATCGTTCTATTTTAGTAGTAATGCATGTAGTATTTTATGTATTTTTAGGTAGGTAGGTAGGTTCGTAGATAGATTAGTTAAGTGTATGGATTTCTTGCGTTTATGTTATTTGTTGTTGTTTCTTTTTTTTCTTTCTCTCAGTATATGTGGCTTTGTGTTTGTTGTTGTTGTTGCTGTACTTGTTGTTTTGTCTGTTTAACAATTATGTATTTATATATGTATGTATATATACCTATATATAGTAGGTATATATACATTGTTGCTGCTGTTTTGTTGCTTCTACTAAATTATCCCTCTCTCTCGCTCTCTCACACATATTAAACACACATTGCAAAATTCTGTTTCTAATTTCAACAACAGTAGTACTGAATCTAATTAAAAAATAATAATTTGAATAAAAAAAAGAAAGAAAAAAAAAACGAACAGACGACGCTTTAGCTTACAATTTATTTCATCAAGTTTTATCCGCTTCGGTTCCATCTTCATTCTACGTTCCATCATTCGCCATTGCTTGCGCATAGACTGCAAAACTGAATCGTCAGTAGCAGTATTATTTTGTTGTTGATTAATTTTTTTTTTTTTTGCAGAAAACAGCGCGCACACACACATACAACTTAAACGGCCTGTGAGGCAGCATAGGGCGGCTGTGTGGAGCTATCATTGCCGTATGCTGATCTTGGTCCGGCGCCATAGTTAGATGCTCCCGGCTCCTGTTTTGCATAATTACTATAATCGTAATCATAGCCAGATCCATAACCACCATAATCATACTCTGAGCCCGATTTTGATGCCGAATTACCGGGCCCAGTACGTGGCATACCGCCAACTGGACCGGTGGTAGATGGACCGCCCGCAGCCCAGGTTTGAGCGCGTGAGTACATATCAGTTGCTGTACCTGCACCGGCGCCCGGTGCACCAGCAGGACCAGCCGAATTTGGTGGCATATTCCATGAATTCCAACTGCCGCCACCTGAAGGACCAGATGGTGCACCAGTCGATGTTGAATTATACATATCGTAACCGCCATAGCCTTGCGTTTGTTGTGGTCCAGCATAATTCGACCATTGTGGTGGTGGTCCTTGGGGGCCTGGTGGTGCACCCCAGCCTTGATACGAACCAGGACCGCTATTACCATAACCGTAGCCTTGCTGCTGCGGTGAGGTACCCCAGCCCTGATAACCGGGCATCATATTCGGTGCACCAATTGGCATATTTAACGGTGGTCCACCCATTTGTCCATTTTGACCTTGCATCATATTAATTGGTGCATGATGTGGACCCCAATGGCTGCATTCATTACCCAGCTTGCCATATGCACCACCGACAGCGCTATTATTGGAATTCTGTCCACCAGAACCATCGCGTGGTTCAGCTTTTTTAATTTCAACCTGCAACAAATTGTTAAAAAAGAAAAGACGAAAAAAAAAACAAACATCAGTTGTATACAGTGTACATATTATTAAAGATGTAAAGAGAAATGCTTACCTGCTTGCCATTAAGATTAATGTAACGCTCGTTGGTTACATGCTCCACCGACGATTCTTCTTCAAATGAAAGAAAACCAAAACCGCGTGATTTCTTCTTTTCCTGATCATACATAATAACGACCTCGGTTACTTTGCCATAACGTCCAAAAAAGGCGCGCAAATCTGTCTCCGTTACATTCGAAGGTAAACCACCTAGGAAAACCTTATAACCGCCACCTTTTTTCGGTTTTTGCAAAGTGCGTGGATTACACGGCTTCGGATCAATTGTGCGTCCGTCAAGCGTATGTGGTCCACTCTGCAGTACATGGTTAACATTAGCCGGATCGGCAAATGTAACAAAACCAAATCCACGTGAACGACCACTTTCGTTGTTTTTCATTACCACACAATCGATGATGTCTCCGAAGCGGCAGAAGTAACGAGACAAATTCTCTTGAGTCGTCTCCCATGACAGACCGCCAACAAAAAGTTTGCCCCTCTCATCTTCCTCCATTATTTGCTGAGGACTCTTAATAATTGACGTAATTGATTTTTGTTATTTTGTTTAATTAGCGTTTGTGCCAGCCGCCGTTCTTATGTTCACTTGTATGATTTGTTGTTGGGTGTCGGTTTTGTTTTATATGAATTTAATGCTTTTGTTTACACTTTAAGTTTTGCTATATTTATTATTTATGCTGTAGTAGTGTTTTGTATTTGCACTTTAAAAATTATTTATTTATATATATTTTTTTTGTGAGTTGGTGTGTGTTTGTTGTTGTTGGTTATTTTGGTGTTGCCAAAGTTATTTAAAAAAAAAAACACAAGCCACGACGTTTACACGCAACTTTCTATTTATATTATATAAAAAAAAAGAAACGCCGACGAAGTTTTTGTGTAGAGCGATGCGTAGTCGTTGAAAGATAATGTTGTATTGACAGACAGCGTTGTTGACGGCGTCGATCAAGAGGACGGCGAAGAGCAGCACAAAGGATTGATGAAAATAAACGAAAAATAGAATTATTTATACGCTGCGGTAGAGGCAACAAGCAAAATATAAATTAGGTAGGAAAGTAAAGCAGACAACAAAAATATAGCTTATTACTTTTACAAGTATTATGTGTGTGTGTGTGCGTTCTTATAGCGAGAGATATATATGATGATGTACCTAGGAAGGTAGTAAAAGGTAGCCGCTTACCGGCTTAAATAATATATGCACTATTCCGCACTCTGTCACGTTACCTGCTAAATTGACTTACAATTTTTCGTGTGTGCTGCAGAAAATCATTTAAATCACAAAAAAATAAACACAGTATTAGCAATTTCAAACTCTTAATAAAGTTCCACTACCTTTACTCAGTTACAAAATCTATTACTCTGACTCCTTACTTCATTTACAAACCTCGCAATTTGTTTGTGCACATTTTACTGCTTAATTAACCATACTATTGTATATTAGTGTATATCGGTATTTGTAGTTTCTCTTTACTTTCTTTGCCTATGCTACTTAATGCTAGACGGCAAAAGCGCGACAATGGATCATATATAATATATATACATACATACATACATATATGATGCGAAAAGAGAGTGGGCAGTAATTACGCGGAACAGAGCACAACGAACTTTTTTCGACACAAAGCAATATAGCCAAGATACAGTATCTGACAAATGTGGTGAATGTACGGAAAAAAAAGAAGCAATGTGGAATGAGAGAGAATAGAAAAAATGCCGGTCATTTGTATATACACCACACTTGCTGCTGCTATTTGCGCAGCATGCTGAAGCGCGCGCCTATTTTGTATATATGTATGCATGTACATATATATGCAAATGCTGTCAGAATTTGAAACATAAGTTGTATTAACAAAAGTATATTTTCATTAATAAAACATATTAAATTTAAACTATATATCCATACATATATTACATACGACAAAAATAACTACCTGCACTATGCGCGTTTTTCTAACAAAAGTCTGGCAACATTGTCGCTTGTTTGTTAGTTGTTGTCTTACAAAGCCAATGTACGCGTGAAAAAAGACAATAAATTTTGGAAAAACACACACACACACACAAAATGAAGCTGCATATTTTTAATGCGAAAAGTTTCTGACCGAAGCAGCGTATGCTACATACATACATATACTAGGAAAATACTTTAATTAAGCAGCGTTTCATGGAAATTTCTTTGCACAGCAAAGCATGTGGGAAAGAAAAAAAAATTCACCACAGCAGCAGTGCTGCCTGCCATAAAGAAAAACAAAATGGAAGACGTTTAATGAGCCAATTTATGAAAAGAAAAATGCTACAAAATAAAACATATTTGCGCTATATAGCAAAATTATTAGTACTACAATCTATACATGAAAATTTTTATTTTTTTCGTATAAATAATATACGTTGTTGAAATTTTACAAAATGCTAACGAAATTAATTAATTTAATATACACATTCATACATGCACACACGCAGCAACAATAAACCAAAAACAACATAGCAGAGAGAGAGAACGTGACTTTTTTGAGTGTATTGGTATCAATGATATTGATGACGAAGCGGCCGGCAATGTAAAGGGGGTGTAGCTATTTATTGCTGCGTAATGAGCGGAAATTTATACTGTGAGCAATGTACACTTTTATTAGTATTTATTTAGTATTTTAAACTTACAGCGCAGCATATACAGAATTTTTTTCTATTTTTTTTTTTTGCCAAGTTTAATTTTTTACTGTATTTGAAACTGCGCGTACAATATGCATGTGTATGTATTTATGTGTGTGTATTCGTTTGTGTATGTAAACCGTGTTGATATACATAGCATTTTGTATGTATGTACTTAAAAATGAGAAATTTTCCATTATTTTATTTAGGCGTGCAAAAAAAAAATATGATTTTTTTGTTGCTAATTACGCCACCATAACATGAAAACTGCGTCATATTTTCATTAGTATTGGTGCGTGAGCGCATTTTTTTTGTACGTTTTTACCGTTTAATAGCTGCTGCTGCGGCCGAAGTTGTCTTTTTGCACGCCGTACAGCAGTATTTCTTAGAGCATACACGTATACCCGCACACGCACACACACAAACATATTTTTTTCTTTTGTTAGGACGCAGCCTGCTGCTGCTTTTGAGTTAAATTTTTTTTTATCTTATTTTTTTTGGACACACAAAATGTTATGTAAAATGTAACAAAAATTATGTTTTTTCATTCTCACCGTTTCCGCCAAGTGTTCGTCTGTGGTTTTTTTTACAAATTTCGCACTGCAAATTCACTAAATTTAAGTTTTTTTCCTTAAAAATCTAGCTTATAAATAATTGTATGAATGGATGCATACGATATAACCTAACTTATGATAAACGTCTACGAAGACCGCCACGTTTAATGGCGAGCAGGATCGAAATAGGCACTAATGCTTATTACACTTTCTTACTATTCTTACTTATTAACTTTTACAACTGTATACAAAAATCTGTGCAGTTTTATTGCTATATAAACGGCGGCGAACTGTACAGCTGGCAGCTTGCATAAGTGCAAGCGAGAAAATATATAGCGTCGCTATACGTAGATGGCAACGCTGTTAAATGGGTTGTAGCCAAACGAAAAAGAATTTAAAAAAAAAAATTGGAACAAGTTTCCATATCGATAATTCACTAAAATAACTAAAGAAACTGTAACTATGGTTAACTAAATATGCTTCACATAAATTTTAATATAAAAAAAAAAACACTTGTAAATGAAATATGTCGAGTTGTTCTAGACATGTCCGTCTGTCTGTCTGTTTACCTATACGTAATATGGAAAATAACGACTTTGTGACATCGTTTTGAAACTTGGTATAGAGAATTTTTATTAACAAGCGGCAACACATTTGAAAAATGACAGTTATTTAACCCCCAGATGATATAATTTCGATACAATAATTTGATTTTTTTTTATCTAAATCCCTGACAAGAAATGCTACAGAAAAGAAAAAACATCATATAAAAATGTGTTCAAGAAACGAAAATACTCTTCACATTTTCAAAGAATGTGTTCCAAATTTAATTCTTTATTGTATACGTTTTAGTCCAGTCATTATACGAAAATATTTATTTTTTTAATGAAGTTTTGGTAGAGGTGTCAAATATCGCAAAACCACACAAGTCAGTTCTGGATATGTGTCATTACCCGCAATATTCACAGCATAAGTAAAAAAAATGTTCACTTTAGCCGGTACGTATCTCGTTAACTATTGAAACTATTGCAATATTATCTTCATAAAACATTAAATTACTAACAAAAATATAAAAGCTATTCTAGTTAGTTTCACAAAAGTTAATTAAAATTACTATAATTTGAGCAACGATTTATAGGGGCCTGAAGCCAAAGAATTATGGTTGGGGTTATTTTTCAAATGTTAAGGGATAAGTGAGAAAATATTTAACAAACAGTAGTAATGTCTTTATTTGTTATATATAATATTCGAGATCAATATAAAAAGAATACTCGCAATTATTTTTTTTTTGTGCAAATAATAAGATCATCAAAAGATAAATCGTTAAGAATGTCAATTTGAACACTCAAAACCATTAGAGTGTTAAGTGTATCCTGTTCTATTTTTGTGCAGAATCTATTTTTAATGAGTTTCATTTCGGAGAACAATCTTTAAATGCAAAGTACAATACTATTTCTGTATTGAGAAAAGTTTATATCAAATCGAATTCTACAATTAAGTGATAGAGAAATTTTTTTATTGCTTGATAGACGTTCATAGATTATATCGATAGTTCGGCAAATTGTAGCAATTTGTCAACAATACAATCGTCAATACCTCAATGCAAATCTTCTGGGTTATAAACAATGAGATTTTCCGCTTATGCGATGAACTTTTTAGATGTCATTGTTATCTGGAATAACTTAATTTTTTTATCGTGGCTGGTAGGGCATATGGCCAGTGGCAAATACTCAAGACTGTGCTACTTTCGCTGTGTATGTATCATTTGTAAAGCATAATATACATAATTCATATCGGTCGTGGTGTGGTGCATTGCTTTTCTTTTTTCTTTCAGTTTTTCAGATATCCATCTAAAACTTGACTTAAAATATTCAACGGTAGCTCTTAGTCCCATACAAAATTATGAATCAGTTTCAGGGATATTTTTACATCCTTTTTGTTGCACTTAAATTCTAAAATTTGCTACTAATGCTACCAAAATATCTGGGATCGATGTATTAATCTTATGATCTGGATATTGGTCTTAGTACCGCCGTCTTCTCTACTTTTTTTTAAAAGTAAAAAAATGTAAAAATTGGAATGTATTGTAATTGCTCGGATGGACGATTTGTCGACCGTTAAATGGATTTAGCGCACGGTAACATTCCTGAATTGAACCACGATTTTCGAAATAAATTTGCAAGCGATGTTCTGGCGTTAGTCTATTCATCATAAAATGGCATACCAAATTCAGCTCAAAGGACAATATAGTTGCACGATCTGAGCAATGTTTAACTTTTTAATCCCTGTAGGAAAATGGAACCTCTAAAAAAACATCCTGTATATACCACAAAACTCTATACCTTTATCTCCCTTTCGCACATACGCAATTCATCTGTTCAGTTGTGGTAAAATGGCAACGCTGCTTTAGCGCAATAACATAGTGCTGTTAAGTATAAACAAAATTTAAAACAAAACTCAACATTAGTGCATCGCACATTTTGTTGTTGCAGACAAAATACAAGAAGCAGTTAGAGCTGCTTTAATTCGACATGCACTACCATAATATTTTATTGCCTATGCATATCTTCGAAAAACAACTTAAAAAATACCACTGCCAAATGGGCAGTTCAGTGAACTGCGTTTTTAACGCGACTGGCAACACTTTCTACGCTGCGCACCATCTCAGATTTTTGCATCTCACTCGCTCCTGTTTGCGTTTACGAAGCGGTGTGCTTCATTTCGCTCGTACTCGCAGAATAAGAAGAAAATTGCAAATACCCGGTAAATAAAACATGTCCAAATAAATGGAAAAATAGTTATTGAAAGTGCGTGAAAAGTGTAATTAAGCCAAAAGACTTTAGCCAAAAAGAATGCACACAATTTGGGCAACATAGCCAACAGGACAGCAGATTAAACAAAAGTGGAGCAACGTTTTTTTTCTAATCGATTTTTTCCTGACATTTCGCGTTTGTTTGTCGGCTTTCACCGCACTGCTACCTCCCTAAAATTGTCGTTTGATCATCGTACTTGCGTTGGTTGTTTGTTGCTGGTGTAGTCGTCGCTAGAGCGAAGATGTCGCGCTATCCGAGTGACAGGAAAGTGTACGTGGGTGATTTGGGCAATAATGCACGGAAAAATGATCTGGAATATGCTTTTGGCGCGTACGGAACACTGCGCAGCGTATGGATAGCACGTAATCCTCCAGGTTTTGCATTTGTTGAATTCGATAAGGCCAGGGACGCTGCTGATGCTGTACGTGGATTAGATGGGCGCACAGTGTGCGGACGTCGTGCACGGGTGGAGTTGTCCACAGGGAAGTTTGCTCGTGGTGTTGGCGAAAGACGTGATCGATCGCGTGGCGGCGGCGGTCGTGATAAATGCTACGAGTGTGGCGGACGAGGACATTTTGCCAGACACTGCCGTGAGCGAAAAGCTCGACAGGCACGGCGCAGGTGAGTGATCTTAAATGTACTTAAAATATATGATAAAACTATAAGACGAAAAATACACAAAATGTATTGTTTTTTTTTTTTTACATTGCGTGCTTGGATTCGTTTTTATGTGCAAAAGTGTTAAAGTTTTTAGTGAAAAAAGTGACATAAAAGTGAACGGGCTGCGTTAAAGACCTGTAATTTCTAAAAAAAATAATTTGCATAAAAAAAAAATCAAGCAAAAACGCAAAATGTACGCAACGCACAAAAAATGCAACCCTTACGTAGCAACTTACAACACTTAGATTTTATTTTTCAACACTGCTTATCAATTCGCATTTCCCCGGTCATTTTGTGCTGTGCAGCACTATTTTTTTTTGCTGTCCACATGCACACGCACACGTGTTCGCCATGCCATCCGTCATTTTGGTTTTTCATCGGCAACACTTAGTAGGTTAGGTTGTGTGCTCTTGCTAAACTCCACATTTTTGTGGCATATTTTGTTAAAAAAAAAGAAAGTTAAATTAAATTGAACAATAAATAACAATTATGTTTGTGTTGTACGAGACGCCGGCGGGCTACGCCATCTTTAAACTGTTGGATGAAAAAAAATTGGCCGAAGTCGATAATCTGTACCTCGAGTTTCAGACGCCTGAAAAGGCGAATAAAATATTAAAGTTAAAACATTTTGAGAAATTTAACGACACCACTGAAGCATTAGCAGCAGCTACAGCCGCCGTTGAGGGCAAAGTATCAAAGCCGCTAAAGAAGACGCTGAAGAAAATACTCGTCGATGAGGTGCAATCGTCGCTCTTAGTCGCCGATGCTAAGCTAGGCAATGCCATCAAGGACAAATTTGCTGTACAATGCGTCTACAATACAGGCGTTCAGGAATTAATGCGCTGCATACGTCAACAGGCGGATAGTCTGCTCGGCGGAATGCCGAAACGTGAGATGACCGCTATGGCTTTGGGTTTGGCGCACTCCCTATCACGCTATAAACTTAAATTTTCGCCGGATAAAATCGATACGATGATTGTGCAGGCACAATGTTTACTTGATGATTTAGATAAGGAATTGAATAACTATATGATGCGTGCACGTGAATGGTACGGCTGGCATTTTCCTGAATTGGGTAAACTTATAACAGATAATATTGCCTTTGTGAAGACCATCAAATTGGTGGGCACACGTGACAATATGTCCAAATCAGATCTTTCGGATATATTGCCCGAGGATGTTGAAGAGAAAGTCAAGGAAGCTGCTGAAGTATCAATGGGTACAGAAATTTCCGAAGAAGATGTTATGAATATACAATGTCTCTGCGATGAAATTTTAAGCATCAATGATTATCGTACACATTTGTATCATTATCTTAAAGCACGCATGATGGCTATGGCGCCAAATCTGACAGTATTGGTTGGCGATACTGTCGGCGCACGTTTAATTGCGCACGCTGGTTCACTGATTAATTTGGCCAAGCATCCTTCATCGACCGTGCAAATACTTGGTGCTGAGAAAGCTCTTTTCCGTGCGCTTAAAACCAAAAAGGATACACCGAAGTACGGTTTAATATACCATGCACAATTGATTGGGCAGGCTAGTCAAAAGAACAAGGGCAAAATGTCTCGTTCATTGGCTGCAAAGGCATCATTAGCAACACGTGTCGATGCTTTTGGTGAGGAGACCAGCTTCGAACTGGGTGCAACACATAAAGTAAAACTTGAGGCACGTCTGCGCTTGCTGGAGGAGGGCAATTTGCGTAAGCTGTCTGGCACAGGCAAAGCTAAGGCCAAATTTGAAAAATATCAATCAAAGAGGTTAGTAAATATGTTTAAAAAAATGTTGGCAGTTGCTTTTGCTTTTCAGTTTGATGCTTTAAATGATGATTACCATATGGTTTCGCAATATTCTGATTCCAATTGTGACGATAAAACCTTGGCTGTCTGAAACAAGTATCAAACGCAGTGCAGCACAGACCAGCATAATAAAACATTATTTATTAAATTGGTTTATATAAACTGATTGATTTTTTGTCTTTTTTGTTACTCCACTTTATAGTGAGGTCTTCACATACCAACCTGAGGCTGATAATACACTCAATGTTAAGAAACGTAAACATTCGGAGATTGAAGTAAAGGAAGAAACTGAAGATGCTGTGGTAAAAGAAGAACCTCTTGATGAAACTGTTGAAGAAAATACAGAGAAGAAAAAGAAGAAGAAGAAGAAAAATAAGAACAAGGACGAAGAAGCACCAGCTGAGGCTGAAGAGCTAACGTCGCCACCGACAAAAAAGAAGAAAATCAAGAAGGAAGCAGAATAATAATGCATTTTTGCAGTGTATAATTATAGGTTTTAAGTATATAAATTTTAATTTAGTAATATAAATAAGTTTATTATTTTTTAGGTGATAATGGTTTACGTATAAGTTTGTGTCCTATATGGTAAAAAGTTTGTTCACGAACAAATTATGAAAAAATAAAACCATTAGCGTAAACTTGCACGCTACTTACACTTAAAAAAAACATCTATAAATTGCTGAGCTAAATCTTGGAATTGTTTTTCATTGCTTTTTAATGCAATGGAAAAAAAGTATATAAAGTATAAAAAAAAAATAAAACCGAGTTAAGCCAAGCACAAAATCTCACAAAACCATTACACAGTGGGATTGCAGTACTGTTATTGTGTCAAAAAGCGTGCTTTATTTTTATAAATTGCTATTTAAATGTTTTATTTATAACTGATCTGTTCTCACTCTTACGAAAGTTTATTCGATAAAATACCAAAATTTTCATTAATTTTCAACTTGATGAAATGGTTCATTTTTTCAGTATGCGCTGATATCGCGGTTTGAATTCACTTGGCATTGATCAAATACAAAACGTATTACTAAAGTCGAGTGAATTCAAAATTTGCAAAATCATAAATTTGAATTTGAATAATTCAGAAATCGTCTGTTTGAGTAGTCAAACAATATGCCGTGTTCAACAATTTATATTATATGTACTATATGCATATTTTCTACAAAATATATTAGAAATTGAATGATAAATCGTTTATGTATTGTGTTATCTGTCTTTGTTCTGTTAATTTTCATTAATTCTATTTCTATTGTTCATCATTTCAAGAAACGTTAATCAACGTGTCCACTAATACTTCTTCAATTATTATAGTTTCGAATTATATTCAGTTTACCGCACAATGTAAAATCTATTATCTTTGTGTGCTTGAAATAGTCTGATAAACATTGGTGAAGTTTGACAGTAATGTCACCTGGCGTTTTTCTTGATATTGATAACCTTGTCCCATTTTAAATCTAGTGTCGAAATATTCATATGCATGCCTACAGAAGCGTCTTGTCTTATCGTACGATGCATATCCAGTAACCACGGCCATGCCTGGCATCCTTTACTGCACGGATTAAATTAAGATGCCGCTTTCAGACACGAAGATATACCGTCACCTCATTTTTTCATAATATGGTCTGCTCTTCCTTTCTCAATTTTTTTCAAATGCAGGTTTTTTTGAGCAATCACACTACTGCATGTCTTTGTGAACAGGAGCAACATTATGAACTGACAACCATAGATCAATATTAATAGCAAGTGCAATGCTGCATAGTCAGACAAACGGAGTGCATTTTAGGTTTCACTTACGAAAGTACTGGCCATATACTTCTCCATCGGTTCGACGTCCTTTAACTTGTCTTTCAATATCTTCTGTATCTGTAATTCCATCAAAACGTTTGCACCTGTGACGTTTGATAGAATTACAGTTACAGAAGATATTGAAAGACAAGTTACCGATGGAGAAGTATAAAACTTCATTCTTAAAGTCAATATTAGGTTGAAATGTGATTTATAAAGGTATTTTTTAAGGAACTCTCATACAAACCTCACTTTTATGCATTTGTATTAAAAATCGTCAATATCAATTTCAAAATCGATATGGTAGCATCTTATAGATGGTCGCTACGTACACATCTACTAGTGGGCGTGTACCGCATTTCAACCGATTGTAACGTTTTTCTTGTTTTTTAATTTAATAGTTCACTCCAATCTTGCATCTAGGGATATTAAAACATTTGCAGTTTAATTGAAAAATACAAAGTGGCTTCCAGAGTAAACATCACTTTTGGAATTGGGCTGTTGGGTGTCCTGAGAGAATAAAATGTTAATCGAAGGGATAATTGTATAATTCGATAACAAGTCACCTCTCAAAGTGTCAAGAGAATTTATAAAAAAAAATTGTAGTTACTGCACTCCCAGCAATTCTGCAGATCTTCCACGAACATGGCTGCTTTCCATAATACACTTTTATTTACATTCCCACCATATATGATCTTACATGTTTCTTGGTTTATATATATAATATTTTTATCTAATCTTTTCATTATTGTTTACATTTATTGATATAAAAACACAAAACTTACTTTTTTGGTAGTATTTATTTGTAAATGAACGATATACACTGCCGACCAAAGGTTTTGGACACTAATTATAATAGCCTACAGCCAAAATGTGCATTTGATGCAAAAATTTTTCAATACCCTGTACGCATAGAGTAAAAGGTTATATTAAGTTTGTGTAAAGTATGTAACGGTAGACTCCATAAAGCATATATATTCTTAAACAACTTCAAAGGTCGAGTCGAGATATTCAAGAACGTCCGACTATCTGTTAGAACAATGAGATCTTAGAGACTGTAAGAAATAGAGACTCAAGTTTCTTTTTCCCTCTTCAGATATAATGTATTAAATGAACATGCCTACCGTAACCCTTTAAATAAAAATTAAAATATAGCATGTGTGTATTTTCGTTTTCTTAATTAATATATATAAATCCTAAGAAAATATCGCATATTAAATAGGTCCAGAATGGTAAGTGTTGGAATTAATTTGAAAGTATTCATAAGAGATGGCGTATCTAGCACTAAATCGCATTGGGTAAACCTGTCACTATATTCATGTGAAAGCCTACTTCATAACCTTCAATTTTCAGTATGTGTCATTCCACTGAAGTGTAAACAACATATTTTTTTGCTATGTGAACATGTCGACTTTTGTTCCAACAAAACGTAATTTGTGGGAAGGTTTGCTTTAGTGCTTTTATTTGAAGAAAATAGCAGCTGAAGCCCATCGTACGCTTTCTGAGGCTTACGGGGACTATGCTCCATCGATTTCAACTTGTCACTACTGGTTTCGAAAGTGGGTATTTTAATACGGAGGACAAAGAACATGCGGGCCAGCACAAAAAGGTTGAATATGAAGAATTGGAAGCATTACTCGACGAAGATCCGTGTCAAACCCTTCAAAAATTGTCAGAATCATTGGGAGTTGACAAACGCCTCAAAGCCATGGGAATGATTCAAAAGCAAGGAAATTTGGTGCCGAGACGAGAGAAAGCCACATAGCATACGAAATTGTTATTTTGCACTTTGGTATATGCGTTTTGCTTTTGTATATGCTATGAAATTGTTTGTATAATTTATATCTGTTAATGCAAAGAGCTACGTGTGTGTACACCAATGCTTATCCTATTCTAAGAGCATTACAACACCAAAAGTGCATGAAGAGCATATGGCCTGGGCATAGGACCTCTGGTTTAAAAACGATATCTCGAAGTCCAGCACTCTCGACTACATTGCTCTTTTTATGCTTTTCTATTGTCAATATTTCTTGGTGAAATTGTTCACCCTGTTTGTCACTGAGGCTTACAGAGGGAAGAATGAAAAATTAGAATCTTATACATATATATTTGTAATTTTTTGTTTACTTTTTTTATAATTTTGATCCTATATCGGGCTAAAAAGTGAGTGTCCCAAGAGTTTTAGCCGGCATATTATATTGAACAACGAAATATGAATATATATATATATATACAAGTATTTATATTTTGAAGTGATTCCTCTGGAAAATACCTGACAAATTTCGTTTTTCTGCAACCACAAATGCAAAACGTTACAGATTTTTTTTAGACTATAAGCTTCGTTTAATTTCACAGTGCTTTGTTGCGTAAACTTTTTTTATGGTGACCGATTTTTTAATAACGCTAAAAATGTTTACATCATCTTAAACGACAGACGCCAGTCGTCTGAAAAAAAGTGTTTGTGGTTAACTACGAAAATTGTAAACTGCATATAAATCCAGCTGCATTTTGTGCTATTGTTACACTTTGTCGTTAAAGGAGAACCATGCTGCACAGACGTTTAAAATTGTTACTTTTATTTGCGTTGCTCTTTAGCAGCGCTGTAGCCAAGAAAAAAGAAGAATCCTCTGAGGAGGAAAAAGAATCGGGACACAAATATGGTGAAGAGGATTATGGCGAAAAGGAACACAAAGGCGAACATGGACACAAAAAACACAAAGAATGGGAGGAAGATGAGAAAAAACATCATGAGGAGGAAGATCATGAACATCATTATGGCGAGGAAGGTGATAAGAAGAAAAAACACCATGACGAGAAGGACGAATACGGTGAGGAGCATAAACATGGCGCACATAAAAAAGGTGGAAAACATCATGAGAAAAAGAAGCACAAAAAGGGTCACAAAGAAATGGAGTATCATAAAAAATTCAATAAAGACGAATACTACAAAGAGAAAAAATTCTATGATGACGAGGATAAAGGTGGACATCATAAGAAATATGGCAAGGAACATAAACATCACGAAGCAGATCATGGTGAACATAAAAAGGGCGAGAAGTATGAGTCTGGCAAGAAGCAGGGACACAAAAAGCATGGTGGACATTATAAAAAGGGACATCATGATGAGGATCATAAAAAATATAAGAAGGAACAAAAACATTCAGATAGCTACGAGGAGCATGAAGAGCATGGCAAAAAGCGCACAAAGAGTGGTGAACATAAACAGCATAAAAAAAGCGGCGGCGGTAAACACGGTTAAACAAGTTGTATCTAGTAGCTAGTAATTGTGCTTATAAAGTATTGTTTGTTAATTGTCTGTTTTTTGAAGTAGTTTGCTACGAAATAAAAATTATATAAATATATTAATTGGTTTTACTACTGTGTTGTGCGAGTGGACACCACGCACATCTTCTTGACCTCGTCTTAAAATCGACAAGTAGGTGCTGTGTGTGTCTTCGTTGTATTTAGGGGTCTTATGCAGTACTTGTCGTATGGCATTCGGTATGCGGTATAGATTTTGTATCAAATTTTAAGAATATTTATTCCACGATAATTCGCGCGGACAAGCGGCGGTATCTCTTCTTGAAAATGGGATAAAGAACAATCGTTGGGCATGCATTCATTGGACCATATGTTGCATAAGAGTTGGTACATACGCCATCAACGCTTCGCCACCGGTCTTGAATAACTCAACCGGCAGTTCATATTATTATTCACATTTTTTAATTTAATGTAAGTTATAGTCCGGTTGCTCAACAGGAAAGCCATCCTCAATTAGTAGTACTAGAAGTACTTCTTAATCGCCTCTACGTATTAGAAGTGACTTCTTCATAGTCTCAGTAATTCCTGTGCATGTGTAAACACCCTTCTATTTTCGTTCATGCATAAAAAACGTTGGTCTTAAAATTTTCGGTCAGACGTTTGACCTTTTGATGAAATTTTTCAAGTTTCATTTCTAACACAAATACAATTTATTTATTTCCGTTTTTCTTCTTCAATTTACAGATCCAATTCGCGCAGCAGTTCACGAAGCGCTTCACGACGTCGTCGTACACGCTCCAGATCTGCGGTTTCACGTTCACGTAGCCGTTCAGATTCACCACAACGCGATGCGCGCCGTTCGGGACGTGATCGTGCACGCGAAAATGGCAGTGGACGCGGTGAAAACGGAGATACGTCGCGATACACCGATGACGAGCGTAATGGTGCAGGCGCTGAATCTCCATTACCACAAAAGCGACGATATGATGACGATCATGATGATTCGAGGGACTCACCATCGCCGCCAAGGCGTCGCGCTTCACGATCTGTTTCAAAACGTGATCGTTCATTGTCGCGCAGACGTGATGGCGGTGGTTCGTCTATATCGCGTTCTCGATCCAGTTCACGCAAGGACTAGCAACATTAGCAACAACAAAAACAACAGCAACAACAAGAGCAACGACGTTATTGGCGTTAAAAGAAGCAGCACTGATGATGGTAGTAACATGAACGAACGAGCATGCATAATTCAATCTGCCGAAGAAGTGGTGATTTGAGTGAACGTTGGCCATACTAACTCACAATATCACACAACCATATACACAGACAACAACCACACATTTATAAAACAAAGAAACATCTTTTTTTTTTGTTGCTTTATATTATTATTATTATTCCTAATGAGATTCAAACTACGATAATTTAAAGTTCTTTTAATTTTTAGAGAGAGTCGCTACATAAACAAAAAAAAAAAAGAATGCAATAATTATCTAAACGAGGTAATTCCAAAATTAAATAATTCCGTTTTATCTTATCGGAATTCCAAAAAAAAAAAAAAAAAAAGAAACCCAATTTTTATATACTCGAATTTGCTGTAAAAGGTTAATGAAAACATTTTTAATTTAAATTTAACAGTTTTTAGCAGAGAGTATTTGATAATATTACGAAATGATGTAAAATTAAAACAAAAATGGACAAAAACTAAAATTAAAACAAACAAACAAGGTCAATCGTCAATTCTACGATACTTCTCACCTTTCAACAATGTTGCTCAATAGTAGCAAAACAAAAAAAAAAAAAAAACAAAAACAAAAACAAAAAAAATGTATTTAGTTTATTCATATATTTTTCCCCAACTGCGCGTAAAGGTTTTCCCCTCTCTATTTCCACAATCACGAAATACGAGAACAATTATAAATGAAAGAAAAAACAAAATATACATAAATAAAAATAAAAACCTTTCATAATTTTATAGTTAAGTCTTCTACTTGTAAATTTAAGAGCCGAGACGCATTAGATATAAACTCGGTCGAAATTAAGAAAATAAAAATATTCAAAAAAAAAAAAAAATAAATAAATAAAATCAAGAGATGTAAATACCTTTTGCAGAAGAACGGTTCGCTGAAATGCACGATTTTCAACTGGAGTAATATTCTGTGTGTAGCTACGCGTACTCCAAATATAAAAGAAAGTGCTACTTGCATCTCCAAATAATAATACAAGATTCTAAAGTATGTTCTGCCTAATCGTTGGGTACTTACTTTCCTATCGACTGACAACTGCTAAACGAAAGCATCGAATATGAATCTTAAATTCCAATTCGTTGGTAAAAATCTTAAGATGATTACATAAAAAAGCATCGCACAACCGTACGTTAGTCACGCATACCCTGGGTAGGCCCTGAACATTCGTTTCGGTATGCGCAAATTGTGAGAGATAAGTTATATGAGCACCTGACACATCTCTACGAGCGCTAATCCAATTATGTTGTCAAAAGCGTGCCTTTTGATTCCTTCCTTCCTTCTCTAAAATTGAGAAGGCAAGAATCACAGCGCTACCTCCAACAATGGATATAAGCGAATCGACAGCAGATCGGCACATGGTAATCAGTTACATCAGTTTCTTGTAGAGATAATATAACAAGATCGACTCAGTAATTAAAAAGCTTAAGAATAATCAAGAGGAAGGCTCCGATAAGTTACCAGCTGTGTTATTCAAGACCGGTGACGAGGAGTTGGTAAGGCAAAGAAGATGGGTCGACTTTTTTAATCTCATGATGAAGTACATACTAATCCAATGCACATACGTATAACGGAGTTACTAAAACCGCCACATGTATATACAAATAGGTGCAATTAATACAGAAACTGATGATGTAAATGTGGATGAATATGATAATCAAGACAATGATGAGTAAAATCACTATTTTCAAGATATATTTTCAGTTTTCCAAAAGTAACACAAATATTTCAATACTAGTACCCGGTACCCAGCTCGTTGATGTCCCTCCCTCTTCACACAACCCCTTTCCCATGCCCCTTTTCCCATACCCCTTACCCAGCCTCCTCTAGCTGTTACCCGGCGCGTTGATGACTTTCCCCCTGCCCCAATATTGTTTTTTTTTTATGATAAAATGTGTCATTCTGTACTATTGACAATGCGTGTACACAATTTCATGATGTTCAGTGCTTTACGCATGAAAGAGTAACAAACAAACAAACTCACATTCGCTTTTGTAATATTAGTTAGAATTATTGAATTAAAAATATATTTTCACTAAAGCTTATTAAAATTTTTATTATACCCTGTACAAGAAATATTTTAACGGGGAGTATTGGGTTTGTTGAGATGTTATATAGCGAAGGAAGTATATATACTCGAGATCAGTGAGACAAGGCGAATTGATATAGCCATGTCCCTTTGTATAGAGAACACATATATACTTACGTTATAGACTCTTTAGGTACCGCGCTGCTACAAGAACAACTTGAAATTTCGTAACTCGGATGATGTATGATTTTTTTGGTTTATTACCAATTTTTGATAGAGCCACGTCCCACAATATAAGAGAAAACACGAAATCGCAACTACTTGAGCCAGATGGATGAGATTTTATGCATATGTAAAGGGTACTGGGAATTTATAACCATTAGAAAAATGAACGGTGGAGAAAACAGTGTACGTACGTATTAACACTTTCTCGGTTCGTTATTTTGTGATAGTGGGCGCACACAACGGTGCGGGGCCAGCTAGTAACTTTTATCTTTGTGAAATATGGTTTAAAAATTTGTAACTTTTTCTAACCAGAAGAAACACAAGTTCAAAAATGACCGCGATTTATCCACTAAGAGGTATAGCTCCCATACAAAAAGTATTTATTTTGTTGTTTACAAAAGGTGAATCCAATCAATAATATTTAAGGTTTAGATATATCCACTGTTTAGCGTGCTGAATAACATTCCAGACGACCTGGGTGCAATCGCCGCTTGATCCAAAATTTGTTTAAATTTATTAATAAAGTTAAAGTTAAATTACATTTATAAACATAACATCATCTGGCTGCTAGGTCGAAATTCCAAACTAAGCTTAGATAACAAAATAAGGCTTTATACAGCTCCACTCAAGACAGTATAGACATTGTGAGACACTAGAGCTGCATACTGCAACGGTACCAAAAAAAGAAAAAAAAAACTCACTATGAGATAAATGATCGGTGCTTCTTGGTACTTGAGAAATATCAATATCCATATTTCACCTATTAATGTCGAGATCGTGGTGTGAGAACCTTCCGAAGTTTGATATAGTTACATTAGAAAATTTTTGTTTTACAATCGAGTGACGACGTTTATCAACATTTGCTGTGCACAAAAATAATTTAATTCAAATACAAACGGCTGCTTTAATGAGAAAACCCAAATATGACCATTTATTTTCGGACAGCACACACAAATCCAATGCAACCCTGTAAGGTATATGAGAGCGAGCGAGACAATACAAGCAGTGATGTTTGGTATTTTTTATTTTCATTATACGGACACACTGCTTCAATTGCGTTATTGTTGTTGTGCATAATAATCATTTGAAAAGCGTCAAGTTGTTGATCTCGATTTAAATTGTTTATTCGTGCCGCGTCAAACATTTTTATAAATATATTTTTTTGTTGACAATACATAAAGTTAATAACATCTGGCACATACGTTCGTAGATAAATAATCAATTCGCTTTACAACGGCGTCGAGATACGTAAATATATAAGCAACGATGGCTTTCCGTACGCAGACGCATGAAAATCGCTGCGGCGGCGCAGGCATTTCCGACACCTCGATGGATCAATTAGATTCAAGCATTGAAATGTGTTCACCATCGTCACCATTGTTCGCCATACAACCGCGTAAACTAAGATTCGCAGATGATGATATCGAGAAGGACAATTCCAGCCCAAATATGAATTGTTTAAAGACTACGGATGCAACTCTATCGCCGCCGTATAGAAAAGTGCGTGCGCTGCGTTTATTTGATACGCCGGCAACACCAAAAACAATATTGCAGAAATCGACAGCAAATACGAATCATTTATCGGCAGCGGCGGCTGCGTCAATGAAATCATCACACGGCAAAGGAGAACAGTTAAGGACAGAGCGGCCACGTTCGCTGCCATTGCATAGTCGTGTCAATGACGATCAAAATGTGAATGTAAATCCTTTCACTCCAGACAGTAAGTCGCTTAAAGTGTGCATATTTAATATATGTATATGTACAACTAATAATATAATTCTGACTATTTTTGCAGGCTTACTGGCGCACAACAAAAAACGCTGCCGCACACAAATCGGACGCGAGAAATTGAATGCGCGCTCGGTGCAGGAATTTCTACTCAGCGAGCGCAACGATGACAACATATGGCGCACGGATGAAAATGATGTTGAACCGAACTGCGAAATGCATCAGGCACCAAAGAGGCTAGCACTACAGGATACGAACATAAGTCGCTTTAAGCGTGAGTTCATGCAGGTCAACATAATTGGCATTGGAGAATTCGGTGTGGTCTTTCAATGCGTAAATCGTTTAGATGGCTGTGTCTATGCAATTAAGAAAAGCAAAAAACCTGTTGCAGGCAGCTCATTCGAGTAGGTATACATTTAATACTGCACACTGCTTTCTAAAACCACGTCTCCCAATACACTGAATTTTAAGCATAATATCACAAAGTCCACTTTATATACAATGACTATTTTTTCTACCATGCACACATTGTGAAATGATATAAGTTTGTAAGTATATATACTACTTGTTCAGTTCGACGAGGCGATTATATCTTGATATATCCGTCTGTCTGTCTGTCCGTCTTTGAGAACCAATTTGAATTCGTGGCTACCTATAGCTATACGCTTCACATAAATGTCAAGGGTGGTGTTCCGTCTACAGCAAACCCACCGCCCACTTTAGGTTTTTGTATAAACAAATTGTTTAAAACTGCTAATATCAATTTTAATTTATTATGATTGCATCTTATAGACGGACGCTGCACATATATACAAATGTATGTGCTAGGTGACTCCCTGTCACATTTTTAGAATTTATCATGAAGAACTTTTTTTATTACAGCCAAAATCAATTGAAAATTTAATATGGTGGTTTTTTATGGGCAAACGCTTCACATAATTCTCAAGTGGCATGTTCCGCGGACTTCTCGGGGTCACTCCAACATAGTTACTACCCAGATATACTTAGCTACGTTTTACAACTATTTTTTTTCTATATAGCTGCTAATTATAAAACTTCAAACTTCGTGTGAATGGTATTAAAGTTACGGTTTCGGTTCCACCGAAGTTAACGTTTTTTCTTGTTTCAAAACCAACTTTTTCCTTCACACACTTCCTATTACTACTAACTATATTCCTTTCTTTTCGGTCATTCAACCTGAAAATCCCATAACTTTTCTGGAATTGAATATAGCCTTATCAACCCAAAAAAGAAAAACGCCCAGATTATCCGATGTTATAAACTATTCACTCATTCGTCAAAAAATTCACTTCTCACGCCATATACTGTGATCAAATAAAAGTATATTCATATCGATCAATATAATTAAACTTGTACAGTGCAAAAATACTCAAGAAAGTAATAGCAAATCGACTATGCTGGTTAGTTACATACATCAAATCAATCAATAGTCGGTAACCACACTTTAAAAAATGATTTCCATATCCGAAAGTTTATTGCATCTACTAGAGAGCCATGTATTGTTCTCCCTTTACACTTGGAATTATAGCTCCATTATCTCTCTTGACTTCACACTAAAGCTTTTTATAAGAAAGGAATTCACTCAATAGTGAATCTTGGAAATTCAGGTCTAAAATAATTATCTTCATAGTCAACTTTGTATAAAACTATCGCATCGAATATGCGCTGCTACGATCCTATTTATTTTTTCCTTGTACCGCCCATTTTTCTAGTGGATGTTTCCGGTGTCCTTTATATGTACTAAATATCATTCATTTGTATCAAATAGTTTCAGACGTAAGATGTTTTTGCTCTGAATCTGAATCTTTTTTCTCCCTGTCCTTTAACTATGTACCAATTGTCATCCTACAATTGTTTCAGAGATACGATGACTTTAAATTGGGGAACACCATCCATTTTTCCAGTTGATTTCTCCCTACTACATATGTAGCAAATATCATCCAAATGCATCAAATAGTTGCTGCGATATATCGAATTTAGTTTTAAAAAGAATATACCTAAAATTCCATCCACCCTTCATTTAGCTCTACAGTACTCCCGGAAACTAGATCTCCCTTCGGAATCAACTCCACAATCTCTGAACATTGGATTGATTTTTGGTTTGCTTCTAAAAAAGAGTCGTTCTTCCGACGTGAAAATAGTGGCTAGCGATGGACAATACTTTCAATATTCCACTTCAGTTCAATTCTTTCCGTACCATCAAATTTTTCCACACCTTCCACATTTGTCCGCTAATTTAACTTCACATACAGTAATACAATTTATTTATTATTGTATTTATTTAAATGTTTTTGTTTTTCCACTTCTAGAAAACGTGCTCTAAACGAAGTTTGGGCGCACGCAGTGCTCGGCAAGCATGACAATGTTGTACGCTACTATTCAGCATGGGCGGAGGATGATCATATGCTTATACAAAATGAATTTTGCAATGGTGGCAGTCTGCAGGCGCTCATACAGAAGCATTTTCTTAATGAATCGGAATTAAAAATATTGCTATTGCATGTCGCTGAAGGACTTCGCTATATACACTCCAATGACTTGGTTCACATGGATCTGAAACCGGGTAATATATTCTTGACAATGAATCCTTCATCGGTACATAGAACGCATACGGTGGCGCCCACTATTGAGCACGATGCTGATGGCATGGATGGCATATATGAAGAATTGCGTAGTTCGGAAGATATAGTTACATATAAAATAGGTGATCTCGGACATGTGACATCGGTTAAGGAGCCGCATGTCGAAGAGGGCGATTGTCGCTATTTGCCAAAGGAAATTTTGCATGAAGACTATAGTGATTTATTTAAAGCTGATATATTTTCGCTTGGCATAACACTATATGAAGCCGGCGGTGGCGGTGAACTACAGAAAAATGGTCCCGAATGGCATAAATTGCGTGATGGCGAAGTGCCGCATATTTCAACGCTTAGCGCTGAATTTAATGATTTAATACGTCAAATGACACATCCCAATCCAAATTCACGTCCTTCATCCTCATCGATTTTTAATCATCCGTAAGTATATAGCTATACGAATCAGTTTGTTCAGCAGCTCATTAATTTTAAACTTTGAATTTTTACAGCATACTTAGTTCAATGGAATCTAAAAGTAAATTCCAACTAAGCCAAGAATTAGCAGTTGAAAAGCGTAAAAATGAAATACTTATAAATCGATTGCGCGAAGCCAAAAAACAAATCAAAATGTTCGAACAGAAAAGTATGTAACAATTGTGAAGCCAAATTTTAATGTTTTTATATAACTAATTTTTCTTTATTTTGTTTTTATTCGAAAATAGTGCATACGCCCGATCAAGTCGATAGTCAACGCTGTCTACGCTCTTTTACACGTCGTACGCGTACGCCGTTGTCGACAAACTCAAAGCTCGAAGGACATCGTGATCGCAATAAAAATGTTATAACCAACATTAAATAAATTATTTAATATCGAATTTGTAACTGAAAAGCATAATAATATACATGTATACCCCACATGAAACATAGCATGAACAATTAATTAATTATGTTTTAATGAGATTTAACATGTTTCATTTCTGTTTATTCTTTTTTTTTTTTTCATTAATTGATAGCTCCCTTCTGTAAATAAAAACAACAAAAAAAAACAAAAAAATAAAACATTGCTTAAGTTAACTATTTAAGTTTGTATATTTAGGAATATGTTGTAACACACATTTTCTATGCCGTTTAAATCGTTTGTTTTCAAGCATTCCATTGAGATGTTTTAATTGCTTTAAGTTTTAGAACTATAAGAATACGTTTTTATTTAAATAAAAGCATTTTATTATAACTGAAGTATCTATTTGAATGAAGTTGTAGAGTCTCAAATTTTGAAGAAGTTTTTAATTTGTAATATATAAACTTTTATATTGGATTTCAATCTTTCGTGTTGTTAATTTGCATTTAATTGTTTTTCGGTTGAAACAGACAAATGTATCGAGTATATTCCTTGAAAGCCTCCAGCGTGATTCTTCGGCTTATCTCCAGGCTGACGTTGTTGTTGCTGATTCTGTCTGTTCCCAGGTAGAATAAGTTATATACAACATTGAAGTTAAAGTTCTCCATACTCACAGACCGTCCAAGACTCGCCAAGCTGCTCACTGCGATGGTTTGCGAGTGAAAACCAAGTAGTTCCGTCTTGTCCCCGTTCATCGATAGGCCATGAAACGTGACTGTTTCTCAATCTCCGAGATGATGTGGAAGAACGGGTCCGATGTACCGTGCATAGGATGTACTACATCAAGAGTTTAAAAACTTAAAAGCATCGATAAAGCATCACTCAGCCTAAAATATCTCTTGGTATCAAAGGGCTCGGACAAGTTCTTTTCTATTCGGACGAACGTAGTCATGATGCACCATCTTTGCTGGGATACTAATTTCAGACAGGGCGTTGAAAAATCTTGTTCTTATCGGCGTGTCGAAAGGGAACTTATACTCGACAAATAGATGGTGAGTTTTTTTTTTGTACTCACGAGTCTCCTCCACTATTTGTCATAGAGTTTAAACTTCGTCACTGATAGATGTTTTTAGTCTAAAGTAACACTGATACGGTAATATTAGTGTCTCCGTGTATTGCTAATACCGTTTATTCAGTCCATTCCACGGTAGTTCGTAGATATTGGAGTCCCTTTTCTTGAAGATATGACAGAGAGCACTGAGATTGCAATCCAATTCATCGGTTCATATCTTGCATAAGAGTTGGTTAATTTGTTTTACCAATTCTTCTGTAAGATTAGTTATTCTATCTCTAGACATACATACATTTGATTCCGCTATGCATATTCTCCTGACCTGTGAGAACAACAGAACTAAAGCCTAGGTCAGGATTGGACTGACAACGTTAGTGTAGAGCCAATATACCATTCTGCGTTTGTATGCTTATCTCGGTGTTGAATATTGAGCCTTTATAAAAAGTAAAAACATTCAATATAATTGCGAAAACCCTATAAAAATCTGAGACTAGTATATCTTTTTGCAGAAGATCGGATGTACTTCTTTAGATATTTTCGTCGAAACTTGGAAATAAATAGCCGAAACTAAGTAAGTGCCAGCTTTTTTAAGGCTCTTCTCAAATTCCAAGCTACCCGTGTCGTTGTGTATTTCGTTACTCCGTTCCGTTGCCTTCATTTCGCAGTCATTTCCACTTGGAAAACGTTACAGAGTTCTAGCAGTTGGAAGGATGATTTGAATCTGTTGTTTCATTGTGATCAATCGGTGAATTACCTATATAGTTTATTGAGCTCAAAAATGTACTCGGTGTGGTGTCTATGCACATATTATGAATTGAAAAGTTTGTACACTATAATGCATTGTGCCTGGAATGTCAATTACTTACTTACTGGTCAGTTAGACCATCTTATGTTAATCTCAACAAAATAACAATATTTTCGTATCGAAACACTATTGAATGTCTTGGATTTGATAGACCACTTGTTGATAGCTTGCCTGCGAGAGAATTAATCGTATCAAAATCTTGGATCTACGCTTCAGAAGTTCAGTGGATTGAATTTTTTCCCTGTTTGCCATTTACTTTCTTCTTCTTCTTCGCCTATGGTCTTTTGTACGAAGTTTGCAAAAAGCTGACAAAAATAAACAGTTTAATTTCTTTTCAACTGCCCCACTTTCGTTAGTGTTGGAAAATATTCGATAGTAGCAAAGAAATAAACTCTCAATACTATCGATAGTACTATCGATAATTTTCCAGCTCTAGTTTGCCGCATGTGCAACCAGTTGACAACTTAAAACTCAAATTGTTTAAAGAATTATGGCAAAAATTCTACAAAAATATGAAAATTTTTCAACCAAGGAACTGGACGAATACTCCGGCACCGAGGGATCTTGCGTACGGAAAGTAAACAGCGATCTGCACTTGTCTATGGGCCCATATAGCTTGGCTAACTTCAAGCATGCACTGCACGCACACCTCGTGCAGACGAAAGTCGGTTTCTACGATACCAATCTGAATGGAATTGTGCTGGGCATTAAAAATATTAAAGTGCTGGGCACTACGGCGGCGCTGCGTGGCGACGATCCAGCGATACACATAGACATACGCGCCGACTTTTATGTCTTCTGTCCGGTGGCGGGTTGCGTGCTTAGTGGAAATGTGAAGCACATCTCGCACAGGCAAATTAGTGTCATAATTTATCGTGTTTTCAATGCTGCAATACGATTTTGTAATAAATTGACAAAGGACGAAATTGTTATGAATCAAGAGATTAAATTTAGCATAAAGAAATTTGATCTGCGCAATGTTTTTCCCTATATCGAAGGCGAGATACTGCTGCCCAATGTAGCTGCTACTGAGGCTGAGGTAAGTAGACTATTGATTTATTATACATACTTTGCAAGTACAAGACAAGGCCGATATCGCAGAGTTTACACTATTTCGGACCATAGAAATCTAGCTGCATCATTACTTTTTGAGTTGTCATCATTGTTTAATACAATATTTTGTTTTTTTCAAGTTTGTACAAATGGTGGTTTTTACGTGTTTAAATCAGATTTGACAGTCTCTAACTCCTACGTTGTTGTTATACCCAGTACCTATAGGGTAAAAGTTTGTGCAGATACACTTGCTATAAGACTCGATCGAGACCAGACGATTTGTCTTTTAATTTTGATAGTGCAATGTTTAGCTTGAAAATTGTTACTAGGTAATTTCTATTTTTGTGCTGAAAATGATGGCATATAAGTAGGAAGAAGTTTATCGGGATGCATTGTTTTTCTATATACTAAAATGGTAGAAAAGTTGGAGTCCTGTGATTCTGAACACTTGTGCGCACATAGTTCATTAGCTATTGTGCAGTTATCAGTGATTGAGACTTGAGAAGTTTGTGTTTTGATGCAGTTGATTGGATATTGAGATTTAAGACCGCAGAAGGTTCGTAGGTTAGCCCAAATCATTGATGTGGGCGTACTTGGATTAAAATCTGCTGTAAAAGAAACAAGACTGGAGCGTTTGGCGTTTTTTAGATCACGTTTGAATATTCCATTAATTTTTTTGGAATCTAAGATGTTTTGTTTGAGAATAGCGCAGTTATGGTTTTTCATATCTTTAAGGGATTGAAGGTGGGCGTTCCACCGTGATACTCTATATTTGGAGTTAGATATGATGTTGTTTTGAGGAATGTATACGTTCGCGCTTTAATGAATAATTATTGTTATGTTGGCGGACTCTTGGTTTAGATTTTGACTTTTCAGCCGATGAAGAGGAAAGATACTGTTTAGTTATTTAGACCAGTAAGCTGCATCAAGCTTAAATTTGGGTATGTATGTTGGAGGTGAGAACTTTTGAAAGAGGAAAGTGGTTATAGGAAAGTGGTCGCTGATCAGATTCTATGTACCATATTTATTGTAGTGCGAGAGAAGATATAGTAAGTGTCAGATCAATGTGGGTGAAGTTATGGTGTTTGTTAAAATGTGTAGGGGAACCATCATTAAGTAAAATTATTGCCGATTGGTTTATGAATTTGGAAAGGAAAGAATTTGGAAATCGCCAGGGATTCATGTGGGGGTTGACAAGTTGTTGTACATGTTATGTACGTTTGAAATTGAAAATTTTTATCATAGCGATATGTTTGCAAAACTGCTAACCTTTACACGGGCTACCTTTTTTGTGTAAGTATCGCATACGATATACGAAATATGGTCAAAAAATTGACATTTCGGTCAATAAGACCATTAACTGAGTAAAAATATTAAAAAAAAAAAAATGTATGAAACCATGACGACAATTCAAAAAAGTAATGTTGCAGTTTGTTTTCTACGGCCCGAAATATGATAAAACCGTCGGCATCGGCCATGTCTTCCTATTTTTTTGCGAATAAAACTTGCACAGTGTAATAGATTTATTATTTAAACAAAATAATACAACTACTTTTTTTTTATAATTTTTTATTATTTAGAACAAAATCACGAAATTTGATGCAACGGCCAATGGTGTTGATTCAGGCTTTGAAGAAAAGGAGGAAGCTAAATCGGAGAGTGAGGAATTAGATGAACTACTGACACTGATCAAACAGGAACCTCTAGATCCAGAAGTATCGGATGCAATAGTGAATACATCAACGCATAAAAAGAAAAAGGATAAAAAGACCAAACGGAAAATTAGCGAAACTGAAACTGAAGTTCCTACAGTGAGCATAAAGAAAATTAAAAAAGAAAAGAAAATTAAACAAGAACCGATAGACGACTAGAACAATTGCTCAGCTGCATGTTTTTTTTTTTAATTATGTATGTACATATTTAATGTAAGTATCTTTACTTTAAGTGTTATTTACTTTTCGTAGTTTTAGAACTCGGTGTTTTAAAGTACAAAGCAAAAGTAAATATATATAGTTTTTATACTGTTAATTTTTATCTTAATGAAGAACATTTCATTCAACTTTAAATTCAGAGTTGTTATCATTTTACAAGAATCTATTTAATTTAACTCAGGCTCAAGATTATAGAAAATAACGAAGCGAACAGTACTAAATTTGGTATTCTCAATCCACATCCACTCACAGTTAACAGTAGTGGGTGGTGGGAACATAATCAAAAACATTTCTTAAAAGATTGTTGGTGTTTTTAGACATCAGCTTAGCTTAGCTTAGCTTAGCTTAGTTTCAAACCAGGGAACAGTTGCACCAAAATCGTGACAGCTCTTGAATGTATCCAAACCAAATCTGCTATATTTCATAATTGTAAAGCATTCGCTCGATTAATCGGCATTCTAGGTACATTATTTATATGCGTAGAGGAATAACTTTTAGTATTAGCATAGCATAGAAAACAGTATAGGAGATGCATACGATATCTAACGACAACAGACATTGATATATATTTTAAAATATACCGATTTCTGCAAATAAATAGTCAGCTTCGAATGTCAAACAAAGCTAATTCTATATCACGATAAGATAGTACATGGTAATAAGTAATGTAAGATATAGAAACGTAACTCTAGGTGTTGAGTCCCACGATCGAAGCTACCTTGATTGGACGCATCCAGAGACACACAAGGCACAATTACCTCAGACGGAATGGGCGGTTGAAGTGGTGAGTCATGTTAAGCGGCGATTCATCACACTCTGTTGCTGATCTCGGCTCGTTCCCTAGTTTCCTTTTAACACCAAAATTGGGAAGGATAGAAAGTTTTAGTTTAACAATCAATTTTGCCTTCACGTTGCACATTCAGTAATGCACAGTGGCTAATCGGCTTGGTAATCAGTAGCGCCAGATTTCCACTTTTTACCTTAACATCCATAAGACTACTTGTCACAGTCCTGATCAAAACACCACTATATTATAGCAGCGAAAGTATGCAATAGGCTCAAAAAAACTGACTCCCAACTGTTGTGGAAGTCCTATCCGGCTTCTAAAGATACGTATATATGAGCAATGGCGCAATATCTCCTCCATGTATACGACTACCAAGGAGGTCATTGAATACACCAGACCTTTTGACGAGCTGTTCTTATAATGAGTATCGCTAAGCTATTTCAGTGAAAGACGTCGTCAACAAAAGAACTCTGCCTATTGAAACGCAAAAAAATTAGCAAGTAAGGCGTGCGCTTGCAGATGTTGTGTTATGTAATAGCAATCAAGCTCGAAAAGATTATCAAAAGGTCAAGCGTCCGACAGAAGGTTTAAAGCCCGGAGTTTCGTTCTGTAAGTATGCAAATGGAATGCTGCTTAAAGACCCAGACTATGGAGAAGTTAGTTATCTAACCTACTTGGAATGAAATGAACAACACCGTGATAGAGTAGTATTACTAGAACCACTAAGTGACGATGGATTTCTTGTAGCGCCACCTGACTATAAAGAGGTCAACCCAGTAATTAAAGAGCTGAAGAATAACAAGTTCAAGTTATTCAAGACCGGTGGCTATGAGTTGGTAAAGCGTACGCACCAACTCTTATGCAAGATTTGGTCTGATAAATGTATGCCCAACGATTGTAATCTCAGCGTTCTTTATCCTATCTTCGCTGTTTACGTGAAAACGGCTGAAGTAATACACGGATACACTGATAGGGCAGTACTGGTATAGTTTCAGACTAAAGTGGTCACCCAAAGTGACAACATTTTAACTGTGCGACAAATCCTGGCGAAGACCCATGAGTACAACAAAAAACCACTCCACCTATTTGATGATTATAAGGCCGCTGTCGATAGTTTGGAGTTTGTACTCGGAGATTTGAAACAGTCTCGGCGACAAGACAAAGTACGGGGTCCTCACCCGCAGCCCATCGTTGCGTCTTGGACAGTCTGTGAGAATAGAGAATTTCAACTTCAGTATAGTAAAAAACTTTTGTCTACATGGGAACAAAGATGACTAGCAACAACAACGTCAGCTTGGAGATCAGGTGAAACCATTTGAGTTTTGGGAGTTTTCGAGAGAAAAATTCTTCGTATGATTTTTGGACATATTTGAATTGACGATGAGTTGCAGATCTGTATAAACCACGAATTGTATGAGTTTTATGATGAGGTTGACATAGCCTAGCGCATAAAATTTCAGCGGGGTGGTAATCTTATCCGGATGAATCTTCGATGAAGCTTCAGCATTGAAGGTTTTCGTCGGAAACCAAAACTTAACAACTGAGCTTATGTTGAAATGACCAGGTCTGGGATGATCTCACCCAGCTTGGTATTTCCAACGACTAGTGAGCGAAATACGGTTGTAGTTTATGGTTTATGGAAAAATGCGCATTAGGACCAAGTCTTAGCAAATATTCCCCCTAAGCGTGAATTAAAGTTTATATGGGGAATGTGATTGTCATTAAAATTAGTTTGTATACTCTACACAACAGATAATTAAAAAGATATTTCGCCGATTTTGGTAAATACCACACCAAGTGGTGGTGAAAATTATTTGTGTAATTTTTATTTAATTCTAACGTCTTCAAATTCTATTTGTCTATGATAAATTCTACCAGTATCAACGCCGATTATACATAACAGCTAGTATACTGCCACATGTAAACAATAAATAAATATTAATTTATTGGTATCCATTTAAAAAATCAAATCAATATGTATATATATATTTTTTATAGTCACCATACACTAAATACAATACAATAAATGATCATAGTAAATTTATGCATTAATAGCTACATATTTTAAATGTACTATTTAGAATTAACTTTGTTTTTTACCTACATAACACCTAATATACACATACATAAAATGCACATAATTACAAAGAGTAATTTACAACATTTTTCTTTTTGTTTTTTTCTTTTGAAATAGTTGAATTAAATAGAAATTACATTTACATAAATTGTTTAATTATATTTATAATTTAATTTAACAGGCATAAAGAAACAATTTTTAAAATATTAACTTATTTAATAACATCGACTTAAATATAATGGAGTAATACATACATACATAATTTTTATAATCGTACTTAGCTAAAGGGTTAAATTACAAGATACAAGAAGAATTTACACAATATACACGTTCTGATAAATTTAATATTAAACAAGGGTATTCACACCTTAAACATGGAAAATTTAAAGTAATCACAGTGATGGATTCTGAAGGTATCACTGTGGCTTAAGTTCCGATGCCACTGTTCCGTGCTAATAAATACCAAACTGATTGTCGATTTTGGTTCAAATTGTAAGTGTTTGAAACCTTGGAAAGTGACGCTATATAGAAAACTGAAGTAGAACCCCTACAGCATACTGGAGAAAGGAGGAAGAACACCTTCAGCTGTAAAATTTGTGTAAAGAATGTAACAAAAAACTCGAGAGGAAGAGACTGCAGATTGTTGGTAGGCATTCTAACAGCACATTGTCTAGCAGCCGCACATGCGAAAAAGCTAGGCATAAGAAAGGCTAGACGGTTGAAGAAAATGCAAGGAACCGTGAGTCACGGAAACTCAAGAACATCTCAACTGCAGCTGTTCAATAATTGCAAATCATTATTAAACACCATCAGGCTCGCGTCACTGCCAGAGGCGGCCAGAAGAACTTCTAACAGGCTATTGGCATTCGCTAAACACGGAATAATGCTACAGGATTTTATAAGTTCCTGAATGAACTGCAGCAACGGCTTCACTAAGGAGCATATTGTGCTATGTGTGAGGTTAATCAAGGCGTCAGCCGGCTTAACTTAACTAAACATAACCTTAGCTGTTAATCGATTATAGGTGTGAATACCCTTATTACAAACAAAAGTTATTTAATTTATAATAATATAAAGAGTAGGTAATAATAAGGCTTAACTAGACTAACATTTAGATAAAGTGAAGATAGTCGACTTCAACTAGTTTTTTATAGATTGTTTTACTGAAAAAATGAAACAACTTAAATATGAAGATTGGCGATAGTTTTCTTATCTTTTTTTTTTGGAATTTTTTTCAATTGTAAAATGTATATTCGTATATAATGACAGACACACACACACGCAGATAAAGGACCTAAACTGATATTTCTTGTATATGTACACGTTTTTTATTACTACTTCCGCTTCCGGCACCGGAGCCAGTGCCGGAAGCAGAAGTTAGACCGCTTGTACCGGATTGACGTAGAATACCACCACCACCAGCTGTTGCTGCAGCGCTACCAGCTTGGTATGCTCTAGGTGGTGGTGGTGGTTCTGGTATATCATCGTTTACTGTTGCCTTGACTGCCTTTTCAATATCCTTGAATGATAACTGATCGGACGACTGTACTGCATAGTCAAATGTAACACCACCCATGGTTTGCGCACTTACATCAGCAAATGAATTACGTTTATTATACTGTTGTGCCTCCATTACGGCTGTTGTGGGCATTGCATTGTACGAAATTACATCATGATTGCCTAAAAGATGCAAATTGGTTGGCTCAACGCCCAGCGTTGTATAGTCACTGTTATGCTCGGCCATTGTATGTTTCGTTTTAAGCAAATCCATTGTATTCGTTGTCCAACTGCTAGCTGCTGCAGATACGGCGGCAGCGTCCAGCATAAATGTTCTCTGTGTCGCTGGTGGCAGCTCAACGCGTAGGCTTTCATCTTTCAATTGTTTCGTTTTCTCATCATAGCAATTATATTCACCGAAAAGCATTGTTGCCTTCGCACCCAGTGCTCCCATGCCATAGGAACTACTAGCATCGCCGCCACCACCACCACCGCCGCCGCCCAGTGTATTCAGCTTAATCATGCTGGAGTTTTTGCTTGTATCGCTTGTATCCTGCAGTTCCTCCTTGGTTTTAGCATCGCGAGCACGCTTCTCACGTTGGTGATAAATGCCAGCGAAGATCAGAACATTTAGTATGAGCAGAAAACAGCCCACAGCAACGGTTGCAATTAATGCCGTCGTGTAACTTTGAAATTGTTTGCCGCTCAAGCGTCGTAAAACCTCTAAATTTCCTATGATGCCCGTCGATGCTGTCGCCATATCCTTATGTGTTTCGATCATTGTTCGATTGTCTTTTGGCGCTTGTGTTGTGGTCAGTTCGGAAACGAAGAGTGCTCCATCGATGCCACATTCTGAAATGAACAAAGAAGATATTGTATTAAATAATACACATTAAATAATACACTTTTTGGGGTAGCCGCCATACAAACCACACGTCCACTTTTGACTTTTTTGTAAGAACATTTTTATTTTGATGTGATGTGGTCAATATCATCTTAAAAATTGACATGGTGGCTTTTTATGAAAGGACTTTTTACATATATATCAAAGGGTATGATCGCCCTACTTTTTGGGGTAGCCCCCATACAAACCACCCGCCCACTTTTGCCTTTTTATATGAAAAACGTTGTTATTGCAATTTAATATCGAATTCAAATTTGACATGACTTGAAATTCACATAAATATCAAGGGGCGTGTCCCGACCAATTTTAGGGGTCGCTCATATCCAAACTTACCGTCCATTTTTTTTGATTTTGTATGAAAAACTTTCGTATTATAGTCAATATTAACTTAAAATTTAATATATTTGCTTCTTATGAACAAACGCTTCGCATATAGAGAAATAGATGGGATTTCTCCATTTCAGAGGCAGCCCCCATACTAACCCACCACCCACTTTTGGAACTTATCTTAAAAACGTTTTTTATTTCAGTTAAAATCCACTTGAAATGGTGGCTTCGTACGAACGGAAGCTTCACATGAAGAGGTGTATCAAGCCCGCTTTTAGGGGTAGACCTCAACAAACTTACAACTCACGTTTAGGTTCTAAGAATATACAAATATTTTTTTCTTTACACCTACTAAGTTCGAAGCTTGAAACTTCGTGTGAATGGGTTACGCCGAAGTTAACTTCTTTTCATCTTTCTATTCCAGACAATATCATTTTAACAATTGACATGGTCTCTGGACATGAGCCAGGTGTGTCTTGGTGCTAAGATGCACTGAGTGGCCACAACTGTCGCCTTCGATTTAGATGACATGGTTTCCTTTGTTACTTCGTCGTTGACGTTTAGTTGTTCCGTCCCCGAAAAATATTTGGCTGAATTTATTCTGACATCAGTGTCCTTAGATGTGGAGTACACTAGCCGTACGGCTGGGATCGTAAGTTCTGGCGCAACCATGTAGTTCTGCCCACTAATTGCTGTATTTATAGCCTCATCATGCTAATGTGATTTAATTGGTTTTTCCATATGAAATTCGCATGAGTAGTCAGGAAAAGAGGTCACCTGAGAGCCAGAGTTCGGATGCCACAGGAAGTTTTAATTGAAACTGGAGTATCCAGAGTTCGAATAATAGTGTTTAGATCCACCATTCATCCCTCGGCGTATGGTGTTTCACCTTGCATGAAGTTGTTTTTCTTAGATGCTGGATCAACACAGTTACAGAGTGAGCACCAACGAATTGGCATTTCACTCTGTAGAATTGTACCCAAACATGTAGGAAATTCTCTATTCCTCGCCCGACTAAGCTTGCCAAGCCATTAGCAGAGACATGACTTTACTGAAGTCTTGTTTCCAGGGGCCACCACACCACAGGTTATGGCACGTGAACTAAAAATCGTTCTACATGTTATCCATCTGTTCAATTGAAGACATGACATAATACGAACTTTCCAAATTATTAATAACACAGGTCAACATGGTTTAGTTGTTGGGAAGCTAAGGGTCATTTCCGAAGTAACTTGTTGCGTAGAATCCGAATCCGGGAATTCAGAATTGGCCCATCACGTTAGGTATTTGAGATATTTGAGGTTATGTACCATGAAAACGCCGTTTTTTCCTACTTTTGAGGTTATGTACAGGGTGGAAAAAATGTTTGTAGTCTGTCTCTCCAGTTACATCCTTTAGTACCACTCTTACCCTTTATTTTTAATTACTTCAGCTTTCCAACAACTGACATGACCCCGGTATTTGTAGACCTGTGTAATTAGTACTTTGTTTCGGCTAACTGCTGGTTGTCATTTTCTATATTGGGGAATTACGAATATGTTTTCATGTATGTGAGAGCCGTAGAGAGAAAAATCCGAAAACGGAAGAATTTGGGCATATACCACACTAATGTAGGTTTTATTTCATAAGTATATACTTCTATGGCCTAACTTGGGAATTTTCTTGTAGCGCCTCTTAAGTGTGATTTAGTTCATTGGAAAGGTACATGCTTTCCCAACTTCCAATCAAAAACTTCATGAGATTTGATGCACTGCAAGCGAAGATGAACATTCCGGCCAACATGTTCTTTAGTATGACGGTCGACGTCTTTTGAATGGCTGAATTTTTTTTTGTTCTGGATCGGACCTCAGACCATGTTTCTTTTTATATGAATCCTATTTATATGAAACCGAATCCTAAGTACATTTTACCCTAACACGAAGTCTTTTTAAGGTTATGTATAGGTAAAATGGACTTAAGATTTGATTTCAGCGAAACTTCTTACAATTGCTATGAAGTTTTGTTTACCTGTGGTGGTGGTACTTCTTGATTTAGCAGCACGTTCAAGTTCGGCGCTGGTATTTGTGCTCGGAAGCGGCGTTGTGGATCTAGTAGGTTGGAGAAGCACTGTATCATCTTCATCGTTCGGCTTCGTTTGCAATTGTGGACGCACGACACCTGTGAAGCAAAGATACATAAGATATAGAATAGCCATAGCGTTACAGTTTATTAGCCAAACACACCTTCGTACAGCTCACGGTTCATATCATCCTGAAATTGATGATGCCGCATGGACTGATCATTGATGTTAAAATGCCGATGCAATTGCGGTATAAGATTTAGCCACATGGAAAGCTTGTGTCCACGATAGTGACTTTGTATTTTTGCTTTATTACCTACATAAATGTAGCGTATAGTATAAGCATAGTAAGTATTTTAGATACAAACAACTAAAACAACAAACTGTTGTTTTTTTTATTTACCTAATTCTAAATATAATTGATTGACCACATCGTACGCATCCCAAAAAGGCATCTCCCCATCATTATAACTGCCAACCTCCGTTTCAGCTTCGCCATCACCATCGCCTCCGCCGTTCGTATGCTCTTCTGAAGTTGAGACATCATTGCTGCGACGCCGAAAGTAGGTACGCTTCTCACGCATGGCATTGCTACGTCTTTGATTGTAGATTACTGCTAAATTGAGTGCCTCCGTATCGTGTATGTCATGGGCGGAGTAGTTTAAAGCACGAATAGCACGTTTTACCTGTTTAGCAGTTGCCGAATTGGTAGAAGCTAGCGGCGCGGAACTGTATGTAGCTTGATTAGGATTGCTGTATATAATTAAAATTTTATAGTTGCATTTTTATATAGTGTGTTTTGTATCTTATACCCTGTCTTAGCAAAATTCGCTAAATAGCGCAGCATTAGACGACTGACTTGTTTCTCCTGCATTGTATAATTATGCGGAAACAGCGGCGAAACAGGCAATCCTAACCAAAAAGGCACATCTTCACTACGAACGGAACCAGTTCTCTATAAAGAAATTTTGAATACATTCATTTGCTTGCAAATTTTCTGCTTCTTGAAAAATTTGTCCTACCAGTGGATATTCTTCCTCTACGGTTCTATGTTTAAAGTGCAGAAAATATGTGCGTCCACCGCGTAAACTGTGCATATAACCAAGTTTTATTAATGCTGATGCTGTGTGTCCATCACTGAGAAATGAAAGTGTAGCATCTCTGGCACTTAACGGATTACGTATTGTTTTCTCCCAATCCGTATATTCATTCTGTAATTGTTTAAATAGTCCACCAAAAGTTAAATAACTCAAAGTTTTGCATTAGTTTTATAGTTAACCTTTAATACTGCAAAAATCTCATTCAGATGATAATGATAGTTATTACGTACAAAAGTACGCAATATACGATCTCTGCGTGTTTCATTGAAGCCAAACTCTAAATCCTGTGCACTTAAATCCAGATAAGATTCTACTGATGTAAGGCAGAATATGAGGTCACGTTTTGGAAAATTTGCATATTCAATTCCTGATGTACTGTAGTGAAAGTAGTTTGTTTAAATGTTTGAATTTACAAATAATAAAGTAATAATTATATAGGAAATAATTATTGTAAAAAAAAAAAAAAAAAATGTGCCATTCCGAGCTATAACTATATGATATCAAGTTGGGTTTCCTAAATAAAAATGATGTAGTTAAAAAATTATTTGGTTAGTATCTGAAGATGCGCGATGTCGCATTTTAAAACAATTTCTTATAAAGATAATTTCATATTTATGAACATATTTCGATTCATATAATGAACCAATATACAATTACCTATAATTTTCATACCATTCACACATACTGGCGTATCACACAAATCTCTTTCACCCCAATTCCGACCTAAATCAATTTCGTAGGTGTCACAGAAATCTCTTTTAGACCGTTTGAAATCTCCAGCCTTTTGCTTGGTGAAATTGTTAATTACGTATATAAACTCTTCAAATCATAAGGTAAAACCTTGTTTATGTGCTAGTTTAATGTATTTGCTTCGTAACTATGTCTTAGGATTTAAACATTTAGTACATTTTATTATTTAATTTAAATTTATAAAAATGTGTGTTTATTTGCTGAAAACAGTCCAGGTCGGTTTACGCAAAAACAACGTTGATAATTTTGTGTAGTTCTGCCAACTTATTTGTAATCTCGGAGATTTCTGTGACACCGACGGAATTTTTTAGAGATTTTCAAATCACCAGACGGATTTCTGTCTAGAGATTTCTGTGACACCTCCGATAGTGTGAAATGGTATTATCAGTTTGTCTGAAAGTTTGTACCGCATTAAAGGAGCCATCGTAGACCCCATAAATTATATATATTCTTGATCAGCTCGATGAGACGAATCGATCTAGCCATGTCCGTCTGTCTGCCTGTCTGTCTGTCCGTCTGTATGTTGTTGCGCATTTTTTGGGGACCAATTTTTATGCTATCCAGTTGAAAATTTGCACATATACTTCTTTTTACTTTTTGTAAGAAAACTTTTTTATTAAAGTCTATATTAGGTTGAAATACAATGTGGTGCATTTTTATGGTCAGCCGATTAACATACACAGACTAAAGGGCGTGGCCCGCCCACTTTTTTGGGTAGCTTCCATACAAACCTATGGTAGACTTTTGACTTTTTGTAAGAAAAACTGTTTTATTAAAGTCAATATTAGGTTGAAATGCGATATGGTGCCTTTTAAGAGACAGACGCTAAACATACATAGACAATTGGGCGTGGCCCGCCCCCACAAACCCACCGTGCAATTTTATGTTTTTTATGAAAAAATCCTCTACAGTCTATAAACCTACAGTTCACTTGTATGCATTTGTATGGAAAACGTCAATATCAACTTGAAATTCGATATGGCGGCATCTTACACATCTACTACATCGCTTCATACACATCTACTAGTGAGCGTGTACCACCCCCTATTTAAACCTCCACTTTTATGTATTACAATACTAGTTCAATAACAACATTATTATAATTATTATATTATAACAACATTTTTTTTTATAATTAGGTTTTTTTGTATTTTTGCATTAGAAAAATTTTCTCTGATGTAGAAGCTGGAATTCGAACCACGACAACATATGACCCAACGGCGCTGACTTTTACATTTGGATCACCTTAACAACCTTGGCTAATAGGCAACCAACAAATCAAGTTGCTGAATCACAAAAATAGTTTTTTTCTGTCTTTATTTTTAGTTCTCGCACATTTTTTTTTTTGCTTCTTTTGGCTTGTCTATTTTCGAAATGGCGGATGATATGAATTCAGATCAATATGCCATTTTTTCATATTATTTTAGAACGTTTTCATATTCATGAATCCGAATGATATTGTGTTCTAGGTGTTCTAGTTATTTTCGTCAAAACATATAAACCAATTGACAAAATTTTCATGAACGGATGAATACGAGTATAGATAATTTAATTGGAGTTAATAAAGTTTAATATATAGATCGCGATATATATATATATATATATATATATATATATATATATATATATATATATATATATATATATATATATATATATATATATATATATATATATATATATATATATAAATATCTGAAACCACCATTGGAAGATTTCGATTAAGTCTTCCAAACTGCTTATCTTCAGATACTAACCATTGACCGAAAAAATAGTTTGAACTCGGGATGACTCTTTTTTTTTTAAATTATTGCCTAGTACGCATAGTAAATAGTTTGTAAGTACCTAACAATAGCTGAGCCCAAAGGCAGTGTTATTCTACCAATTGAATCGGTACTAGGGGATATGACGGTGCCATCGACAAAAGGTGCAAAGCCAACAAGAAAACTGTTTATAATAAAATTTTAAATAAGTGTTTAAAAAATTTTGTTTTATTTTTGTTGTTTTTTGATTGTTATTGTTTTTGTTTTTGTTTCTGATACCTACCGTGGATGATCGATCTTAACCGCAAGCAATTCAGCCACAGTTTTTGTACGCAAACAAGGTGCCAAATCATCATAGAGCATATCACCATGACAGCCAGTCTGTTCCGCAACGCGACGTTTAACAAACAGCGGATTTTTCTGTATAGCCCAAGGCGACAGTGCAGAACCACTGATTAGTACAGCACGTTGTATCAGATCTATATACATACATAGGTGTGTAAATACTAAATGAGGTACTGTTCTTTTGAAATGTACAGCTTGACCTACCGCTAGCCACCGGCGATACGGCGAGTATATTTGCTAAAACGGCACCGGTGCCATAACCAAATAGCGTAATACTCTGTGCATCGCCACCGAATGCAGGTAGATTCTCCTTTAACCAATGTAAGCCCGCAACAAGATCCATAAGACCAAAATTTCCCTGTGCACTTTCCTTACCACCAGTTTTAAGAAAACCAAATATGCCCAAACGAAAATTGATTGTCACTACAATGACATTGCCGTGTGCTGCCAGCTCGGAGCCATCGTATGGATTACCAGAACTCCAGTCATAAGATTCACCATGTATAAAGACAACAGTGGACAATTTTTCATGTTGTTCGGCGCTATTCGTTATGAAACCTATGCGCAAAATAATCATTTTTTTTTTCGTTATACGGTATGTGTAAATTATGTATTGTTTTGGAGTTATGGTGGCGTTATTTGCTATGTTGTATTTTAAATGCAAGACACCATTTCCACAATGCTTGCAGTGTTTTTTTAAAGACAAACTGCAATGCACTACGGAATTGATGCCGTACAGTTGTAAATGTGGTTTACGCACAATAATAAGATAAGTTTAAGTTTAAGTGTAAACAATACTTACGTCTCGAACGTCTTGTTTCATATGGTGCATATATATTCAGGTATAAACAGTCTTCTGATTGATCCTTGAGTAATGGTAACAGCCGACGCAGTTGTGCTAGACGTGCGCGTGGTACTTCTAGCAGCGCTTCTGGTCCATTCGCTGGTATGGGCACAGTTTGTGGACATACCGGAGAAAAACGATCAGCGTTGCGTATTGTTTTCCACGTGGATGGCGTTATGGGTGGCATGAACCTGTTTAAATTATAATAAAAACAGTTATAATTTTATATATGTACATTAATTTAAGCATGGGCACACGAAGTTCGCCATTAATAAAGCTTCACGTACAGCTACAGAAAATTAACTAAAAACAAAGCCATCCTACCATTTTTTTCACTTTATTTCACATTTATTATTATTATTATTATTATTATTATTATTATTATCGCTACTGGAAGATTACTAAACCGCCGCGTTGTAAACAAAAACTTAAGTGCAACCAATCAATCAAAATCGAAAATGTTTTTTGATTAATGGTGCATTTCATTGTTTCGCGTCGGTTCATCCATCAAAATGTGTACGCTCTTCGGTATGTGTTGGATTTATGTTAGATTTTATGACTCGATAATTGCTGCGAAACGATTTTATTGTTTGAGAAAAACAATAATCGAATTCCAGACAACAACAGCGTCAATGAAAAACGTTAAATTTTACGGAAATACAAACAATAAATTTTGCAAAAAAAAAACTACATTTGCAACAGTTTCAACTTTTTATTGTAGTGTTTTTTTTTTTTGTTATCACAACAATTTGTGTGATTATTTGATTAGGAACTTTGGAGACAGATGTGCTGCGTTTATTGATTAATTTACTTGCTCTACAACTTTTCAATGTAGCAAATATGTACATATATGACTGCGGGTTAGTCGGTTTTATGGTGAGATTTAAAATTTTATAGCAAGAAACAAATTTAAAATGTATAAATACGAACTGCACACAATGAAATCTCTATCGTGGTCAGAAAACTCCAAAGAAGTTTTTGTTTGTGTATATCAAAAAAAAAAAAAAAGGTATTCCTATAAACTTATGCTCCAAAGACCGGAACAAAGACGGGAACAAAGACGGGAACGTTACTAGTGCCACTGTGATTCACGGCGTATGAGTAATCCTGGTTAGGATTATGTAAAAAAATAGGTGATCAATAGGTAAATTTTTTTAAACGGAAATAAAATCAGCAATAGTTTACATTGAAATAAATCCAAAATAAGGAATACTTCTGTTATGGGAGCCCAATGCTTGAGACTATAACCTACACTCTCATCTGTTTTTTATGCCATTTTAAGCTAATCCACTCCACAAAATGGCACAAAAAAGAAGATATTCCAGAAACTGATGGCGGTTTCCTGTAGTTTGGAATAAGTTCCAAAGAATTGTAGTGCAGGTATGCCACTATACAAATCAAGTGACTACCTAAAATGTCTTGTTCCCGTCTCAATTCCAAAGATTTTTGTAAGGAGTCCATATCCTGTTACGGGAGCCTAATGATTCCGACTATCTCCCACACTTTCGTACTATTTTAGGCGAATCCTCTCCAGAAAATGTCATTTATATACACCTTTTTTTATTCATATAATCAATGTTAAACATAAAGTTGTATTAAAGTGAAACTTGACGAGAAATTAGTTTTTTTTTGCCTTTAATTTTTAAAGCAGTTCAAAATCACGGTGATTTGAAAGTAGCAGTCACGATAATCACTGCTACTCAAAAATCACTGACTAGCTCATCTCTAGTCGACAGACAGCTAAAATTTTCTCTTCTCTTTGTTGTTCAACCAGTATTCGGGCAAGTTGACTTTGTCGCCTACCTTATACGAATGATTGTACCATTTTATTCTCGTGCCTAGACGTCGATGATGTTGATGCGAGAATTAATATCCATATATTTGGATTATTTTTTTCACTGCTGGTAACCTAAAGCTCTCAGCCGACAAATTCGGTTTCCATCTTCAGCTCCACGATTATGGAGGTTTTTATGCAACTAGACGTAGTTTTTTATGTGGTGAGCATTGCGACGACACTTAGTGCTGCTTTCGATTCCCTGCTAAGACTCTCGGCTCATGCCACCGAAGAATCGGTTAAACTCGTTAAACAAAGTGCTGAAGGCGCTTCCTCGTACTTCTTTGGTTAAGTATATGACACTGACATTAATTGTGTACAAATGACCCTTGAAGACTAACTGCAAAAAAGAAGCGTTGATGTACTGTTCACCAACATAACGAATTGCTTCCGACGCATTTTTTGTTAGGTGCGTATATGAGCAATCATTCTCATCATGACACGCTCTTCATGGCATCAGATGTTCGTGATTTACACCTCAAGACCAAATTGAAATGTACGTCTATATATCTGTTAAAGCTGAATTGCTGAAAGAAGCAGTTGAACAGTCAAGAACTCGGTGAACTCGATGGCCATCTATTGATTAGTATGAGAGAAGATAGAGGTCAACTGCTATAGTGTGGTCAATTACCGCATAACACGCCCTGCCACTCCAACTTTCTGTCCCACCAGAAGCAATTGGGACCTGTGGATCTGATGGTGCGTTCAATCGAGTTTGTCTCGTTTCTGGGACTTGTCACCTAGGGTTAATTTTTCGGATAATCTTACTTTTATATGCCTTCTTCCCATTTTCCCATCGTACTTACATATATTCTTTTTATCATGATATATAATTAGCTGTATGTACAGAGTTTTCTATTTCTGACTTGACATTTTGCAAATTTATAAAAACCGACCGGTTTGGAATTTGTTCATGATTTTAATGACGTTCAAAGGCTGAGAGTGTACCATTATTAATGGAATATGACTTCATTCAAATAGCCGCCTTGGTTACGTTTCGGTTTAAATGCGTCCATACGAGCAATCGCGGCCCCAACCTAAAATCTACACGAAACAGTGGTTCTCCAATATATACTGCGTATTCTTCTCGGCCCATATGCGATATTTTGCTTGATCTGCTTGGCTCGTAAAAGTAAGGATATTTCTACAAAATATAGCTAAATTTAACAGAAAAAAATCAACTTTGGGGAGCGATTGGGAGTATTTTGTTCGAAAAAAATGGTGCTGGTATTTTAAAATCCAATTTAATAAATTCAACATCTAAAAATTTTATTTAATCACTATTCTTTTTTTGAAAATACGAATACCCATTCCGTTGATGGTCCTGTTTTGAACTAATTGAACTTTTTTGTGCTCTAAATGTGCGAATGAAAGAAATTTAACAGTTCCAGTTAGATGAATATATCTTTAAACGATTGCGCGGAAAAAAATTTGGAGATAAACTTGTAGTAGTTTGACTACTGGAAAGTTTTTACCCCAAACTTGTCGCTCGGATAGACGCGGGGACGGACATGGCTAGTTCGAGTCGTCTTTTCGCGCTGATCACGAACATATGTCTGATGTGGGGAGCTGTGAACCACCATTAGTGATGTGTAGTAAAGCACAGATTGTTGATTGTTGTATTTTCGATTTTTTTTTTAAATTTTATGAATGAGGTGATTGTGGAGAAGAAGGCTGAACGTTGTTGTTGTAGCACACAAACTTTGTAGGACACAAACTAGACATATTCGTTTTCTAAGCCAGTGTATAGAATTAAAAATTACTTAGGTAGAGTTCCCGAACTGCCATAAAATCTTCATCCGTGTATACTATCCGTGTAATACTATAAATCCACTCTTAATATTCTTCGCCATGGCACTCATGGCGAAGAATATTAAGAGTGGATTTATAGTATTCGATTCGAATGCATTCACGTATGAAGATTTTATGGCGAATGAGTTGAGAGGCGAAACTGTATGTTCTGAGGACGAAGATGGCAATCCTATCAATTATTGTATAGTGGTGTTTAGAACAGATGTCTTTGAATATATAACAAGTGCAAACGTTTACCACTTCTGAAATAGCCACTGGTTTATTGGTACCGAGCACATCATATGCATAGCTTCGCTGTGCATTTCGATAGCACTCTAATGCATATTAAACCGGTCCAAGGGAGGCCGCCAATTATTGGCATTTACCGTTTTGACTTCATCTTAAGATATTCACTCGTATACAAGACAGCCAATAAGAAACGGCTAAAGCAAGTAAGAATCGCAATCTTCGTAAATTGTCCATGCCAACAGCGACGAATTCACATTCTGAAGACGAAGAGAAAAACTTCTGCACCATCTATAAGCGCACACTACCGAATATTTTGTATCGAAAGAATACAATTCATTGCAATCTGTGTACTTGACTCAGTATAATATCTTAATTTTCAGCTCCCATAATTTTAATAAAGATAAATCACAAAAATATGTAATTTTCTACCATTTTTAGACATGAGTCACAAACACTCACTAAAATCACGAATACCGATTTCACACATTTAACGTGATTTGCAATATTTTCGTCGTGACTACAAATACCAGTTTAAACATTGACAATCTACCCTTGTTCATGGTAGTTGTGCCTCGAAAATGACTCTATGTTCAGAACTCTCCACCATTCATATGCTTTGGATGACAATATTACTTATATTAGTAGACCAATCACAATGATGGTCTTGTTTGAAAGAAGATATTCAGAACTATTTGCTTTTTCCTCTGCTCAATGATTTTTGTCGAAAAACTGTACCGATTGGACTTAAAAAAAGTCATATATTTTAATGCGTAGAAGTTACCGGACAGAACTTTGGCATTTGGACTGGAAAATTATCAAACTCAACTTTCTTGAAAAATGCATCCAATTGAAATTGAGTGCAACGATTTTTTATTGGACTAGCGAAGTGTTATTAATTGTAATTCAAAACTATTTACAATGATAAAAATTTATTTTTATTGATTAAAAATTTCTGTTATTGGGCGGGAACAATCCCTAGTCTCATCCATCTCTGTGGAGCCACCGCTGATATTATATTATAATGTATTATAATTAACTATTAACTACTTTGTAAAAAGTTCGGATAAATGCAGATCCAGACCGTGAAGTTGTAGAACTTTTAATAATCTTTAAAAGCATATTTTAACGGGAATATTCTAGACAAAACTTGTAAAATCTTGCGCTCATATATCACATAATATATGTATATCAACTTAGTATGTGTACATTAAGTATATGACTATTTTTTAGACCATATTTACATATTTATATTGGGTGGGGAATGGTTTAATTCTTTAACAAAAAACTTCCACAGGGAAGACATTTTTTATAACTTTTATTGATTTTCAAAGCTTAAGTTTATCCAGCGGTCTTCTTATACCATCATATATAGGGAAAGCTCGTCTGTTTTCAAGAACTAACAAAGCTAACTCTATTTTGTGTCTTTCAATCCTAAGATTAATCGCCTGAAGTTCTTTTTTGCCGATTTTAACATTTTCACTCGTTTATTTTGTTGAAATTTAGTGGAGAATGTGACAATTTAAAAACTGACAGAGTTATGTTAAAAACTTTAAATCAGCGAAGTCCACATTGTGAACTGCAGAAGTTTTTTTTATTAATTTATTTATTGTGAATTATAAGTGCAGAACTTTAATGAACTTCCTGCGGAAAGTTTTTTTTATAAATTGAGTTAAACTAATTATATTTTCCATAATTTCTATTAAAGGCTCATAGCATACATCCCTAGTGTACATACATATTCATATAAATTACATTCATTTTCAAGAACATTCCCATACTATTTAGTTAAGTGTCAATTTAAACTTCTTCACAAGTTTCAAAATAATTACACTTCAGTTTAGTGACGATTATGACGGCAATTCGCAAACCTGTTGAAGTTATCACTTAGTCGTCGTAGTGCAAAACTATTTGCAAAATGTTGCCTAAGAGCAATTGTGCAAACGACACCCAACGACCAAAGTTCCACCAAAGAGCAAAATCATTATGAACAAAATTTATGTAGAATAATGTCAAAAAAGCAAATAGCGCAACGGCTTTGAATGTGCTGTCTGCAAATTGTGTGCTAGGAAGCACGACCCACACGTAGTTATACGCTATGTACGTACGTACATTTTCGAGAAAATCATAGCGTAATCTTATAATATACGAGCTATGTAGCAGTAAATAACAGCTGTGCATTGACTCACCTGAGACTACCCACTGGTGGCGATGCATACGGAATACCCAGATAAGCCTCGACCAGTGCTGGGGACGAACGTACAACAATGCCGCGTAGCAGCCCATATTTAGTTTTCACCGTGTTTGTGCTCAGCTTAACGCTACCGTGAAAACACTCGGTGCCGGGCCATAGTGTGGTGAGTGCAAGCAGTAGCAATAATATGCGAAGGCGTTGCACTTTACGTAAATTTGCGTAGTAGGAGTGCCGAAGATTTGGGTTTCCGTGCCAACATGTATGCTGCGGTTGCAATGTTGCTACGGATGATGGCAGCAGCTTTGTCAACTTCGTTGTTGGCAACGTTGTTTCCGGCCGGAAATGGGGTAAGTGCAAAGACGAAACCGTCGTCGTCATCAACTTCGTATTTGCAGTAGCAGTAACTAACGAACCTGAAGACGAAGTATGTTTCCGTTCTTGTTTTTGTTCCTGCTGGTGCTGGTGGTGCTGCTGCTGTATAGCGGGACTAAGTATTGAATGCAACGTTGTCGAACTTCGCAACGTTGTCATTGATGCTGCTGTTATCGTGTTTGTTTTTGCTATTTTTATTGTTTTTGTTGTTGTTGTTGTTGTTGTTGTTGAAATATCTAGAAATCTCTTTAATGTTATCAGTCTTATAATGCAAATTCCTTGGAGAAGTCGCTGAGGCCGCAGCAGCAGCTGCAACATCAGCAATAACTTCGTTATGGCGGCAATTGTCACTTTAAATGTTTCCACCATTCTTATGGCGGAATTTGTTGGCATGCGTTGACTACGCTCCTCAAGCTCTAACGTCGCTATGCTATGCAGTTGCAAATCTTCACTTTTCGAAGTAATAAAACTGCAACAGTCAACGGGCGTTGTCATGCTTTGAGCGTAGCTTATCAAGGAACAAAAACAATAATAATAGTAATAGTAGTAATAGTTAAATATAAAACAGCTTTGTCGTTTTTTTGATTTGATGCAAATTAGTTTCGGTTGCTGTTTCCAATTTATGCATGGATTTCTTTTTTTTCTACGCCACCACCACCATCTCCATGTGTAGAAATATTTCTCCTTTGATTCTGTGTGTGCTTCTTCATTTTGACAGCAGTTGTGCGCATTGTCAGCTTCGGATTCACGCCTGTCGCCAACATTATTCAAGCGTGTTGCTTTGATTTCAAATATTATATAGTTTCTTCAGCACTTTGTTGTTCTGGATTTCGTATGCAATACTTGGATTTTATGCAATATATATTTGTTTCGATCGTTTTCGTTGCGCACGTTTAACTTATTTGGCAATTTGTTCTTTAATCTGCAAAAAAAAAAGGTTAAAAGAAACATTTTATTTATTGCCATTCTAGATTTACTAAGTTATTTGCACCTTTGCACTGCGGCGTTTTAGTCTGAACTGCGCTGCAAAAGTGTTGAATGCATCCTTAAATAGCTTTTCCGCACAATGAAAGATGCATTCTACAGTAAGGATGCGGTAAAGTTGCTTACTATGCGCCTGTGCAAAAGTTATAGAGGTGATATGCACTTTTATATATTTCTATAATACTAAGAACAAAAGCAGCATAATATGAAAGAGGTTGGTAAGGAATATGTGTGAAAACAGCCAATACACGGTGTGATCTAAAAATTGACGAACTTTTTAGTTATAACATAAAACAAGCATCGAATTAAGTTTCAAAGCTAATATTTATTTAAAATACGATCCATTTAACTCAATACAACTTTTGGAATACTCTACCAATTTATCAATAGACTATTTACACTCGCATTTTGGGATGTCACAGCTGCTTGTATGGCTGGAATGCCATCGTAAAAAGCTCCCTTCATTGTAGTTTTCATTTTTGGGAAGAGAAAATAATCGCACGTTGAGAGATCAGGCGAATATGGTTGGTGTTCGATGAGACATCTGTTTTTTCATAAAAAATTCATTAACTTTTTAGGTCTTGTGATAATGCAACACGCATTATCATGCAGTAAATATTCGGGAATAACACGTAGAACTCTTGACTACAAACGATGTAAAACTTGTAAATAATATTCTCCATTGACAGTTTGACCTTCTAGATTAAATTCGTTGTGAACAATACCCTCGCACGCTCCTCATTGTTCAAACGCATGATGCCGACTCTGATCTGGTCTGAAATGTAACTTTAAAATCATGCCTGTCAATTGGTATTACTCCCGTCACTCTATAATCTCTAAATCCTGAATGGCGCGCCTTTCAAAAAAAGTTGTTACGCTGCCGCACCCTGTACATGATACATGGTATGAGTAATCATTCACTTGGAAAATTTTAAGAAATGGTTTTTTACGCTCTATCCGAAACATAATATCGAGTTTCATACAAAATCCGAAAAGTGGAGAGTTGGGTTTGTATGGGAGCTACCCTTAAAAGTGAGCATGGCCTTGTAGTTGTGGTATCTGTTTAGCCTAGGAACATATGAAGCCTCCATACCCGATATCAGATCGATTTAGATCCTAGATTGGAAACTGTTTTGAGTAATGCAGATAGGGGCAGCCAGATGAACAGACAGACAGACAGACAGATGAGCATGCCTTGTTCGATACGCTTCGTTGAGCTGATCAATAATATATATACTCTATGGGGTCTCTGATGCCTCCTACAATGTGTTACAAAATCCGTAAACAAATTATAATACTATTCACATTACGTGTGAAGAGCATAAAAATATATTGTGTGATTTAGAGATATACAATTAAGAACTCTACAGTCTACAATTAAGAACTCGTTCTAGATAAATAAGAACTAAACATCAAAGGTTGGTGGCTCTAGCTCTGGTACTCTCGGAGTTCTGTCTGTTAGATCCTATATTTTATGGTATCTGGCACACCTACTGCTTGTGACTTGCACTTGATTATTAATCGTTACATCTTTGGGTACAGGGCTTAAAAATATCTACATTAGAGTGTTTCAGCACAAACACAAAATTTTTTTTTTAATACTTGAGTTTTTTTTGGTTAGCTTGAGGTCAATACATTGACAATTTTTTTTTAAATACAAAAAGAACAAAATTTTGTAATGGAAATATTCTTTTTTAGAAAGAATATTTCATGCCACGTTGGATTGAAGAAATTCAATTAAACTCTTTAAGCTGAGTTTAGTAGTTCCAGACGTACTAAAAAAGTGCTGTGAGCGAGAAAATTCATTGGAGTGGTGAAAGAGATGTTTAATTTCTTGTTTTTAATTGTAGATTGATTATTTATAAAAATTACCGTCTGCTAGAAATAGTCTTCTTACAAACACTTTTCGGCATTTGTAGGAACACACGAGTATCTAGGTATGTTTCAAATAGAGACGTTTAGACCAGATACGATACGTAGTCATAGAAAAGATACGAATAAAGATATAAACGCATTGTAGGTAGTAACTATTTTGCCGCTGAAGAAATTCGACGGGGAAAATTCACACAAACACTATGTAACCTAATGGAATCTGCACTTGCGTTAATATCGAAATGGGCTTCTGGCTGTGGACAAAAACTGAACTTGTGCTTTTCTCAAGGAAATATAAGATTCCGATACTGACTCTACCGAAACTTAACAATATCAGTCTTACTAGCAGCGAATGCGTAAAATACCTAGGAGTGATCCTTGACAGTAAGCTCAATTGGAACAAAAACACGCAAGAGCGTATAATGAAGGCAAACATAGCACTCTTTGCGTTGAAAAAAGCTATTGGAAGAAAGTGGTAATTCTCTCCATCTATCGTCCACTGACCGGCACTAGAAAGGGCTTCTTCTCTTAAGCAAATGCAACTGCACCGTGCAAAGGAGTCCTGAACTGTGTATCAGTGGAGCTCTCCGTATCACACCGACGAATATACTAAACGTACTGCTCCATTTGATACTATTTGATCTCATTGCGAGAGAGAGAGGATACTACAAATACAAGATAATATACCATTATATACGGATTACTGCATATCAAACATTAACTTCGTTAAAAAGTATGACGTCATAATACCCACCAAACTACAATGGGACAAACTTCCTCACTATAGCGAAAACGCTATTAACATCTTTCTAAGCTAGATGGTCGGGTAGTAGGGAGGTGTATTTTCACCGCATCTGTGGATCAGATAATCCTTTAGACTGCCCGATTATTGTAGCGTTTATCAGGCGGAGATGATAGCTATTCAGGAAGCAACGCACTTTCTAAGGTCATACTCATATACACAAGAGCATATATGTATCTTCTCGGACAGTCAGGCTGCCCTGAAAGCGCTGAACTCTTTTAGCTTCAACACTAAAACCACAACGGAGTGCCGTAAATCTCTTAACGTTATTGCTGAGCACTATATTATACATCTCATTTGGGTGCCTGGTCACCAAAACATAGGAGGGAAATTGTGAAGCTGACAAACTAGCCAGAGAGGGTAACACTGCTGTTACCCATGGCTACATGTAAACTAAGAGATCTCAGCAAAGATGATCGGTATATCAAGCAATAGATGGTGCAACCTTGGCACGTGTAGAATCTTCAGACACACCTGGCCAAAATATAATCTCAAAAGAACAATAACACTTCTCCAACACAAGAGAGATCAGATAGCTGTTATTGTGGGAGCCCTCACAGGCCACTGCATAATAGGGAGACATGCCACAAGGCTAAGGGGTAAACTCCAGGGACTTCTGCAGAAGCTGTGGAAATGCCGATTAGGATGAGACGGTTGAGCACTTGCTATGTCACTATCTGGCCCATAATAGGAAGAGACTGAGGTTATTAGGAAGCCCCTTCCTGGATAACTAACTAACTAACTAACTAAGCTCTCGGAAAAAGAGATAAAACATATCTCGACATTCTTGCTATTTTGCTTATTCTTACTTAAAATACCACAAAGCTTCACAAAAATGAATTTTATACGATATATTTTATGAAGTTTCCAAGATTTCGAAGAAAATATATGTTGAATTAAATTAAATTAAATAATAAATAACCACACAACCAGCTAAATGCAAATATCATTTTTAGCATTTGCACTCGAAGCCGGACTCGAAACTGGACCGAAGAAATCAAACTAACTACTCCTGAGATGCTCATATTAAAATTAAAGTGTCCGTCCGGCATAAATCAAAACTAGCCACTTTTAATATTGAAGTCATGCAATTTAATTTTGTGACTGGAAGTTTGCACTGACTCGCTGCCAAACAAAAACGAAAAAGAGGAAAAAATAAAAATAACTACCGAATATAGAAAAAAAAAAACTCACGCTGTACTGATGCAGCAGGGAAAATATCCACATCGAGATGTCATCACGTATTTACAACATTTTTTCGTATCTTTTCTTAAATTGGTGAGTCATGTCATCGTTCTGTGCCATATCCTTAAACGAAAAGGACACCAAAAAATAAGCATGCAGAAAAATAGAAAGCATAGCTTTTGGTTTTCTCGGAAATATTTTACAATAAATTCAAGCTTGTTTCATTGTCGTTTTTCTTTTTTTAAATTAACTAAAAGCGACAAAGGATTTTATTTTTAGGAAGAGAGATTTTCAGTTATTTTCAGATTGAAAATAAATTACGTTTTGCCAGTTAAAAATGTCAGAAAATCTACCAGAAGCAGAACTGTCTTGCCGTAAGGTTAACTGACACATAGCACCGTCAGTTTACGGTATAAAAAAATATATTTACATTTCAGCTTTACAAATATCTTTCATTCAGAATTGCTTCTTAGTAGTTTTAATTTTCCATTTTGTTCTGTCTTTTTTTGTTTTTTCTTTTTTTTTGTTTTCCCATCAACTGCAAATCTGTAAAGACCGATAAAATTGTATATGACAGTTTGTATGTATGTGTGTGTGTGTGTATCCGTATCTATGTTTGATGTAAATTTAAAAGCGGCAAAAAGCAAAAAGCAAAGACAAACAAACTACGAACACACATATGTACTTATATACTTATATGTACATATGTACGTACGGATTTAATATAGCCACATAGCTACGTATACATAGTATAAGCGCAATGAGTAGGTAAGCCAGTGTGGATACGTAGTAACACGTTCCATTCACACAAGCCTGCAGAAAAACTGTATGTAAATGCAAATCCATAAGAGAGACAGACGGACAGACGGACAGACATACAGACAGACATACAGACAGACATACAGACAGACAGTCAAACATCAAAAGTGGAGCATAACTGAAATACTAAAGTACACTACGGACAAAAATATAGAAAATGTTATGTGGTTTAGATATGAAATTTTTAGAAAAAATATGTTAGCATTTTTCATAAAAATGTGACAATAGTATTTTGACAGTTATCCACACATAGCTGATTGCATGAAACCAACAAGTTAGATGAAATGACAAAACGAGTAGAACGAAACTTACTGACATAATGTTACGAGTCTGAAGTAACGAATAAATTAAAACCAACGAGTAATTAAAATCTAAACGTAATGCAAAAGTAACGTGTAAGGTAAAACAAATAGAGAGACAAATCTAACGAGCACAACGAGTTTACACGAGTAACACAATGAAGTCGAAACCAATGAGTATCTATAAGAAGTACGTAACCGACGAGTAATTAAAATTACAAAATAGATGATAAACGAAGCAACGAGTATGACGAACGTACATAGAAAGACTAAGTTACATACATATGTGTATATTCATATATCAGACGCTTGACGATGCTTTTCGACAAAAGCCAAAGTAGTCACATAATCAGTGTGCAGTAGTCGTCTTTATTTGAGCATTAAACACAATAAATTACTGCAGTCAACTTAATAACTAACTCACATATTACTGAGTTTTGTCTACGGTCGCATGACGTGGCGATTTTGTCACTCTGATGAAAAGTTTATCGGGGTCACGTCGGGACTGTACCGTTGTGATACCGTACTTAGTCAAGTATGTAGTTCGTTACACATTGCTTTGCTTTAGTTCATCTGTCAAAACTTTCGGTACGAGCTTGGCATAGATCTTTCTCATGCAAACATCCTTAGTGACGTTGGTGTAGACAGTCATTTTATCAATTCTTATTTCGTTTGCAATCATTCCAATACTTTACCACCAGTCATATCACAGTTGAAAATAGACAACCATATGACCTTTTTAAGGAGTTTTTGACAATATATAACAGCGATACATTGACATTTGACAATATTTATAAACGATACATGTATGCAGCACCGCACCACACGAGATACCAACGAACATTCTATTGCCTTTGGACTACAGTTACAGGCTTCGGTTAGTGTAGATTCATTGGATGGCTTAGTTGTCGAAAAATACTTCTACAATTTTATGAAATAATCTCTATTTCTGTTCTCTATTTTAGAAAACTCTAATATGTCATCCAAGCAGTAGCTCACAGGTGTGTCAAACTTCTTTTACATAAGAGAGAGCAGTATCACAGCCGATTTATAGTTTCTGCAGAGGTCCGGTGCTTATATCTCAACGTGTGTCTGCCTACTAGGCAATGCACGGTGATAAAACATCTGAAGTTCAAGATGTCAGTTCTGTTAATTTTTAGTAGAGAGATTGTATGCTAACCATGCGATTTTGAGGTGGCTACGTGTAGTTAAGCTAGACCAGTGTGCAAGTTGACAAAGGGTGTAGCAAGACCTTTCGGAGCCGGGGTGGAGTCATGCCGGGCTCATCAATTCTTATATTGACGGCCAACAAAAAAAAAAGCAGCCATTTGAAAGAAAAGAAGAATATTAATTTTGGGCGCACCTCTAAGCCGTTGGCCGCGGGCGACTGTGCCCCTCAATACGCCACCCACTGGTGGCACCCTTTTCGATACGAGAAGAATAAGGTCAGCTGTTCTTTATTTATCAAGCACGTTCGAGAACAGGTTCTACTATTTTAAGACATCTTGTTAATATACTCTCATTGTGATTGTCTTAGATTACACTATTCATAACTAAACTCTGTAAGGTTTAAAAAGTAGCCAATTTGTAACCGCAAAATTTCATTTTCTCCTACTGAAGCCGGGTATACCATAAATTTATGAATCTATATAAATTTTCTTGATTAAACCTAACATATCTATAGGGTGTCTGGAATAAAGTATCCGGCAAATGGCTCCCACAGCTCTGAACACAGACCTGTGGCCCTATCTCACCTACACGTATAAAGCGGTTGACCTTGGCCTTGTTTGTGATTTATTCTCATACACCTAGAATTTCGGGAGATGATTCAGTCTGAAAATCGTTGCTCCAATAAATCGATTGTTTCATGTGCGGTATGACAAATGGCGCCGTTCTGCTCAAACCACATGTCGTCCAGATCCGCACCGTCCAAGAACTCCGTAACAAAAGTCACTGCATTTCCGCCCTCATTTTCAAAGAAGTAAGGCTCGATCACGCTGCCTGACCAAAATTCGCAACAGCAGTTGCTTATTGTGGATGCATTTGTTTCTTATGGATTACGTGCGGATTTTCTGAGAACCAAATACGAGAATTTTGTTTGTTAACGAACCCATTTAGATGAAAATGCGCCTCAACGTTGAAGATTATTTGATTCGTAAAATCGGCATTCACTTCATTTTGCTCCGTCACCCACGCAACGAATTGCCAACGCTGTGAATGGTCTGCTGATTTTAACTCGTGAGTGCGCTGATCCTTGTAAAGGGCGATGCATTTAGAGGTATTTTTTTTAGTTTCAAATAAAACACTTAAAATAGAATTTACTCGATAGAAAAAATCTAACATTTACTTTTTAAAGATAATTTCGTTCAAATGTTGGCCGCGACTACGCTGTAGGTGGTCCATTCGGAAGGTCCAATTTTCTATCACTCTTTCCAGCATTTCTACCGTTATCTTGCGAATTACGCTAGTAATTTCGGCTTCCAAGTTTTGAAACTTAGCGCTGGCTTAGCGACAAAGGTTTTTGACTTCACAGTTGACAGGTTCGAAACGCGAAATTAGGAGCTCATCAAAATGATTTCTCAATGAAGCCATTGTTCGGGCGCTGTGTGTACCAAAGCACCGTCTTGCTGAAACTAAGTGTCGCCGATATCACGGTCTTCTATTTCAGGCAACAAAATGTCCGTTATCATGGTACCCTAGCGTTCGTTATTGAAGCCACCAGCCCTAAACCACACCAAATAGTACATTTTTGTGGATGTTACGGTAGTTTCAGAAAATCTTCGGGTTGCACATCACCATATCAGCACAAATGCGGCATTTTTGGTTCATTGACAGATCCATTGAGCCAGAATTGAGCCTCAATACTGAACAAAATTTGGCGCGAAAACAGCGGATCTTCATTGACATAAATTAAAGCGCAAATTCAAGTTTGGCGACTACAATTCTTGAACGAGCTGGATTTTGTAAGCATTTAAACCAAGATCCTGGCATAAAATTCGTCAGCTTGTTTCATACGAGAGTCCAATCTGCTGCGCATGGCGTCGAATCGATTGATCATGGTCTTCAGCTACACTCTCCACTACAGCCGCAATATACTTCTCACTACGGGCTGTATGTGTATTATCCAATAATTGACACATTAGGTGAACTTCCACCAAAAATTCAGCGTAACTTTTCCCATTTTGGTCATGGTAGTTCAAAATGATAACAAGTTCAATTGTGTAATAATCGGAATAATGCTAGATACATACTGTCCAATTTCAGAGTTGTCACTTGCGCCAAATTGGAATCGTGCAATCTTGTTGGAACACGCTGTAACATACTCGTTTAACAAAACTAAACCCTGCGATAAATGTGCAAGTTAGGTGTACAATTTTCATTTAGCAAAGTGTCGACTTAAGCCTGCCAGCATTTCGTTTCATGCGGATTTTACATATTTAGCTCATACATATCTATTTCAAGACAGAGAGAGAGAGCAGAGAGAGAGAAAGAGAGAGCAGAGAGATGTATATCTAAGAAAAACTTATTAATATGCAAGAAATCAACATGAGTTGAGTTGGGAATCTACAATATTAAAATTATAATTTACATTTGACCTTTTGCGGAGTGCAATTATTTGTAGTGCTTTTAAAATATATGTATGTATTTTACATATATGTATCTATAAAATAAAACTGCCATAAGCACACACAGATACTTTACTCTAACAGCTAGAATAACCAATGTACGAGTATATACTACAAGTGCACGGCAAAACATTTTGAAATGCCATTTAAAGGCTGCCAGTTGCACTTTTTATTTTTTATTTATTTATTTATTTATTTTTTTTTTTGTTATTTTTTTTTTTCTGCAAATGGGTTTCCGACCTTACGTCTTCTTCTATCTACAAGTATCTATCGTATCTCTATCTATGTTACTATCAATGTAAGTGTTTTTGTTGGATGCCACATTTGGACCATATCTCTATGGGTGAGAAAATTGAAGACTAAAAGAGTGAAATTCCCCTTTCATTATATTTGAAAATACGTAAACGAGGTTACATGGCTGCTTGAATTTTATAGTGAACGAGACAAGTGAGTAAATGTTGCCAAGCCAAATGGAGGCAGGGAACTACTGTTGGAACTACTACTCCACACACTATTAGTTGGCTATGGCTGTCTGGTCTATTCTGTTCTGGTTTGGTTTGGTTTGGTTTGGTCTGGACTGGGTCTGCACTTGGCTGTTAGTTGGTGAGAAACTCAACTGCATATGCATTTGGTGTCGTGTCATCCACTCGAGCAAAACGCTGAGTGTGCAAAATGTAAAATTCCACAAACAAGAAAAAAAAAAGACTACTAACAAAAATTAGTTCATGTGTGTGTGTGTTTGGGTTTGGGTTTGGGTTTTGGTGTGTTTGCAAACAAATTTGTCAATAAAATAGTTTTGAAAACATGAAAACACATAAATATACTTTCTAACTAGCATTTTCGCACATATGTATATTATATGAAATATAGTTATAATACCTACTCTTATGTGTCTTTTCATGAAAATTAAAACGGAGCGGTTGAGCGAAGTGATGTGCGTGGGAATATTTTATTTAAATATCTAACTAGAAAAGTGTGCGTGATATATTATTTAGTTTGAGTTTGAATTTAGTTTCTGCATTTGACAAAAAACAAAAATTACATTTTAAAAGATTTTGATTTAGTTTGGTTTGGTTTGGTTTGAAAAACTTTATCTCGTTATTTCAAAATATAAAAAAGTTTCAAATGAGATAAAGTTAATTTTGCTTTGTTATATAATAATTAAAGAACTATAACTATAAAAATTAACAAAGAGTCAGAACTAATTAGATACTCAAACAATTCAAGTTTTGAAGATACGAATTCAGATATATTTTGAAAGATTGAACATTTTTCTGTCCTTAACTTTGACTGTCAAACATTGAAAGATTGCCTTAACTAGGGACGGATGCAGAGCCCTCTCTTGGGTGCGAAGCTCTATTAATCTTTGTGTTGGGGTGGGTAACTCTACAAAAAGAAAAAAAAACATATATTATGAAAATGAAAGAATTTTTGAACTGCTCCAAAATGCTGTTGGGAGTGAACGTTCCCCAGTTCAACCTGGATCTGCCAATGCTTTAACAAATATATGTGCATTGTCATATGCAATATCAAACTGCATTGTCGAGCCTTTCATTTTTTAAGGAAACGGTAGGTCAATGAAGACCGTTACTTAAAGATGCTGAAGAAGTTTTTCATTTCAGAATTATGCCGAAATAGAACTACTCTCAACTCTGTGTGGTTTCAGCAAGTTGGTGCAACTTTAGCACAGAATTGCAGCGAAAATTCATACCTCCAGATCTTACTTGAGCCGAACTGGTAAATTTAAACCGAACCGGTAAACCGTATCGATAATTTTTCTTCTTCTTAAGTTGGCTGTCACTGTCATTGAAATGCATGCCAAGTTTGAGCGGTATGCGATAATTAGTCTATGTTTGACAGCTGCTTGTTTACGACGCGAAAAGTTTGTATGGCGATTTTGAACATGAAAAAAATAAAAATTTAACAATGAGTTTATCTGAAATTTTATGTTTCCAATGGAATAACGGCAACGGAATCATTCAAAATGTTACAAAAGTGTTTAGAGGACTCGAGAACGCAAGTATTTGAGTGGCATAAAGCATTCAGTGAGGGTCGTGAAATCGTAGAAAACTTGCCTCATGTAAATCGTCTATCCACTTCTGTTCAACGACAAAAACATCGCAAAAGTGAAAGTGAAAATTGTGCTCGAAAATCGTTGTATTGGCATTAGAAAGATAGCAGAGACACTCAACATATCTTATGAATCGACTCAACACATTTTGGTTGATGTTTTGGGTATGATTTTGTTTTGTTTTTCATTTTTTGCGCATTCCAGCTTGATTGTGACGGAGTTTTTTGGCCAAACATGAAACAAAAGTCATGGCACAACCAGCGTATTCAACAGATTTGGCAGCCTGTGACTTTTTTCTGTTTCTGAAATTTAAAAATCCGATCCACGAGTCCACGTCATGAGTCGATTGATTACATGAAAAAAAAAATCGCACAAGAAACTAAAGGCTATACCGGCCGAGGCGTAAAACAAGTGTATGGAAAATTGGATTAACCATTGGCATGCTTGTATTAACTCAAAAGGAGCCTATTTTGAAGGCGATAATAATGATTTGTATTAAAATGCATAAAAATGTGTTTTTTTTTAATCAGTCCTGGTCAATTTTGATAAATAAGCTGATTTTCAGGAATTCCACATTCCGTTAGCTCACTTGAATGTTTGTATATAATATTCTCCATTGACAGTTTGACCTTCTGGAACAATACGCTTGGAATCATAGAAAGTTATTAACATTGTCTTGATTCTTGACTTCTGAAAATGCAATTTTTTATGGTTCGGCTAGTCTTTTGACTTCCATTCTGCAGATGGTCTCGATTAGTTTCAGAATCATATTTAAAACAACATGTTTCATCTCACCAGCTATGATCGAATCAAGAATATCTAGATCGTTTTCAGTTGTTGAAAGTATGTCTTTGCAATGCTCTACACGAGCGATTTTTTGATTATCATTTAACTGATGTGGAACAAAACGTGTTCTTCTGCCTGCATTCTCACAGTGAAATTTGCATCGATAGCGATTATTTCACTTACATTTTTCACTAACTTAGCACGATTAGATGCTTCGGGTCGTCCAGGTCTTGGATCATCATTGGATCATCATGACCGTTTTTGAATTGTGTAAACCAGGTGTTATTGTGGGAGCCTATTGAACTACTGGGACTTCTGCCGAAGCTATGGAAATGCCGAGGAGGAGAAGACGGTCGAGCATTTGTTATGTCATTGCCCGGCCGACAGTAGGAAGAGCTTGACGTTACTAGGGCGCTCCTTCCTGGATAACCTAACGAAAATTTCGGAAAAAGAGATCAAACAGTTTTCGACGTTCTTGACACTGACAGAGTGGTTCTTAGAGTAGCTGCGGTAGAAATAGAAAAGATATATGGTATCACAAGAGACCTACGCTGGCCTAAGTGACAATATGGGGTTCACTCATGTTGGCCATCCTAACCTAACCTAACCTAACCTAAACCACTTGTAAACCTGAGTTCGACTTATACAATCATCATCATAAACTTTTTTTCAACAATTAGTCTCAGTCTCATCAATTTTTTTACCGAGTTTAAAACAAAATTTTATATTTACTCTTTTGTTTTTACGACATAACTACAAAAAATGCTGTTATTAAAACGTGTGTCATTTTGTAATCTATCAAACGATTGGCATGAACTTAGCTGCTTTCGAAAGAAGAAAAATGTAGCTTTCTAACATTGCCAACATTTAATAGATGGTGCTACGTATTCTATGATTTAAATTAAAAGTTCGGCTATTTTTAGATCAACCTTGTATTGTACTTTTGGATGATTTAAATTGATTTAAGGGCGCGTTTAGCAGAATCTTTTACTAGCTGAATACTGATTAATATTTTTTCAAATAAATATACGACTATTACGAACGCTTGAACTGAAACTATTCCAATTTATTACCGAGCAGTAACATTTCTGATACCAATGACAATTTTTGACTGTGATAATTTTAAATCGTAGCAAAATTCTGTACAACTGAGTATAAATTGAAAATACTCATATTCAGCTACTTTGTGCTTATTGAATTAAAAAAAATTTTTTTTTTCATAAATTAAGTATCCAAAGGGATATTCAACCAGTTGCTTGCCCACACGCACAAGTTGATCAATTTCGAAATTCGTATAATAAATTCAACATCGAAATTAAACAAATTGCGCACCAATATAAATATGTGCGTCCGCGAGTATCTCCATAAATTATTTATGATTACGGAAGCGCTGCCAGTGGATTTAAATGCATACGATTGAGCACTTATGTAGTTTGTATATGTTTACATACATTTACTATGTACTTGGTATAATTAAATGTGTTGGCGATGCAAATTGCGAAAGAAAAAAAACGAAATGTATCTGCGTGTCTGTTTCGCAGCAGATTTTAATAAAAGCACAAAAATATTTAGCCATAAATGCATGAATGCTCTATAGCAACAACAACAACAACAACAACAACAGTGATTTAACGAGCAAAAACAACAACAATAAAAATCATGAAAGTCGTATCTGGAAAATCTGTACATACAATAATAAAAACCAATATGAATTTACATCTATTGTAGATACATAGATACATATATGCATATAGTAGATACGTATATGGTAAGTCTGCATGCAAATGCGCATAAAAAAACACTCAATAATTTAAATGGCGATAAAGTGAAGAAGTGGAGGCTAGCTCAGTAAAAGCTGTTGTGAACCTATATATATGTACATACATATACATATATTTGTATAATATAAACCATATCTTTGCATCTTTGTACAAATGCGTAACTCGAAATGGCATTTCAATGTGATATTGAGTACACGCATCGTTGGCCATTGGGAAAATAACGCGCGCGAATTCATCTGCATCGCTTGATGCGATTTCTGTGTCCTCGCACGGTTTGGCTTCATTATAACGTCGTCGTTGTCGTCGTCGCCGTTCCAAAGACGTGCTCTACTTATCAATGCAGTTGATGTAAGTTCTATGTACATACACCGAAAGAAAATTTGGAAAAAAAAAAATGTTTGATTGTCAAGTGTAAAAACAGGATTCCGTTGCCAGCAGAAGGTCCATGTGCTATTTACAATTACCTTTGCAAGCCAGGCATTGTAAATAGTTACATCTACTCTGCTTGCTAATCAAATTTAATATCGTGCCGATGACTCAGTTGGATTTTAGCTAAATCAAGTTTGTATGCAGAACTCAATGTTGCGGCAAATGACTTACAAACATTTTTATTTTCAATTCTTTTGTTGAGAACGTTTCCCAGAGGTGGGTATGGATTTGTATGGATGATACTCCTTAAAGTTGACTTGTTATACCGACGTGGGAGTCCTGATCGCGAACGCCGACTCCTAAGAGTCTCCATACATTTTTTTTAAGAAGATTTCTTATTCAATAAATACTGAGAGTGCAGTAACTACAAATGGGGCAAAAGAAGTATTTGGAGACTACTCCTAAAATTAGTCTCCATACAATTGTGGCCCCAGAAAATCTCCATAGCTACGAGTATTTTGAAAACTTATCGATGAAAACTGACGAATTTTTGTGCAGACACTCTCATATGGGCAGTCTATTTGTAAGACGGTTAAACCAGGGCCGTCCAGAGGGTAGGCTAAAGTGGGTAAATTATAGCGAGGCCGGCCTTTTTTAGAAGCTGTTTTTATCGCATTTATACGAATGCAAAGCAGTTCATACGGCATGTAACAATAGTGGACTGCTATGTTATAGTCCCGAGCCCGGATATCCTAGCTACACCTAAAACCAATTTATTACAGACCGATGAGCCTATTCTCATTTCTCAAAAAAAAAAGAAAAACTAACGCCCAAAAACGCATGCATACAAAAATGGTATGTTCACTAAAGCGCCTCTATATAGGTTAGTATATAAAATAGAGGTTTGACCTTATAGGAAAGAATAGATGCAATATATGTATAGAAGAGACCTTCAACCCGGTAGCTATTACAGAAGCTTTAAGAGTTTTGGGAACGAACGGAGCCCTAGGTGGGTATAATCGTTCGTTTGCAGATCTAGGTATATACAAATAGGCAAGTGCAAATCGTTAACACCTTTTTTAATGCTTGATTTTTGTTGTTGTAGGAAAGATTGCGAAGAGGAGCAAGAACTAATGTAACAAGTAACGCTCTCGGCCAGTCACAAAGCCCTGAGATCTCTCTCTCTCTCTCTCCCTCAGCTCTCTCAATTTACTAAAAAATAACAGCAAACAGTTTAAGTGAGCGACGGCATAGGAATAATCAACAGTTGAAAATGTGTTGTTTTAGTTTGTATACACACACTGAACAAGAGTTCGAAGTGTCACCAACTTCACGCTGCTGTAGCAATGAAACGGCTAATGACAGCGCGCTCTTGTTTTGTCAAGCGTCAGTCTGTTATGTTGTTTTCAAGCCTACGGATGCATATCGTTTTACGTCGCAGTTAAAAAAACTCATCAAAATGGAATTCAAGCGCAACAGAGTTATTTGGCTGGAAAATCGTAACCAGCCATTATTAATGAGCTACGTCATTTACGTGTGAACAAAATCGGACCATTACACTTTACAGTGATACTGATAGCATCAAAAACCGCCATACAGGAGAATAACCAAAAATAAAAGAAACATCAGCAGAAATGGTTAGAAATGTGAAGGCCAGAATTCAACATAATCCACGACAAAGCGCAGTTCAAAATTACAGCATTTTTAATTGGTAACACTTCGAGCGCCGAACCCTGTATATATATACAAATATTGTAGAAGAAGTGGCTTTGTTGCTATTTTAAAAGAGATTCTAGTGATAAAACAACGGCATATTTTCAGCATTACTATATTCGTATGCTGTTTTCCTCATGCTAAATTTTATAATTAAACTAAAATAACTGAGACAAACTTAGTTTCTAATCAAAATACGTTTGTGTATTTCTCTGCTTAAGATTTTACGATTTCCTATATTTAACAATCTTTTAGAAATTTTTTTCCATTTACAAATCGTATCAGTTTTTCGAAATGACGTTGATGTTAATGAGGACAACTATGTCGTTGCTATTGATGTTGTTATTGTTATTGCAACTGCAGATACTTGGTTGATGCTGCTGCTGCTGCTGCTGCTGCTGCTGCTGTTTCTGTTGTTGATGTTTACATTTGAATAATTTATGACACAATAAAAACGTAGCACTGCAAATGCCTTAAGGTGTTTGTATATGGGCGTTGGGCGGTAAACATGACGACTATGACTATAACTACGACTACGGCGACCGCACATAAAGCTCAAAAGTTGCCTAAGAACACAACGAACATTGCTGTTTTTGTGTATCTGTCTATCTTTGCTACTATAGAATATCCGCATAAATATGGCAAGCAGTTAGATACATTTATATAGATACAGTTACTACTATGTTGTACTAAAGTCAAAAGCGTTTTTATTCATTCGCTTCGTGCTTTTATTTAGTATTGTTGGTCGTTGTTTGGTTTCCTCATTGAAAAGAGAAATGATAATTGGCTGCTGAGATTCAAGCAGAATAAGAAGAAGAAGCAGCAGCAGCAACAGCAGAAAATAGAAGTCAAGCATAGAAAAAAACGAAGAAAAATGGGCGGATATTACGGGCGTTGGCAATACTCTGTTGGCAAAGATGACGTTGACATGGAAGCCACATGGAATAGAAGAAATTCCGGACAAAATAAGAAAAAAAACTTGTATGCATCTAAATCAGTGGTAACAGTTTCAACAAGCTGAAAAGGGAATATAAATTGCCTCTTAAATATGGAATAAGTGTTGCAAAACTGTGTACACCCGCAACCGCATACACACACAGATACGAAAAAAAAGACACATACAGTCCATTCATTCGCATACAAACAAAATTACGCGGCAACAAACTAGCAAACATAGATACACACACACACACACACACACACACACACACACACATACATGGGTATATATGTACACTGCAAAGCAAACATACAGCAGTACTACTACTCTGTATAGATACACAAATATAGCCAGCTATACAGTCAGTGAAAGAAATAACAGAAAACAGTTATAAACATTAATAGATACAAGTACATGAATATATATTTTGTACTGCAAAGGCACTGAAAGAAAAATTAAAACATTTAAAATTACTATTTTTTAATATAATTCTATTAATTATTCGAATGATTCTATTATTCTAATAATATTTTAAAATATTTATAAATTTTGCAATAATGCATCTCAGTAGTAAAGCTTTTACAAAACATGTTGCCTACTTTTAGGGGTGTTAAAAAGTGTCTGAATTTAAGCAAGCTAGAGTTTTGTTGGTGTTTTATAATCTTTCGCTTTTTGGTTTAAATATATTTATATGAAAACATTTTTGACGTGATAAAGTCTATTAAATCGATGAATGCCGCCAAATACGAAAGAGCCATGCCCCTCACGTTCCGCCACGAAGGCGGAAGCATTGGCATGAAGCATTGGCTTGTGAAAGCTATAGTTATGTATGTGTGTGTGTGTGTGTGTGTGTGTGTTTGCGTATCAGTGTTATCTAGCGCTCGGTGGGGTGCGGCTATACCTCATATACGATCTTGTTATTGTTGTACTTGTGGCTGCTGTTGCTGTAGCTGTTGTTGTTATTTTTCTTGAAGCTTTTTGTTGTTGTTACATTTTATATGCGTAAATATATTAAATTGCTTATTTAATAGACACTCAAGTAGGAGCTCACTAATGTAAATGAAAGCGTGAGGGGCGCGATACATTGATTAAATATGCACGAGTAATATATATTTGTAGTTGTATTTAATTGAAATATTAAAAAATTAAATTTTTTTGTGTTTGATGCCGGCAACGCCAAACTATATAGAAACGCGTTTTATCTCTTTCCCTCGCAGCATGCATTTTTAGTAGTAGGGACAGGATGAAGGAGTGGCAGGAAAAGGAGAGGAAAGGGGAAGGGCAGAACGACGTCTGCCAGGGTACAGCTAGGCAGACATCAACAGGCACGAAGTCAAAATGAACAAGCGAAATAATAGAATCAATACGCAGCACGAAGGCAGCAGCTTATTTGCACCTAGTCTATTGTAATCAGTTTTCATCAATGTTTTCTTATGACGCTATCACGTAAAATTATCGTCCGTAAACCAAGTTTACAGTCAACCACTTTTTTTTTTACATTTTAACAACAAAAACACTATCAAAACCACATTCAACTGATGCGCGACAACATATTGGCAAGTGCGCCGAAAACAGTTTCGAGCCTAACGTAGAGCTGCTCGACTGACATGCACAACAATGTGAATTGCTCTTTACAGCATGACAGAGATAGAGCATAGTTTTTTCTCTATTGTTCGAACTAAAAGCAACGGAACCAAACAAACGGAAAGAAACAAAAAAGAGAGCAGCTATGCGCAGTAAGTTACTTTACACAGCCACACAAAAAAAAAGTGCACTTTCGGACCCAGAGATAAGACAATGTTTATTATACGTTTTTTGGGTCGCGGAATTCGAATCCACAGTCCATTAAACCCCATCACCTCAGGTTTTAGAGATAACCTCAAAAAACTTCAAAATTCGTGTCCAAAATTTTAAAATCAAGAAAACTTCTGATCTATACCATGACTACTACTACTATGTTTATGGGGTCGCTGAAATTGAATCTGAAATCTATTTAATCCCACTATGTCAGGCTTTTGACATAACCTCAAAAAAATACTCAAAATTTGACACCAAAATTTTAAAATAAAGTAAAATTCTAATCTAGTATAAGTCTTATCATGAGTACTTAATATTTGGGGTCTGAGGTTCATTTGACCCCAAATTCTTAGGTTTTTGTGATAACTTCGAAAAAACCTCAAATTTCGAACCCATAACCAAGATAATAAATCATAAAAGCAATCAGTATTAATGCAAAATATCATTTAACTCAAGGCTCTTCAAAATCACAAGTACTTAAACGTAAAAACTTCCATAACCCTATAGCCCATAACACCGTAACGCCATAACCGAGGGAATAAATCATAAGCAAACTGTATTACAGAACTTATGAGAGCTATATGATGTACGAAATCGTCGTGGTGTACATTCGGTAATGCTAATGCCGACGGTCCGAGCAATTAAAGTTGTAAGAAAAATATATCTACTGTAACACTCGTACAAATTAATGAAGTTGGGGTCATGGAATCATGAGGTTATGAATAGTAGTGGATGGACATTTTGGGGTGCAAAGCTTTTTAAGAAATAGTCAACCATGTAAAATTTTTCCCATAACACACATTGCCTATGATTTGTTAGTCATGGGGTTATGTGGTTATAGGGTTATGGAAGTTTTAGCTTTTAAGTACTTGGGTTTTCAAATTTCAAATTTTGGGTCAAATTTTGAGGTTATGTCTAAAGCCTGACGTAATGGGATTAAATAGGTTTCAGATTCGGTTTCAGCGACCCCAAAAACATTAAATAGTCATGGTAAGACTTATAGATCAGAATTTTTCTTGATTTCAAAATTTTGGCCGCGAATTTTGAGGTTTTTTCAGGTTATCTAAAAAACCTGAGGTGATTGGATTAAGTGTACCTCGGATACGAATTCAGCGATCCAAAAAACGTATAATAAACATTGTCTGATCTCTGGGTCCGAAAGTGCACTTTTTTTTTTGTGTGGCTGTGTTATTATTTATTCACAACCGATTAAAGAAGTGTAGTAATAAGGTAGCGTAATGTAATGGGCCCGCAACCAACGCCAACTTGTGGCGTCCACGACCAATCAGCAGAACCGATAAACAAGAGATCTAGAAGAGTTGTTATCGCCTCAGGTGCTGTGTTCGTTCTTTTTTAAACAATTAATGAATGTCTGAGTTTATCCGTGATGGTCGTTTGTAAAAGTTCACACGAGTAAGAAAAATTATTATTACAAACGATTTAAATGAGCCAAACAGCTCACAAACGTCCGTTAATGATGTATCTTCTGGGTAGCCTTTGAACATCTGTGCCGGAGTGAGAATATTGTGATAATTAAATCACTAGAATGGTAAAAGAGGCCTTAATTCCCTGCTCCGCAAAACAAATTTGATTATAGGAACACTAGGATACGACAATATCCTTCTTGATGAATACAAGGGTGACATCTCCGCAATACAGAAAATGTTCTAAAAAGGCATTCAATTGTTTAAGGAATCGTCTCCGGCTACAACCTTGAGGCGGAGAAGATATTTATTGCCAAATGACACAAGTAGTATGTTGGACGGCGTGATTTTCATCACCTCTCCATCTGGGGCAGGCATAGCTACTGTGAAAATAGAGAAGAAGATAGTTCCCAAGACCCTGCGATATCCCCGCTAGAACTGGATGAGTGACTGTTCGTATCCCGACAAAAAAGAAAAGAAAACAAGAAAAACAGTCTATCCTAAATCTTGGAAATGGATGGCAGCAGACTTTCCGGCCGGTAGAACTCAGGGGTGTTTTCATGGTTATACTTGTGGATCATGGAGATAACTGCGAACTTCCACAGGAATGTAAACTGTTGTATGATGGCCTTAAAGATAAACACTATAAAAAGTAGAACACGCTTAGCAAGTGCCTACAGCGTTTCGGCTTAATTTTACTTGACTCTGTATGCTACTTCATTCTTCATGTAGCGTGAAAGAACTAAAGAGGTGGAAAGGCTTGAGATGGCTAAGGTGTTGACATGTTCCTTATCAGAATTTATAACATAACTGTAGAACATAATCGGTGTTTTCTTGGTAACTTCCGCACGTCTACAGTGTCCGCCACATATGTATGTCCAAATAGACTCTCTGTTAGACATAATCAGTATTTCCTCAGTATATCCTTCGTACAGATCTTCTGTACAATCAGTCTTTACGCAGTACCCATTACAGGTACCGTACACGATACGTTCACTCACTCACTTACCCACAAAAAAAAAATAAAAATATTCTCTAACGATTCTGGACATCCGAGGAACAAACTTCGTGCAATAGAAAACTTCGTTACAAACTTCGTTACTATTAATGTTCAATATGGGAATGTGACCAATCGGCTGTCGATTTCTAACATGTCCGTTTGTGTTAATGGAGTACAAAATCAACGACTCTAAATTATCATCTCAGATAATCAAACCATTTCTTACATGTAAAATTTTTCTTTCAGTGCATTGCGCATTTGAAATAAACTGCGCGTGTAATTGTGTGCAAGCGAAAAATTGTTACTCTTTATGTTTTCCTTTTGACTTGAATTTTCCTTTACGTAGTATATATTTTCTTAAATTTTGTTGTATTTTTTTTATGCTTCCTGTACGGCATAAAAGCAATTTCTGTTGTTGCTATACGCGACTGTGTGTATGCGTATTTGTATGGCATAATACTTACATGTAGAAGTACAAACTCATAGATACATGCAGACAGACAGACAGACGTACACTACAGAAGCTACAAGCCAGCAACTCAAAAGTTATAGAAACCGACTTACACACATAGACAAAAAAAAAAGGAAAGAAAAGAAAAGAAAAGAAAAAAAACATGTTTCAGCATAAAATCGACTCCCATGGCGCTATTTTTAACGCCAGCCCATATGCCCACTCATCTGACTATGATGCTACTTCATACATACATACATACGCCCTTCCATAAATAAATATCTTCTCAACTTGTCTTCTTAATTTGTGCAAGTGCCTTTCATCGCCTTATATCATTTTTCTTTTCTTTTCATTATTATTTCCGCTTTTTTCATTTTTTTTCTTCTTATTTACGAGCGCTGACGCGCATTTTCGAAATTCATTTTGTGGTTCATAATATGAAAAAATTTCAATTAAGACTTTTCCACGATTTTAGCTTTATCATTGCCCCAAACTCAGCAATCTATTCATTTAGTTTCGCACTATGAACATGATGACTACCTTTAAGATATTGCTGCTGCCACTAAGATTTTGTGAATTTTGAGATACATTAACATATATCCTTAAGTATACATCATACATTAACACATACATGCACACATATATATTGTATATAGAGTCAGTGGCTTAGTTAGATGGATTACAACGGGGGCTTCAAATCTGCTTTTTTTTAAATTCTTTATCTTTGTAATTGTTTAAGTAATACGCGTACATAAAGTCTCGAACAAAGTTTTAATACTCTTCACGCAGAATGTGAATAGTATTAAATGAGCGCGATTTATGCACTAGAAGTTATAACTCCCATACAAAAACACTTTGTATTTATTTTGTTGTATCGAACATTGAACATGTTTGAATTATGAATCAATTATTTTAATACGTACTCTTCACATAGAGTGTGAATAGTATTATAATTTATTAACAATGTTTCCAACGCAATAAAGAAAGCATTGGAGATACCATAAAGTATATGGAGCAATGAGATGAGTCAATCTAGTCATGTCCGTCTGTATGCCTTTGGATTCGTATCCACCTTATTCCACACAGAATAGAATTGGTAATTTATTTAGAGTTTTAGATACATTTGTGTTATCAATATCCACTGGTATACTATTTATACACTATTTATACACCCAGTGTTTAAACTGTTTAAATATTATGCAAAGGCATATGATTAAAGAGATACTGTTTTTTGCAGCATAGAACGGTTATGGATTGGTTTGTCTCGTAATGTACTATCTTACGTATTTGGCGCTACAAACGCTCATAAGCGCACGTAGGAAGGCGCACCAGTCCATTTGGTGTCAGTTGGTATTTCCTGGGGTCGTTATAAAAGGGGAATCGTATATGAGGCTTCCTCTGTGTTTTTACTGGTAAAAATTTAGCGGTGGCGGAAACCAAACCCAACGCACTAAACCTTAATTAAGGGGGGTTACCCAGGGGTTACGTATCCTAACGGACGTTTGTGAGCTGCTTGTGTTGTTTTCCCAAGTGAATCAATAACTTTCTTCACTAAGGTGGGTTTCTGCAAATGACACCCATTTGGCAGTAAAATAAAATAGCAGCAACAAAACAAACAACTTTCGCATAATCTTAAAATTTTTTTTGTTGTGTTCAAAATGGGCCCTATTTGATGCAACACAGTGTTTTTTCCAGTCTTCTAAATACTTTTTATAGGCGCTTTTCGGCATTTTCACTCGTTTTTTCTCCTCCATTATGATGCCTGTTGATATGTTTGCATCTCAAACTCATAGACCCATGTCACCCATGTTCCATTAAGTTCCATTAATGCGGATATCAAATTGACGCGATCCATGGTACTGTTTTTATAGCAAATTCATCTCTTTTTGAACGAGCTAAGCGTTAAAGCGCCTCATGCCCAAATTATCCATCAAAATCGTACAAACGAACCCGTGAGCAATGGTCAGATGACGAGCATCTTTCTTAAGTTGGAGTGGCAAGTATCGAGCAAATTTTCCTTGGTTTTTCGATGTTTTCGTCAGCTCACTTACTGTATTTAATAAAACTGTTTTTAAAAAAACCCTCTTAGCGAGTCGTAAAAATAATAAAAATAAAATATTTTAGACAAACTCCATGTTTAATAGTTTCGTGCATGGTAAAAAGTGTAGCGGACTACAGAGATGTACTAAATAAATGAGCTGATGAAAACTGATCGACATAGATTAGTTTGATATAGTAATTGGGAACAGTGCTGCCAACTTACGAGAAAAAAAATATTTTAAATAAATCATTAGGGCGGAATTTTTAATTTTCAAATTCCCAGTACTATTTTAAGCTTAAATAGGAACATTGAAAACTTGAAAAGCTTTTAATGCTATAGCAGCAATCTTAACGAGTTTTTTTTTGTATTCAATTAAATAATAAACTCTTAAGAAAACAAAAGATAATGTTAACTTCGGTAAAAACGAAGCTTCAATACTATTCACAAATTACTATCAAGTCTTTTAATGCTCTAGTTATAACTTGTCGCCTTCATTCCATTTTAGGACTTCGATATTATATTAGGAAATTGACATTTTCAAGATATGCTATTGCTGGAAATATATTTAGAAGTGAATTTCAAGACTTCACAATAGTAATAAATCAAATGCGTGTATCCCTGCAGTATAAATAGATGGACTGTTATCGTTGAAAAATCGGTTACTTTTGTCTTATTTATCGGATGAGTACAACATCTGCTAAATACTGAACAGATGGACAGTCATATGCGTAAACTCATAAAAAATAGAAATTAGAATAAAATTTTTGGATGAATTCCGTAGAAAAAAACGAAATTAATATGTTATAATATGAATAATGTTAATAAAAAATTTCAAATTTGTTTGCTTTGGATTTGCTCTCGAAATTATAAAGTCACGTTGGTAGCTCTAAAACTAATATCTTTCAAATATATTTATTCGATGGTAGAACTATGCAATACGTGTTATATGCTGAATAGCTAGGATACGAGGGTGGAAAAAAAGGTTAGCTCGAAAACTAAAATTATTTATTCTATAAATACCACAAAATGTACGGCTGCTATTTATGGGATCTATACCGGATTTCAGATCGATATCTTAAAAACTGAGGGAGTAGTTTTGAATCACACATTACTAGTTCGATTCACATCGTTGAGCTGATCGATCCATAATATATACTCGTGTACATTATGGGGTCTCTGAAGCTTGCTTTAATGCATCACAAACACCGTGACAAAATTATAATACTATTTTCAATCTGTGTGAAGAGCATAAAAAAAATCATTTCCCTACAAACTCCTTCCCTTCCCTCATCCGTAAATGCTGCCTACGCCGCTGTACAAATTCAAACATGGGTCCAGTATCGTAGACCTACGACATTATATTTACTACATAGCAACACTTTTGTTTGTTAGCCGGATGCAATTTTAATCTACCGGAATGCGGCATAGAGAAGCAGATACAAAACATATAAAGAACAAAAAACATTTACAATATATACAATATATACAAGTACATACAATACACAAGAGCACAAGAACAGCAAACATAAACGTATACATATAAATATTATACACCGGAGAACATTATATTTTAGTTTTTGACCCAAAAATGTCAGCGGGACATGAGTTATCGCCGTCGCTGTCGCTGTCTCTGTCGACGCGGTATACGCGGTCTCCATTGCCAACGCAATCGCCTATCGCCATCTTCGTTTCGGACGACAAAAAAAAAAAAGAGAAAAAGAAGCAGCATCACTGTCGGCTCGTTTGGTAGTCGTCGTCGTTGTCGTCGGCGTAACATTCTTGTTGTTGTTGGTATTTTGTCTTTATTTTTGTGTCTGTGTGTGTGTATGTGAGTGACTATGCGTGTTACCTATAGAATTATGTTGGTGCCTCCTGCTCGCACTTAGGCTGTGTTTGCAATGTGCGTAAGCGTTTTCTTACAGCAGCCAGTCTCGTCTCGTTACCTATAAATGTGACTTTTATGCACACTTTTTTCACCTACACACATCCATACATACATACATACATACATCAGAAGCATAGAGCAAAAAGGCAGCCACAACCACGCGCTGTGTTGTTATTCTTGTTGTTGTGGTTGTTGTTGTTGTATACGACCTGGCGTGCCAAGGCAAATCTCAACTCGCGGCGGCGACAACTTGAGTTGAGATACACCGAAAAAAAAATGCTGTAGTAAATCTAAACAAAAATCTAGAATGGCTAGAATTGAAACAATATGCATAAAAATATTGAAATTAACCAAGTTAACTGCATATTAAAATTTTTACTATTTACTATTTAAAGAAAAAGTACACAAATTATATAAAATATTTACACGCACACATGTTTTGATCATCTGTCCCTTTCACTATAATATGAAGCCTTAAAACAGTTGAACCATTGCTTTTTGTTTTTTTCTCAATTAAATCGAAAGTATAGTAAGCAAGATAAAAGAGACAAAGTAATTTTATGATTTAGATTCATTCCATTTTTTACGTTACGTTCAATAGATCTGTTTGGAATGTAGCGTGTTTTTTAAGAAATAAAGAAGGAAATCAATCAATCTTTCAGTTAACTCTACATTCATTCAAATTTATGACAAAGTGTTACAAGGGAGGAGGTATAGTAAAAATAATTTCAAATCATCAAAAATTTGATTCACGTTCAAATATTCCATATAGGAACAGATCAGATCACTTTAAGGCTAGCTACTTGCAAATCTGCCCTCCCCATTTTTGAGTTTTTGTATGAACATTTTTTGTTTTTAAACAATATAAGGAGCATTTAACAATGTAATATTACTGTAGCCTAAATGACTTGAAAGCTTTTCACGTATGAACTGTCGTTAGATTTGTGTAGAGTGACATAGGACATGTAGAGTGACATGTAGTGCATATATATTGCGAATAAATAAGAGGGTTTTTCTTTAATTTTTTAATATTACTGTAGCCTAAACGAATGATGCTATATAAAAATATTGTACACTACGACATGCCCGCAAACAAGGCAAGTCGAACAATGCTTCCAATCAGCCAAAATCCATCAAGCCGTTTAGGCTACTGGGATACCAGTACGTTGATAGATTATTGCTGAAATTTAAAGAGAGATTCAACTGAAAAGAAGAATCTAACAACAAAAAACTTCACAGAATGTCATTAAAAAGCAAGAGAGTTCGGTAACATAGAAACAAATAAATTTAAATATGTTGCCAAAAAGATATATTTCAAACTGTATACCAAAATAAGGTGCCAAAATCTTCATGCCCATATTCAGTTTCTGAGTCACACGATACTTAGGAGCATACATAAACCCCAAATCCCTCTATGAACTGATATTTTAAGCCTCTTAGGGAGTTGGAAAGGAGTGAAAAAAGTCTGCTAAATTTATATATAATTTCATTCCAAAGATTCCAAAATAAATATACATTGCATACACGGATGGTATGCCGTTTAACAATTCATCATAAATAACTAATAAAATTTAGGAAAAACACTTTGGGCATTAGTCGCTTTGATAATAATACAATAATAATACGGCAAATTTAGGGCAAGCTTCTAAGGAACCATGTTGCCAACTGCCGTAGAGTATATTTGTCAAAACAACCAAAAATCGCAGTTTAGAAGCTGGAGTTGTAATATAAAATTACTTATATATGCATTGTAACTCTAGAAATATGATACAGAAGTGGGTTTTCCTAGAGCATGTCATATAGTATTTAAGAAATAGTTTAAAGGTACAACAAGGGACTAGAAGATTATGTAGGCGCACCAGCTATTGTTTAGCTATGTTTTTAATTTTTCCGATCTGTCTGCAGATCTAGCTTTCGGATCGATATTAATAGCATCTATATTATCGTTTCTAAAGTTATGAAAAAATTGTAGTTTAGCAGAAATATTTTGTAAATTTAGAATTTTTTTCTATTTTTCCGAGTTCTACGAACGAATGTTGTGTAATTGGATAGAATCTGTTTGCAGTTCTAGCTGTCCGATCGATATTGATAGCTTTTATATTGGTGAAAAATTTACGGAATAGCAGCATTATTTTGTATAAATTCAATGTTATGTAAAAAAAAAGAGACTTGCGAATTACAAATCCCTTTATTCACAAAAAATTTCGACTAAGCAGCCACAAATTGTATAAAAGAAACTTGATAAACTTAATATTTTTAAATATGTAGTTGTTAAGCAGCAACACAAATTTAGTGCAGACGCTGTTAGATTTAAGCTACACATTTCATTTTTTTCAGTGTACATAGTTGCTAGCATGGCTTGAGGGTGCATAGTAGGGTGAGTGCGCGCATATAGGCGCGCGTGTGTGGGCGCTGAAAATATAGCGTATAGCCCTATACTATCCTGTCACTTTAAGAAAGTCCTTAGCGCTTCGTGTCGACGTTTCGAGGCGTTTTTCATGTTGTACTCACTTAGACGCTGCCACCTAAAAGGCTGCTACGAATATTTCTTCTTATTATTTTATGCGTGTATGCGTTAGCAATACTTTACTCTTTACACATACGCACACAAACACACACACACACACACACACATATAGTTGTATAGAATTTTCTTCTACTTTCCTTTAAATACTACATATATGTGTATATAGCTAGCTATGTATATGGCTCACCTTTAAATTATGCGCTGAATGTAATGAAGCCGTTTTTTAATACGCAGCGTTGTCCTTTTGAACTTTAGCTATGGAAGATTTCCAATGCGTACTTTTATTTTAGTTATTTAGTTAGTTATTTATTTAGATTTTTTTTTTTATTTTATTGCGCACTTGAAACAATTAAAGGCTTACATATTTTGCCGCTTTTGTGTTTTTTTTTTGTTTGTTATCCATTTGCTTTATATGCAACAATTATAAGCATATTTTAAGCATATTTTTCCTTATAAGATTTTTTTTAACTTTTTCGTCTTGTTTCTTGCTTTACACAAAAATTTCTACACTTTTCCTTTCGTTTGTTCACAGCTTTGCTTTTTTTTTTTGGTTTTTCTGCACTTTTTTTTTATGTTGCTTTTGATTTTTTTTTTTAGTTTTCCTTTTTTTGATTATATTATTGCCGCTCTCCGTGCGTATCCGTGCGCGTCTGCTGTTGAAAGATGACAACGGCTGCTGTTTGGTCCTGACGCCTTGCTTGCCTTTCTCTAATTGCGTTAAAGCATTTTTTATGCAATTTCTATGCGCTCACAAAAGAACGAACGAATTTGTTGCTCTCCGCCGAAACACTTGCGCTGTCTGTCAAACTGAGTTATTTCTGCACAGATGCAGCTAACTCGCTCACACTTTAGCTTGCTCTTGACTTTGCGCTCACGAATTATGCTTCATCTTGGACTTCATCTCGTTCGCTGCTGCTGGAAATAGTTAGTTCAATTTTCGTTGTTGTTGTTTCTGTTTCTGTTAACATTTTCGTCATCGGCTTTTGACTTTTGTTCACGGTTCGACATTCAATTCGGCTCTTGCTCTCTTTCTTTCGCGTTTGTTGTTATTGTTATTGTTTTTGTTATTGCTGCCTGCCTGATGCTGCGCGAGCATATTTGTATTTGTGTGTGTATGTATGTATCAAATGAAAAAAAAAAAACTCTTCACGAGATATAAACCAAGTGACGAAAGCCTAATTGCAAGTCACAAAACTTCAGATATCAATTTTGTGACAAGAGATTTGTGTTTTTCATTTGAATTGTTAGATTTGAATGTAATATATAATTGAGCGTTCTTCATGTTGCTAATTATACTCTTCACACAAAGTGTGAATAGTATTATAATTTTGTCATGGAGTTTGTAACGCCTATATTCGATATCAGCATGACAAATCGATGTAGCCATGTCCGTCCGTCTGTCTGTGCGTTCCTGTCCTTATTGAAATATTCTTTTGAAAGTTGGTTTGGAGACTTTTTATAATTAGAAGCAGTGAAGATTCAAGATTAACCGCAATTTATCCACTAGAATGTACAGTTACAATACATAAACACATTGTCTTTACTTTATTGTATAGAGCGTGTTTGAATTAAAGCAATTATTAATGCTAAAATAATTATTGTTTTTAAATTGAGCAATTAATCTCAGATATTGTGTAAACTGTATACTTATATTAGTAAATATATGAGGCATCTATATCGGTATATCGACATCAACTGTCTAGCGAACTGCCTAACATTCCAGACGAGCCGAGTTCAACTCCCGTTCATTCCAAAATATGTTAAAAATTTTATTTAATTCTTTCTATTTCTAATTTCTAATTTCATGCGCAACAAAATTATACACAACCCTCTATTCCATTTACAAATATCAAAACATCGAAATTTATGCCAATCGTATATATAAATAAATTTTAGCTACATCAATAACCCGTGTCTTTTCGCTTAGGCGTGGCAGTATTCCACCTATTCGCAATAATGTCATTCAACAAGTCACCCAAGTAAGCGATCTTGTCTTGGAATTCGACAAACGACTCACATAGCGAACTCACATTTCCAGGATTTTACGAACATGTTATGGCAAGCTGAAACGGCTTAATTGTCTGTTACGCAGTAAAAGTAAACTGTCTTTGGCAAATAAGGTACTAGTTTATAGTCAAATTATTGTTCCATCATGGAGCTATGACATTGAAATCTGGAGCATAACTGCTAAATCTAATTAAAACAAAGTCCAAGCAATGCAGACTAAAGCCCTTCGAAAAATCTGTGGATCCGATTGGTTTGTGCGAAATAATAATATTCTTAGAGAAATCGGTCTACGAACAGTGATGCAGGAGATTAATCATCATTCATCGAGATGCAATGATCGCCTTGCTCATCACCCCAACCCATTGGCCTAAGCTATGCTGTCCAACTTATCTAAAAGAACACTTAAAAGACTGTACCCCTCAGTTTTTCTGTTGAGGAGCTCTTAATGACATTCGCATAATTTTTCATTCTAACATATCTTGCATATCAATATATAAATTAGTACATAATTTTTTTTCTTTTTCATTTTGATACTTTTCATTATCCAATGAAACGAATTATCGTTAAAGATATAAAAAAAAAACAACACAAAATGTTTATGCGGTAAAAGACAGTTTTTTTTCTTCGCAAAACGACGAACCCATTTATTTATCAGTTGGACAAGACGAGTTGCTCAATACTGTCCGCCTGTCTTTCTGGTTGTTGTTGCGATATTGTGGCTTCTTATGCATGGATACATCTAAGGGTCACACGGCCTTACTATGAGCGTGGTGGGCGTTGTGAGCTGTCATCTACAATATCTGTATATGGTCAAGGAGAATCTAAACATTGTTAAATCATTTGCGGATACAGGGATAGGGAACTGGGGAACGTAACCACAGACAGAAAAGAACATTTTTTTTTTGATTTTTATAAAAAAATATTCAAAAACTAACAATGTAGCATATACTACAATAAAATTGATATCTAGGGTGTCGCCTTTTTGTCTTGTTTTTTTTTTCACGGTGTTTTTTCTAAAAGATGTCTATGAAAACATACGCAAAAGTTTCAAAAAACGGTGAGTATAAGAGTTTATAGGTTTCTGTGCCCTTTATAGAACAACGATTAGTAAGACGGAATATGACAAAATTACAAAAATTGCACAGTTTGATACATACGATGCTATATTTTAGCTCACATGATTTTCACTAATAAAAATTAATTTTGTGCTAAAGGTCTCCCACGAGTCCTAAAACCCCACGGGGTCTGTATTTTCAACTCCCTATAGTTCGGAATGAGAAGATCGGCTTTTGTATGTGTCTACATTTTGTGAAAGTACGTTTCAAGATATTTTTAATGGCATATAACTCGTCTCGATCGAACTTATCAGTAAAAACTTCGGTAGTGCTCATACTGCAGCCACACAGCTGTTGGCTTTTATCACTGACGTGCACTACCGGCCACAGTGGTGTATGTTTAATGCTCCCGTTTGTTTGTATGTGTAGTTGATTTCATTCTTTTGCTGCGCATTGTTCTTCGTACTTGTGAGAGTGTATTGTGTTGTTGTTGTTTGCGTTCTTGTTTCTCCCATTTTGGCGCAAGCTCAGTTCTTGTTATTATTTGCCGTTGTTCTCAATTTGAGATTGTTTCTTATTGTCATTGTTGTTGTTGTTGTCTTTGTTGTGGCTGCTGTTGATACTCCGCTGTGTGTGTATGACAGTTTTGTCGGGCAGTAGCAATTTTATATACATATTTACGCAAGTACTATGAAACATAGATAGATACGTAGATACATCTACAACATCTCATACAAATACTCGTACTATACAACAGGAGGTTCTTTCAATCACAATATTTTAGTTTTTATGTCAGTTTATAAATATTGTGTAAAGTTGTTTGCATACTTTTTTAAGTTACAATAGCGAAATGTATAAGATCAAAAATCTTTTGATTTCGGGATGGTGTTTAACACTTTATTTGAATACGCTCCACACACACACGGTCGATCTAGACATTTTGGAGACTGGATGCATCTAGTTTTGTTGATGTAGACTTTTACTATTATATATACTTAAACAAGTATATATATTATTTATAAAAACGTAAGTAGGGTGGAGGAGGGGTGTTTGGTTCAAATTAGTGTTAACCGTTATTGAGCTAGCTGTGATTTTTGCACAGCGACTGAAAATCACTGGTAGCAGTTGCTACTCGATATAAATAACAATGATTGGACAGCAGTTGATTTTTTCTTCCAGAAAGTCACAGGTAGAAGTGAAGAATCTAGTGTTAGTATTGTTTAGTGTTTGGAATGCTCAACAAATTTATCCATAGACTTTTTAAGCTCGCTTATTGGGATGTTCTTTAGCAGCAGTGTCACGACTGTTTGTATGGCTGGAATGTCATCGTAAGATGCTCCTTTCGTTGCAGTTTTCATTTTTGGGAAGAGAAAATAATCGCACGGTTCTAGATCAGGCGAATACGGATGGTGACAAATCTGTTTTTTCATCAAAAATTCATTGACTACACGAGCGATTTTTTTATCATCATTTAACTGATGTGGAACAAAACGTGCACACACCTTTCTTTTATTCAAATCTTCAGTTAATATTTTGTAGATTGTACAGGAAGATGAATTTAATTCTTCTGCTAGCATTCTCACAGTGAAATTAGCATCGATAGCAATTATTTCACTTACTTCTACTAACTCAGCACGATTAGATGCTTCGGGTCGTCATCATTTAAATATTCACGAACGTTTTTAAATCGTGTAAACCATGTGTAAACTTGATTACGACTCATACAATCATCATCATAAACTTTTTTTTTTAACAATTTGTAAGTCTCAGCAAATTTTCACGGAGTTTAAAACAAAATTTAATATTGACTCTTATGGTTTTACGACATAACTACAAAAACTGCTGTTATTAGAACGTGTGTCATATTGTAACCTAACTAACGATTAGCATGAACTTAGCTGCTAATGAAAAATGTACCTTTCCAACACTGCCAACATTTAGTAGATGGCGCTACGTGTTCTATGATTTAAATTAAAATTTCGGTTATTTTTAGATCAACCTTGTAAATAGGTAAGCTTTTGGGTCAATAATCGCAGATAACTGAAACAAAAATTTTCTTTACAATACTTAAAAAGTAATAATAAATACACTTACCTTTGTTTGACCATAATATGTAACAAAGGTAGCATTTCGCGCAGCAATCTTTGCAAATTCTTAAAGAATGCGTCGGAGACACCACCCCACAAAGTATATATATTCGTGAACAGCATGATAAGACGAATCGATCTAGACATGTCCGTCTGTCTGACAGTTGCTACGCATTTTTTTTGACTATTTTTTTTTTCTTTTTGAAATATCTAATCAGCCAAAAGTTAGTATTTAAACTTCTTTTGGTCCTAAGTTTACAGTGTATCTATATTGATAAGCCACGACCAGTTTTTGTGGAGCACCGATACAAGCCCACGACCAATTTTGTGCTTTTGTATGAAAAACTTGTTGAGTTAAGTAAATATCAGCTTGACATTCGATATGGTGGGCGTGTAGAACCTACTTTCTGGGGTAGCCATTATACATATCGACCACCCAAGTTTAGACTTTACAATACGATTTTAAATTTAAAGCCTCAGTTCAATCGTAGTTAATTCGCGGTGCTACAGAAAACGCTGTCACCTCAAATGCTCTAAAATTCATTCATAAAACTAAATTTAATGAATGCAATTTGGAGATTGTGAGGTGAAAGGGTTTTCTGTGGCTTCCCAGATTGTTTTTTTTTTATATTGTTTTTACAAACCTAATATGTATTGCCGAAATTGATTGTAATATTTAATTGACTCATTTCGGTGACTGAAAAAAGTGAAGGTGTTACGAGACACCCCGTAATTTATGTCTTTCATTGATTTTTTGTTGTTGTTTTTTTATTAAATTGAGCAAAACTGTTCTAAATTCCAATTGACATTGAGCAAAATATTATTGTAGATCGCGTATATGCAAAACTATTTACTATTAAAGTGTGCTATGTTTATATCAAATGCTTTATGCACATAAGACATTATATTAAATCGCACTTATTCTCATTACCAGAATGCTTCAACTTTGAACTGCATTTTTACATAAGACATTTAAATAGGTAACTGTGAATAAAAGGCGTTGATATTCAAGTATATTCATACAGCAACTACTTAAAGGACACAGAAAGACAATAAACCACGCACTACTCTACCAGCAATGCATGCTGCTGATTGCTACCTGTCTTACTCTTTGCAGCTCTGTACATGAGGGTATGCATTGAAAGACACTGGAATGAGATAGAGAGATATGGAAAAAACATTCTGCGTACGCCACTTACATTAGTTTATTGTTGTGGTTTGTTGATATGTCTGATGTACCCTCTCTTTCCATTTCGCTCTGCACCATAGTTGTTGCTGATAAGGATTTTTTAAATATGTACTTCAAATTCTAAATATGCCTTGAGGCAGATTATTTTGAGTGGTCAGATTTTTAATAGTTATGTTAGTATATTCTGAAAGGAGTTCGTTTCAAGATCATTAAACCCTGTACCAAAAATATTTGTAAAAAGGTATATTGGATTTGTTGAGCTGTCAAAATGTATGTAACATAGCCATGGAACCATTGGTGATTCCCTAAAAAAATTCAGTGATACTATTAAAATTTGCACTATTTCGGGAACACAGGCAGTGTCCACTTTGAAAATAAGTTTGCAAGCTGTTTCAACGTTGTTTAGAGCTAAGTCGTTTAATATTTCATTATTTTGAGTGCTTCAAAAAACGTTTCCCAAAAGTATGCTACGAATAGTTTGTATACAAAAGGAAATGTGATCCGGAAATAGTTACAGAGAATCTACAATACAAGTTACATTTTGACTTTTCGTTTATATTATAGAAAATAGATTTTTGTATTTAGTTATGTGTATGACATTTCCGCATATATTAATTAGTTGCATATTTAGTTTACATATTTTTTGTTTTTGTAATGTTCCGTTTTCAAATTCCGGTCCTGACATCCGTTTTTCATTGTGTTTGCCTGCATTTTACTTATTGCGGTCTTTATAAATATATACAGATACAATATATATTCGTATATGTATATATTTTCACACTTTGTTGGCGTAATTTTATGTCCTTAAGCACTTTTTGTCGCTGTAGGTGCCATCCTTGTTGTTGTTGTTGTTTTTGCTTGACTGTTGGCGTTAAATCGTTCGCTATTTGTTTGCAGTTGTTGTTGTTGTTTTTGTTGTTGCTGTTATCTGGTGCAGCTGCTTTTGATGCGAAGGCTTTTGTTATTTGTTCATGAATGTGCGAATGTATGCGTGTTTGTGTGTGTGTCCGTGTGTGTGTGTGTGTATGCGTATATCTAAAGTGCAAATTTACTTTAATTATTCCATTGGCAACTCCTACGGCCAAACGCCAATAACAGCAGTAACACCAACAACAACAACAACAGCAACAATAAACAAACAGTTCAATAAAAGTAGCAACAATAAGTACAGTAACAATAATAACAACAACAACAACAACGAGAGTGAAACAACACCGTTTCAATCTTGTTGACAGCTTTTCCATCATTATATACCGTTATTTTTTTGTTCTCAACTCTCAGTATACTCTCATTGCGGTATAGCGGTATACTATCGGTAGCCTCCTCCTTTTCATCATTTTACTTACCGTTCTTTGGTTGTATGTACATATTTGTGTGTGTGGAGTCCATTGGTTTCTGTGTGTTCTCTGTCTGTTGGTAGCACACACTTCTCCCTTCTTTGCACCATTCGTTCTCTCTAACTGTAAAACTTCTGTGCGAGCAAGTGTTGCTATTATTTTGTCTTTTTGTATGCTTTACACAAAGTTTGCAAAAGGTATAGTCGGATTTTTTAAAGGTTTGTCAAGTCAAAAAAAGAAAAGTTGGAGATCCAATAGAGTGTATACATAAAGGATGCTCCAAAATGCAGGCAAGAAATAATTTTAAGAGAAAACAAAATTAATTTAAACATTTTTGAATAAAACAAGAAAAATTAAAGTTTTTAAACAAAATACTTTTTCTATCATAATTACTTCTTCTATGAAATTTCGGACATCTTTTAAATTTTGCTTTATTTTTGCAATACCCTTTATATTTTGTATAATACTAGCTGACCCGGTGAACTTCGTATCACCTACAATCGCTGTTAGTTAATCTCACTTAAACTCAAAAACTTTTTTACTTATTTTAATATTTTTTTAATGAATTTAATGTCTTTTATGTACATGAAATATAAATACAGTTAATCAATTTAATGCTTTCTCCACGTAAACTCCAAGCTGATTCCGCAAACTTCCAACGACTGGCCTTGTGATTTATTTATTGGGAAATTGTAGTCGCTTAAAATCAAATGGCAAATCCGTTAAATACATCGGTATACGCGGAATCAAGACATCCTCTCCTTTGTATTTTGCCTTAATGATCGTTGCCTCGATGACGTTTTTCACAGCCAGTCTCGTTTCATTGCATAGTCAAGGTTAATAGCAAATTGTGAGGTGGTAGTCCAGGCAATTCCAGTGAATTCAAAAATTCTGTGGGACAGTTCGTAATGGTTGATAACTGTGTCGACTGATTTGAAGGTAAATTACTGACCCGGAAGAAAATTCTGAATGGTCGCTTTGAGACCGTGCACATCATTGTTATTCGCCGTCAATATTGCTCATTTACTTAGCCGATTATGGTTTTTGAATTGTTGCACTATTTCTGGAAAAACACGCTGAATAAGCCATCCTTTGTTGTTCATTCAATTTTGGAGTTAAGGAGTTGTTGTAAATTATCTTCGTAAATCGTTCAAACATATTGCTTTTCTATTAATGTAATTATTTCCTTTTTCCTTTGCCAACTTTTAACGTTTGTGCTTAGATTCGCATTTACGTTTACGAAAGAAGCGCGCCAGAAGCACTTTTTAGAGAACGCATGGCTTACTAAATTTTAGTCGTACAGCATTCAAAATAATTTACGTGAAACTACGTTCCACACAGTTCGACTGGAATATCTTTCAGGGCCTATGGATTATATTTTAAAACTGGGGCGCTTTGTTTGTAATCTTAACTCAAAAAACAAGGTTAGACGTAACTTATATCGGGTTAGTAGTCTCCTGCATCTCTTCTTGGACGCACTATATTAAACTTTTCTGCTGAGTGAGGCCATAACGAAGCATTTTTACTGCATGTATTTTGCATTGTCTCGAATTCGAACAAAACATTCAGAGCTGCAAAGCTATCAAATTGTAAGATTTTCAAACAACTAACACCAAAACTTAAAAATGTATTGCCAAAGTGTCTCCAATTTTCATTTGTCAATTCCACAATCCTTTACTTATTGTATCGATTTAATTTCGATTATGATACAAAACCGTCAATAGTGCGTTGAGCGTAGGTAATTTCCGCTTCGTTTATACCCAAATTTCCATTTGCAGTTTCCGTTTTGCCAAGTTTTGTTGTTGACGTTTGCTGTTGTTGGCAGTCGATATTGGCTGTAATTAGTTTTAATTGAAATAGCTCCTTTGCAATTGCCATTCGAGTCCGTTCGTCCGTTTATCCTTTCATCGCCTCGATCTGACATCTGTAGTCCGATTGGTTCATTTCGTTAAGGTGCTTCCTTCATTAACATTGTCGTGATTTGCGTTTTAATTTGAGTGCTACACTGTGTAATTTAGCTCCGATTTAATTTATCTTATTACATTTGAACGTTGAATATAAACAAAAAAGAAAAAACGGAAAAAATACGAAACGAAACAAAATGAAATGGAATTCAAATGAATCTGGTTTAATTACTTAAGCGCATTATTTAAATAGGTCATTCCTGGTGTCGCATCAAATCAGTACAAGCTTGGCTTTGCTTTTAATGCTTGCTGTATCACGTTTTATTAATTCAATCAATAAGAAAAGTTTATTTTGCATCACTACGAGATACATTTGTCAATAATGTATCTAGCTAAATAACTGCCTACGAATTAAAACTGGACAAGGCACGCGCTTGCTTGATTAGCGCGAGTGTTTCTTCTTATTGAAGTCTCTTCTCACAAGAAGTATTTATGTATATATGGCATACATATAGATATTTATGATTTTCAATATTTCAATTATAATCACATGATATGGTTATTATTATTACTTCCATTGGCAGTACACAGACCGCTCTCATTACTTTCTGAGAGCACAGAAGTAAGACATCAGCTTCAGCTTTTGATTGCTTCAATAGAAAGCATGTGAGGTTAAAGTCAATACATAGTGTTGGACTGGATCACCACCAAATCGATTGTGCGTGACTTCAGCAAACTGATCAGAGCAAATTGAATTGAAATGTGTAAGTGTGTGTGTGTGTGTGTGTATGTGTGTGTATAGCTAAAAGCATCTGTATATTTGTATGTAATAAACAAGCATCTGCTTGGGTTTGATCTTTGGCAAATTTTTAATTTAACGAAAAGTTTGTTAATTTATAACATATGAAACACACAATTTCAAATTGATACAAGCTTTGATTCAGATTTTGTAAAGATTACATTTAATCATTCAATCTTCTCAATTTTAAATCCCTTCAACAGATTTGAGTAATATTTTCACACTCCAAATTCAAACAACTTTTTCTAAGTTAGTCAGTTCCTTGGCAAAGATCTACTTCAGCCGCAGTCAGTTTCCTATGCTCGCGAGTAATAGTAATATGCATATTTGAAGAAACAATAAATAATACTTTCTCTCATTAAAGTTAGCTATCAAAATCGTGAAATTTGTGTGGAACCAAAGGCAATATGTGTTTAAAAAAACTTCTGGTGAATTTGTGCGAAAAATGTAAATTATTGTATATTATAACTAACTTCGACTACATACTTAATAATTAAACTTAATAATTTCAGAAACTAAGAAAATACTGCACCACAATGTTATCAACATGCCGGGAACAAAAATCAAATAAAAAAAGCCTAAAAGAAAACGAATCCATCTACACAGCCACACGCTAAGGAGTCACTTGCATCTGTTGCGGTAGCATTTTGAGCTACTATGGGAAAATTATCCGTGCCAGTACAGTTGGCGCAATTCAAAAACACGAATGAAATTCTGTGTTCAGGCCCTTAACGAGAGAAAAAGACTGAAGTCGTTCTCAAAAAGCGGCAAGCATAAAAATCAAGAAAATTTTTAATTTCAGTAGACTTGAAGCTACTGTATCCTTCACATATAATCTTAAAACGTGTAGCAGATCTGAATATACCAACAAAAAAACATAAAATGAATTTGGAAATGAAACATATTCTTAATTATTTAGAGACCCTAGCTCAAAATAGCTTTCTTTATCAATTAGTGAAAGCAATAGATTGTATACATGTTGGATGAGAGGCAATACTGTATAGTGACAACAGTCCCCAACACTGAATTAACGGAAACATCAGCGAAACAACTGACTGACTTAGAACACTATACAACACAGACGAGAGTACCAGAGAGAAACGAGAACAGAGGACGAGTTAGTTGACGACGTGAGTTGATCGAGGAAGGCAGTACAACGAGGAGCGACAGACAAAAGTAGAGCTCAGACGGTTGTGTTAACTCAATTTAATAACTTATTCACTAAAATAAACAAAACCAACGTGTACTTACATGTAAAACTACTATAAGGATATATGTAATAAATCGCTTTAATTAAAAGGCGTTGAGTCTTTATTAATGAACATATTATCAAAAAAGTATCGGGGAATGTATCATTTCAAAAGCCCGTTTAAAGGCATTGTCAAAACTCGTTTTGCCACGAAGTTGGCACAACTGTCCTCTATACAAACGCGAAGTTTTGCGCGCCAACTGTCATTTAGTTTAATTGTGTTTTGCGATTTCTACGATTTTTTTTCGAATTTTCTACAAAAAATTCGTCGAAAAGTTCAGTTTTGTGTACAGAAAACTCTTTGATTTTGCACCATCTATCACTGTGAACGAATTACTGACCAAAAACTGAACAGATACCATGGAACTAGCTTTTTTCTCTTTCCAAAACTGAAATTAACACTTCGAGGTACCCATTTTCAGTCGATAGATGACATAAAAGAGTATTCGCGGCGAGAACTGTACTCGATTCCGAAAAATACGTTTAAAAACTGTTTTGATGATTGGATTATTCGTTAGCATAAGTGTATTATTTCGGAAGGGACATACTTTGAAGATGATACAATAAATTTACATAAATAATAAACATTTGGTTTATCTACTAACTCCCGGTACTTTTTTGATAGAATGTATATATGTAATAAAGAATCACTATACGATTTATTGGCTCTATGCTATGCGATAATGGTCAGGTCTGTAACAATTTTGAATATTTGATGTGGGTTGATAGTACTATATTAACAGCCGAATCCAACTGGTAGTATTTAGCTTAGATATTAATGGAATTGACTGTGAAAAGACTCCATAGGTAGGTAGGCAACTTTACGTTATAGGAGTTCAATTGGGATTATAAATTTGTGTCTACAATAATCAAGTGTTTGTCTGTACCGGGACCGCTCTCAAGGCTACAGGGTTGTATAAGTGCTATAGTGGTGTGATCTGATGTTGCAGTCGTGAATGTCATGAAGTAAGAAATAACACGCGACTTTCGAATGCACTAGTTCACATATATGGGTAACTCCAAACGAGTGGGATATTTTAAAAAAGTTACGTTTTTTACCTTGTATAGAGTGTTTTTTTTAGAGTTGTAGAACTTTAAATTGAATTCAAATACTGAGATTACATAATTTCAAACTGAAAATTGGCTTCAGTAGAAAGATAATTTAATGCAATTAGTGCTTAAATATGATATCAGGTATATGGGCTGACTCTGATGTGGCGCATTCTGGAAAACGATCCATTGTTAATCGAATTAGTCACTCAGATGGACGATTATATCGACCGTAAAACGGACGTAGCGCGTGGTAATATTTCCGAACTGAACCACGATTTTCGAAATACATTTTGCACAATTTTTAAGAGTTGTTCTATCGTTAGTCTATTCACAATAAAATAACGATTCAAATGAGCGCAAATGACAATAGTGTTACCGATCTGACCAATTAATGACAGTTTAATATAACCTCTAAAAGAAAACACCTTATATACTATATCCTAACAAAATACACCATATCAAATTCCAAGTTCATAAAGACTTTAATAAGAATGTTTTCCATTGCATTGAGCATTGGGTTTGTGTGGTCCCAAAAAAATGGTCGCGGCATATCAATATGGATACTCTATAAACTTGGCAAAGAAATACATCTAATTGCTAAGTTTCAATTGGATATCTGAAAAACTATTTCACTGTGTTCAAATGCTTAGATGTTCATAGCTAAATCGACTGAGTTTCCGATGCTGATCAAAAATATGTATAAACAAACACTTGAAACACAAACACAAACACAAACACTACAAACACTTGCACAAACTTATTGTGTCTCTTGATTTTTTTATATGGGGGCTTGGCAGAGAATATTTTCCTAGTGAAACTTATATTTTCCGTCGCTAAAAATGCAACGACTAACAATTCTACCTGAGTACGCAGCTCTGTTGTTGTCAATTCGCCTTGATACTGTGCCACGAATTTCAAAGTAATTTTTTGATAATTTCAGTGTGATACATATATACTATGTACCAAATCTCATCTTTTTAAATCAATACGCTGCTGAGATATGACTATACTAGTTAGAGAGAGAGAGAGAGAGAGAGAGAGAGAAATAAATAGAGAGAGAAACAGAGTACCTGGCGCGTTGCTGCCCTTCTCCCTGCCCCACTTCTCCACTTGGCCCTTCTTCATGACCCCTCGGGTAATAGAATTGTTCATACAAAAATGCTAATCGCGATTAAAAAATAGAGGAGAGTGAAAAATACTTAACGACCTATTCTCATATGTGTATATATTGTAAACATAAATGTTAGTATGTAGGGTTATATATTGTATTGGGGTTAAGCATGAATATTGTATTAGGGTTAATATAACCGATAAGATGGTAACCGATCGAGAATGAAGAAAGAGAACGAACAGAATCATCCCGCACACATAACCATTTAAGGCAAACACATGAACGCTAGACGATTTTGTAGCCATCAGCTTTTTGTCGTCTACTCAGAGCATTGGTTAAAATGTTTGTTTTAAATTAATTAAATAAATGCGTTAATTTAATCTTCATAAATGTTTTAGCCTATGTTTTATTCTGATATATGAGCTATATTATTGAAAAGTTTCATTACAATCCATTTAGGAGTTTTTGCGTGATGGAGTAACAAACCATCCACACATCCGCACATCCATACAAACTTTCGCGTTTATAATATTAGTAGGATTGCTTTTTATCTTAAATGGTGAAAGAGCTGACTATTTTTCCAGTGGATTTTATTTTTCCCGGTGGCATTTAAATATCTGCCAAATCTCATGCATCATCAAATAGTGTCTGAGCTATGTTTTTTCTGTATATGGATGGAACGTGACAACAAAAATTTTTTTTTGAATGGATCATATTTTTCCCGGTGTCTTTTACAAATGCCGTAAATCCCAACCAATTGCAACAATTAGTTGCTGAAATATGACGAATTTTGTGTTACTCAAGGGGGGGGGGAGGTTGTTGGTGAAGTATATTCACAGTTCACTCTTTACAGCTCCCAATAGCTCTCTCCTTTACTAGAAACAAACAAATCTCTGCTAAACTACTGCAGACTAGATTCCATACAGTAGCAAACTAGAGGAACTAATAAAAATGAGTGTGCTCAACCAATGCAATCTATAAAAAAGGGGGAAAAACTCGAATTCACTATACTACTATTACGAAATAATTGAAGGGGCAATACTTTTGCTAAACAAAGTTAAATGATAGTTGGCATACGTGAAAAGGCACAAAAATGTTGCTTATGTAACTATCGATGAATATTTGTAAAATGTCAAATCGAATTAGAATACTGTGTATCTGTAACTCAAACAAAAATTGTGTTTTGCGCAATAACATTATAAATCATTTAGTTTAATCATACACATGTCATTTGAAATTGACTTTTACTAACTACATAACTCAAAACATGATAATTATTATTTGCATAATGTTGATTTATTAGATTTGGCGTAAAAAAAGTGTATTGTTAGGGTAGTCTGTTATACAATAGAATGAAGTAACTCTAAACTAAAGCTACTTTAATTTGTATTGCGCAGTTAATGCTGAGTATCTATATTTAAAAAAAAAAGGTTTAATTTTTACAGCAATGGGTAAATTTGCTACATGCATTGTCTGCTCTTCAATATCTGCTCATACATATAACAAAAATTAACAAAATACATTTTATGCTGACGTATTTCTCACTGTATAGTGATATGCGCTTTTTAACATATTACTCGCAGTATACAGGAATTTGAATAAGCTAAATGGTTTTAATTTGTGTTAATAGCGCTACAGCTACAGATTGTAAATAAAAAAATGCCGGCATTGTAAAACTGCACCTCATTCACCGACAAAAATATTTGTTTATCATGAAATAATTTTAAGGTCTTACAGTGATTGAGCAATTAACAACATCAAAAAAGAGAAAGAAAATTATATCTTCATCGGTCTGGTCTAATAAAGAACACAAATAGCAGAAGAAACATTATCATGAATGGAAAAATTCGATAAAAAAAAACAAAAACAATTTGGTAAGAAATTTTTATGACTCTGAATTAACTCAAGAAGATCACACTATTGTAGCTCTTATCATTCGATTATATAATGGTGTTTTTTTATACTACTCTTCACAAACAATTTAAATAGCATAATTATTATTTAAGATATTTTATCTTTTAATGTGTTCTATGTGTTCTACTTGCTCTGTTTTTAAGATGTCTGCCATATAGCATATACTAGAGTGTTCCAGTTCTCACTTTCGGGAAGATTTTGTGAAATTGAATTCGAAAAATGCTAAATTTTTCACGTTTGGTATAGTATTGCGATTTACATGTTCAATCTTCTTCTAAGCTTAAAAAAGTGACCACTTTATTAAATTCACTTTCTGCAAAAACTATCCGAAAGTGATAACTGGAATACTTAGTCCTAATAGGTTAGATTAGTTTAATCAGACCACCGTTCGAGGTAGCTCGAGTTCACCGCTAGAGCAGTCGGTACATTGTGATGTTTTTTGTCTTGAGTTTTTATTTGGCAGAATAGTATAACCCAGTTATTTCGTTTAAGTGCCACCGAAAGGAGCCAGATGCTCTAGTGGCATATTTGCCAGACTTTTCAGATCTTCAAAGAAAGTTTTCCCGAGAAAATGGTTGCATTTTTTTTAGAAGTGCAGGGCAGTCACATAGGAGTTGTGGGATTTTCTATCTTCTTTTCTTTAACACAGATGTCCTGATAGGCGACATATAGTATATCCATTGGGCCATTTTGCCTAATAGTATAGTAGCATATATAGATATATAGTACCATATATAGATCAACAGCCTGATCATGTTCTTTTTAAAGTGTAGGTGCTCAGTTGCTCGCTTCGGTTAATATACAGGCCAGAGTGTTGTTTTTAGGGCTGTCACCGTGCGCTCCGGATGCGTTTGCTTTTTGTGATGTGCGCAGACAAAGCCTTAATTGCAGCCTGAGATTGATATGTTCCTTGGAGTTTCCTCTAGAGTGCTAATCATTGTAGACTACTGCCAGACTGCATAGATCTCTGTCTGAAACGCTGCACCTATATCCTCATCCTCATCCTTCTTCGATCTGTCGGTGTATGTCCACCTCCTAGGTATTCATTGATTCCAGTCTTACTTACTTTGAAATTCTCATTCCATTTGAGTTCTAGAACGCAGTAGTCACTCGCCTTGACCTCAGTTGGGTTCTCTACTAAGTGTAGAATGGTGCTGTGGCCTCCACCACACCCCATAAGAAGATGTAGCTCCGAGAGTCTAGCTGCGCATCTGACTGTTATATACATTAGAAAGATTGCTACAGGTTTCAGACTCAATTTGGTGTCTAAAGAATCATGTTGAGTAAATTGCAAGTATCCAGTTATGTCTAGGCAGGCTTTTCTTTGTAGTTTGTGAAGGTTTAGTAGTTGATATTTGCTATTACAAGCCCAAAGCTACATAGGTTAGTATATGCAACCCCACTTTCTTCCAAACGTTCTTTTACATACGTTATTATTATTTCCCCAGAGTTTCTCCTGCAGAAGAGTTTTGAGTTCAGAATTACACCAAGATACTTGGCTAATTATTGCATACGCAATATAATTATGCGTGCAAGGCTGTCAAAAAACGAAATGTTTTCTGATATCTTCAAAAACCAAAAATTATGCAAACATAATGGCGATTACAATTTTGGCTTCAGTACGAAATAATCCCTGAACTATATTGATTTGAGGGTAGTCCCTATAGTACTCAATATGCATCATTAAGTTTGTGTTTGACAGCCACTGAAAGCAGATTTGAAAGACAGACAGACGGACGGACGGACAGAAAGCAGGTTCGCTGCCGAAATTGACCTCAAATGTTGATAACTTCAAAGTAGTAGTAATTTGCAATTGGTTAAGCGTAATATTGTCAAGTTTTGCCACCGTTTTATGAACGTGGATAGAATATGATTATACTGCAGCACATCAGCGAACAAACAGTAGATGAAATAGTGTACCTTCTGATTTCTGTTCTGCTGTCTGCCTTTCATATCTGCTTACAATGGCTATCAAATACAAACCTAATGATGTAGATTGCTTAAAATTTGACTATAGTCTATTAATAGATGGTAGATTACAGGAGCAGTAATGCATTTAAAGTTACTACGCGGGAAATTCAAAAAGTCACTGAAAAGTCAGCTGGTATCATAATTTAAAGAGAATTCCGAAAGCTATTCATCAAAATCAAATTTGTTTTTAGTTTAAGGCTGATTTCTTTTTAGGATTAAGGTTTCTAATTTGATTAAAGTTACTAATTTTCAGAGTGTTCTAAGGAACTCAGAGGTTCGCTGTTGACACAGAACACACCAGTATGAACCCTATTGACATCTCGGAGCTGTCTGTTAACAAACTAAATGATTTTTGCTTAAAAAATTAGCGCTGATAGTTTCCATCCAAACCTATATATAAATATCTTTGCATAGATAACTACTTTACCATATAAACTTGATACATCTTCGATTTAAACTTCTTATTATCAAATCACATAGAAATATTTCAAGAAGTGTTTCCAGTTTCATTCATAATTATTTATTTTTCTTTTCTATCGACAAACTTAAAACGAGTAGCTCATTAAATAAGCAATATAAACATTTCAAAAGGAAATACTTTAATTTAAAATTAATGCATGTAGACGATTATAAACAAATTAATAAGATTTTATTTTAAAATTCGATCAAATGTCTTTAAATGCTCGGAAGCCAAGTTGAAATACGTGCCAACATATTGAAAACGTGTCTTATTGCAGTGCTTATAAGTAATTCGACATACAAAGATAATTAATCACTCAAACAAATAAACTTGCGAACAAATAAATAGAATAAATATACAATAAATCGATTTTGATACCCCGTGCTTAGTTGAAAAGTGCTACTTATATGGAATTTTCTATGCCAATCGCATTGTAAACACAATAATTTATTTAAATTTATTATTCACAGTCTGCAAAATTTGAAAAGTTCATAACAAACACATTTGTCAAATTCATATTGAACCTGTAGAACAGTTCAACGACAATCAATAACAAAAACAACAACTGAACTAAGTTCGAATTCGAGTAATCACAACGTTTATTCATCTATCAATCATAACGATTGCGAATCACCAACTGAACAGAACACTTTAATCGATACGATATGATTCAAAGTGTGTTAAGTGGACAACAAATCAATCACTCATCCGTAGAAAACGATCGATTTCAATATTTCTAAACATTTCAGAGATTTTTATCGACGAAATGTGAGATTACTACGAGTAGAATATTAATAAATTTATACGAGTGTTCAAAGAAAATATATTGTTCTTTATTCCCATACATAGTTATATGTAATAACCAACAGCTCTAACTCTACTATTTGCTGCTTAATGAATTTAAATTGTTTTTATTGAATGGAACTTGTTGAGAAATGTTTTTGTTTTCATGCACATATTTCATTGCTTTTCAATTAACTTCATACATCACATGAGTCCTATATTACGCACATATGATCATTTTCTTAACGTGCTGCATTTGGTGAAGTTACTAAAGTTTTAAATGTTGCTTATTTGCTTATATCGATAGAGATTTAAGATAATAAAGTATGAAAAAAACACAGTACCTTCTCGAACCTCTGGATACAGACTGTGTTAAGTTCACATGCAATCAATATTAACTAATATCTCTTTGGTGGAAGATTTAGAGAAGTCCTTGAAGACACGCACATATCAGCTAACAGAAGTCTACCACATCTCATGCATATCTAGCAAATACAGGAAATAGAGACCCCCTTGGTGTACTCCAGAGCTAAAAGAACAAAGAAGACAGATCTGCAATAATCTTCCGAGTCGCAAAAATATAATATAAAATCAGACTACGCAACTGCAAAAAAGTGTTCCGGAGGGAAAAGAGAAATACATGGAGACCCTTCCTCTCCGCCATAGACACAACGAGACCTCGGAATCTACTCTCGAGCCAGCATTTTATACAAAGTAAGCTAAAAACCAATACTGGACAATGGACAGGAAAGCAACATGCGCTCTCTTAGGTGCGTACTTCACGAGCTGCACGGAAGTCTTCGAGCCAAGTACGGATCAAGATCTAGTACAGATCGAAATACCGAATGGGATAATCAGCAAAATATTTTCTTCAAATTTATAAACCTTTATCGTAAAACCACACTAAACTTCAAAAATCTCTTTTAATGAATTGATTTCCGAAATCGCTTTAAATCGGAGTTTTATACTTAAAACAATTTTAAAATCTTCATTAGAAGTTTATTTAAAGAAATTTATTTTTTAAATGATAAATATTCTAATAAAAATTTCAGACAATATTTCGACTTTTTTGGCAGCAGTGCATGGAATAGAAGGTTGTGAATAGTTTTGTTGAACCTACGACCTTTGGAATGTTAGCCAGCAAGCAACACATGTAAGCCACCGAAGCCTTAATTTTTTTTTTTTGGTTATAGAAGGTCTGTCGCAAAAGAAACAGGACTTTTTAAAAATAGCTGTTTCTGGTGGTGCCACCTATTGGTAGGTACATGCGTTGGAAATGTACATCCTTCACTGACATCTTGTAATAATTTTATGACAATCGGACCACTAGAAGCGAAGTTATCGCGCTAAAAGTGACAGTATCTTTTGGGCATCACTCGAAAAATGAATCTTCCTCATAGCCCTCCCTCAATGTCCTCATAGCGGTGTCCTTTCATCGGCAAATGAAGTTTTCCAAATAGATAAAAGTCACACAGAGCCAAATCAGGCGAGTACGGTGAATGGTTGATTGTTAAAATGCCATTTTTGGTGAGAAAATCGGTGATAAGTGTCGACCGATTAGACGGCGCATTATCGCATTTTTGGTCGTCAGTCAATTTGTGAACACACCTTACGTAGATCCAATTTCTCCGTCAAAATGCGATGAATCGAATCTTTTGGAATATTTAATTCCATTTCCATATAACGCAATGAAGATTTCGGCTCATTTTGTATGAATGCATGCACATGTTCTTTTCGATCACCACTGATTTTGGCCAGCCCGACTTTTCATCGTCACAGAGGTCTTCACGACCTTCTTGAGAACGCTTAAACCACTCGTGAACATTGCTACGGGATAGACAATTGTCACCATAAACTTGTTTCATCATTTGGATCGTTTCGGTGAATGTTTTAGCAAGTTTAAAAAACAATTTAATATTTTCTCTTTGTTCGAGATTCATTTTTCGACCGATGCCCAAAAGATACTGTCACTTTTAGCGCGATAACTTCGCTTGTAGTGGTCCGATTGTGATAAAATTTTTACAAGATGTCAGTGAAGGATGTACCTTACAGTAGGTGGGGCCAGCAGAAACAGTTCTTTTTAAAAAAATCAGTTTATTTTGCGACAGACCTTACAGACCACTGCTTTTCTCATGAAATCTTTCTCATCCATGACGTGTTGTATCTTGTCTTGCGCTCAGGAAGAAGAGATTTCACAAAATCTCAAAGAAAATAATCGCACGGCTTTGACTTGCACGATCTTGGTGGCCACTTGACATCAGAATTTCCAGAGATAATTCGGCCAGAAATTCGTTGCTCCAAAGAATCGATTGTTTCATGCGAGGTGTGGCAGGTGTTGCCATCCATCTGAAACCACATGTCATCCAGATCCATACCATGCAGTTGAGGCCGCAAGAACTCAGTTATTCGTTACAGGATGCCATTCATAATGTATTTTGGGACTCATTTTCAAAGAAGTACGACCCAAACACGCCGCCTTACTAAAATCCGCACCAGATAGTTGCTCGTTGTGGATTCATATGTTTCTCATGGATCATGTACGAATTTTCGGAGTTCCAAATTCGACAAGTTTGTTTGTTAACGAACCCATTCAGATGAAAATGCTCCTCATCGTTGAAGATGATTTGTTTCGACAACACGTTCTTCAATTATGTAGCGCTACATTTTTTTAAAACGAAACAATTGAAGATGCTAGTTGTCAAATTTCAGAGTTGCCACTTGCACAGAAAAAAAAAAAAAACACACCAAATTTGAATCGTGCACTCTGGTTGGAACTCCCATTATAAGTATTTTGTAGGGTTTTCGATTTGTTCCAAACAAACCCATATATAACCTGTTCCCAATTCAAAAGTAGAAATACTAAACTGCCTTATGCTTCAGTTTCATAATTCATATACACTTAAAATCAAACTAAGTAATCTGTAATAACTAAGTAACTCTTTATATTGAAGACTGATTGAAAAAATTAATTCAATCGAGCTGTACAAAAGCTAAAAATTTGTGTAAACAACATTTGCTTACGGGTAACCGGATATAAAAAAAAAAAACTTACCCAAGTCATATTTCATAAGCGAAAAAACTCGCATACAAGCATAAAATTTAAGATGTCACAAAACATCACAGCGCCACCACAGACAGATCAGGGCGCTAAAGGATCGACGACGGCAATCTTTTTTGGTGTTATGGGTACAGCAAGTGGTATGATCTTTTCGGCTTTTGGTGCCGCCTATGGTACTGCAAAATCTGGTACCGGAATTGCTGCGATGGCTGTGATGCGTCCCGAATTGATTATGAAGTCTATCATTCCGGTCGTTATGGCAGGTATTATCGCTATCTACGGGCTTGTCGTTTCGGTGCTAATTGCTGGCAATATTGAGAATAATAGTTCTTATGATGAATACAAAGGATTTTTGCATTTCGGCGCGGGTCTTTCTGTGGGATTTTCTGGTTTGGCTGCCGGATTTGCTATTGGCATAGTTGGAGATGCCGGAGTACGTGGTACTGCTCAACAGCCGCGTCTATTTGTTGGCATGATATTGATATTGATTTTCGCTGAGGTATTGGGTCTATATGGTCTCATTGTGGCTATTTATTTGTACACAAAGTAAGCAAACTATATGATGTTCTATATAATAGATATTTAGTGTTTTTTTTTCCTGCATTAATAAAATTTGTAATTATATTAATAAGAATTAACTAGTACTCCCATTGTTCAAAATTGGACAATGTATGGAAATTGCCAGCTTATTCCATGCATACACAAAGCAATGGAATGCGCGCCAAATACCAATCAATGGAAGACGCTTCTTTCGAGCTGAATGCCAAGATGCACAACATCGTTGGCCTGTAGATAATATTTAGACATCGCGAGGTACAATTAGTTATTTCAGCATGAATATTAGATGTCTTCTTTTTTTGCTCACTCACCAGTATGCTGGCCACTCCTGAAGAAGAACGAGCGTGTCTGCACGCGTCTAGTTGCTTGTGTTGGGCAGTGAAACCTGCTCAGAATTGCTGTGTAGTCGGCAAACGTGGATGTTGTAAGTATATGTTTGGTATGGCTGATGAGTATATATAGCACATTGGACCTCATGAATGCTGCCTTGGGATACGCCAGCATTGACTTTGCGGTGCTCAAACGCAGGCCGTATCTTAGAAGTGATAATGTGTAGTTGCTCAATAGTGCTATGCTTTTAACAAAGTCCAAATTGATGAGTTAGGATGACATCTCGTTTGTATGTACTAAAGCATTGCAAAAATGCATTCAAATGATGTTTTTTTTTTTCTTTTTTTGTTAACGAGAACAAATGGATGTAAACTAGCGCGATATGCTTGAGTATATTCATTCGCCTGTCTCTCTAACCCCTTTCTCCTCTTGGCTTCTGCCAAAACTATGTATATATGTAGAATTGGATGTTTCGTGCTCTAGTATGTATGAATGACGCAGTTGCACATATTTGTTGCAGTTGCATGCATATTTTATCTCTATTCTGCTAATTCAAAATAAAGCAACCGAAAGGAACAAAAAAGACAGCAGCTAGGCGTGCTACGCCATGGTTCCAAACATAAAGTGTGAAAGAGATGGGCGACTCAAGCAGTGTCGAATACCAACCGAATCGAACGACTATTCATTCGGTTTGATTGTTTGGTCGTATCCGAGTCAAATAACCATAGCTTATACATAGCTTATAAAATGTCGGACTTACGACTCTCACCGTGGCGCACTGGACCCAGGATTCATGGCAGGCCGGGAGCTCTGCGTATTTAATACCACTCCTAATGATGACTGCCGCTCCACCCTGGGCGGTACTGTTGGGATGATTTATAGCTGTAAAATCATATCCACTGATGGAAAAGAATGATTTGCTGGTGAATGGTGAAGTGGGTTTCTGATACCTAAAGTATGTCAACATGGTTTGTTTTGAGAAAATGCTCAACCTCAGGACTGCACCTGCACAGACCGTTCGCTTACCATAGAACGATATGGAGACTTATTTGCATAGCTTCGCCATTAGTGACGTGAACAATTGCGTAATGGCTGCAAATTCTTTGAGCATTTTTTCCATCATGGCTTCAAGTCGGTCCATTCTGGGATTTAGTTGAATCAAGGCGGAGATCGTCGCTGTTGGCTCCTGCAGGGTTTGATGTCCTGGATATACAGGTCCTAAACTACTCGTACAGTACTGGCAAAGATATATATCAGGATTTGCTGTATCTTCTGACAATTCTGGTGTCAAATTCCCAGAAATAGGGCTACGCTTTAGTATCTGGAATGCCAATGGATTGATAAATCAAGCAAACGAACTTGAAGTATTCATACGCCAACATCATATTGATATCATGCTGCTGAGTGTGACGCATCCCATTACAAGCAGTGGCGATATGATCTACATTCAGCTAACCACCGTGATGAGAACCGTATGCGTGGTGGAGCTGCTGTGCTCATACGTTCGTCGCTCAATCATCATTATTTGGGCTCTGTGCGCACTGATGCTATGCAAGCTGCTACTCTTAAAGTGCCTAGTGATCATGAAGTCTTTATCTTTGCTGCCGTTTGCTGTCCTCCTCGGTACATTTTAGCCGAGATGCAGTTAAAAGACTTTTTCTAAAAGCTTGGTCCCAAATTCCTGGCAGCTGGTGACTGGAACGCTAAGATTCGCCGCTGGGGATCCAGACTTTCAACGCAGAAGGATCGCGCGCTGTTTGACTGTATTGTCAACTCAAATTTCGATGTGCTTGCAACTGGAGTGTCGACTTACTACCCTTATTATCCTGATGCTCGGAACTTTGCACTATATTATACTGGCATTCCATCCAGCCGACTTCGTATCTTTGATCAACTCTGATCATTTACAACTTATTGTAGATGCCAGTTTTTCTACGTGCATTTACGCCCCTAAGCCTATGCTGTTGCCAAGACAAGATAACTTGCTGATTTTCGGTGACTCGATGAATGTTTGTGAGTTAATGACATCCGAGGCTGAGCATAAGTTAAATGATGTGAATGTTCTCTGCAGATGTAAAGCAAAAGTTTGTGCTTTCTCTTCGTTGGAGCGACACCAGGATCTGGTTGAATTGACAATGGGTGGAATTCGTTTAGTTGGCTTCTTAAGGTATTTGGTGTTGTTCCAACGGTTGTGCTCCAGCCCATTAGGCTCAGCGTTTCGAAGATATTCTGATAGAGGTCGTAAATAAGTGTTTTCAGATCTTTGCCTGCATGGTTAAGAGCAGCCTTATCACGTGGATTAGTATCATTAGGCTCCATCACTTCCCTTCACGATGGAAGTGTGCGGAGATCATCATGATTCCCAAACCTGGTAAACCTGAACATGATCCCGCCTCCTACCGTCCCATCAGCCTACTGCTGTTACTGTCCAAGATATTCGAATGAATATTTTTGATCAGGTTATTAGCAGTACTGGAAGACGGCAACTTAATCCCTGAGCACCAATTTGGTTTTAGGAGTCAGCATGGAACCCACACAAAACGATATTGAGCTCATTTGAAGAGGAGGAAGTACTGTTCTGCAGCTTTTCTTGATATTAAACAGGCGTCTATTCTACGTGAGATGCGAATGGGCTGAATCTGAAGTCTACGAAGTAAACGTAGGCGTCCCTCAAGAAAGCGTGTTAGGTCCCATTCTTTATACTCTTTACATTCCTGTGCTTGAAAGCGAATACCTCGTAATCGCCACATACGCTGATGACACAGCGTTTCTAGCCACCTCGACGGATCATGCTGAAGCGTCAGCAATCTTGCAATCGCAACTTACAAGTATGAAACCATGGCTACAAAGATGGAACATCATCGTCAATGAAGGCAAGTCTGCGCATATTGCATTTGCTACCAGATCAAAAACTTGCCCAGAGGTCATCCTAAATGGCACCACACTGCCTACTGTGAGAAAAGTAAAATAGCTTGGCTTAACCCTCGACAGGAGACAAACCTGGACAGAGCACATCAAATCTAAAAGAAAACAGCTTTGTCTCAAACTCTGGCAGATGAACTGGTTGCTCGGCTACAGATCTCAACTGAATCTGAGAAATAAAGTCCTGCTCTATAAGGCCTTACTCAAACCCATATGAACTTATGGAATTCAGCTGTGGAGCACAGCCTCAACATTCAAAATTGAAATAGTATGACGCTTTTCAAAACATTACTTTACGAAGATTGGTCAAAGCAGGTAATCCATAAGGACCTTGGCATTCCAAGTGTCACTGACGAAGTGAAAAAATTCAGCCAGATGCACCAAAACAGACTTGCTCGACACCACAACCCATTGAGCGTAAACCTGCTCGACAATAGCCAGCACCGCCGTCGTCTGAAAAGACATCATCCACTCGACCTTCCCTTTAGGCCACCTAAAGAATTGTAGTTTGTATGCCAACATGTATAAATCCTCTGTAATTATCGTCGCTTATAAAATTTACTTATTATCCCCAGATAGATTGTAAATAAAATAAAATAAAAAAAATAAAAATAAAAAAAATGTGCAAACTCTGATCTAAATGCCTTAATGTCACTCTTTAATAGTCTCTTTAAGATATCTAAAAAACTATTCCAAAAAAAATTGTTGAGGATCCATCAGACAGACAGACGGACATGGCTAGATCAACTTGTCTCGTCCAGCTGATCAAGAAAATATATACTTTATGTGCTCTACGACGTTATACTCCTTTATTGAATAACAAACTTTATGGCAAACTGACAATACCATTTCACACTATTTGTGAATGGTATTAGAAAATTAAGTGCTTTTAAACTTTTCTCTGGTTTAGTTTTATAAGCTTTATTAAACTATTTACTATTGTAGTATATAACTACATATGTGATTATAATCTGCTAAGATTTAAAACGTCTCCAAGTGAAAAAATTTACTTTGAAATAGAATTTGTTGTTGTCTTAAATATTTAAATTAATGGCTTCACCCACACTGCAGATACATACATATGTATCTAGATACATTGTACATATTTATGTGTGTACATACAAGTGCTTACTGAAGACGAGCAACGAGCATACTCAATTACAAATAAATACTACTACGACTATTTAAAAGAGCAACCAAACGCTTCAAAATTATCAGATACATTTTGCCACTTCGTATTGCGACACATCGGCGATCGGTTGGGTTGGTTTTCTTGTCTGTGTCTGATTGTGAGTGCAATTGGAATGAGAGCGAAATGATCGTTTTTGATCGGAACGAAATGGAACGGCGCTGATCGGCTCGATTCTGACTGCTATTTTTTTTTTTTTTTTTTTTTGTTTAGGTATATATTTTTATCAACATCGTTATATGTAATTCGTTTGGGGGCGGCAGCGGCGGAGACTTGAGCGTTCAATGAGAGCCTATAAAGCAAACGTAAGAATTTGCAACGCGTTAGTCTTAACCAAACGATCACCATACGATCAAATCAAATTCTGTATTTCAAAAACTTTAGCGCGTTATCAGATTAAATAGAGTTTGAGATCGTTTAAGCGCTTCGGATATGTATGAAATTGTGTAGTTACGTCTAGAACATTGGTGAAGGTGCAACAAATTGGAGAGTGCTAAGCATATTAGAGGAACGGAAAGTGCGAGTTTTATACTAACAGATACATTGTGCATCCTGCAAAAAAATTAAAGCGTATGTGATTTGTTTCTGGCTTAAAACTTAAAACTGGTTATTTGTTATTTTCGTAATTATTTCGATTCAATTAATTTTTTTGTGTGTGCTTAATTAAATAATGTAAATTATAATTTTAATGATAAATTTAATTGCTTCTGAATTAAAAAAGATTCTTTTTCTTTTTTTGTACTAACTTGTATTTGCATAATATATGTCTGAACTCGCCATGTGAAATGTGAACTCGTTAAAGCTTAAGTAGCGCAGTTATTCAAATTATTTGTGACAGTGTATTTCGCTTCGTTTATTATTGTTATGAATTTCGAAAGATTTAATTTCGTATCTCATTTTTAAGCGTTTTTTAAAAAAAATATTTTAACGCGACCAAAAATTTCTGTTAGTGTGATAAAGCAAGTCGCCGTTTATATTTATTTATACTCTAATCGGGTACACTAAATATAAAATATCAGTTAATATATATTGTACTTAGTTAAGTTGTTATAAATCTTTATCAATGCAAGCAAAGAGTGCCATCATGTTTGTACGAGTATTCATACTAAATTTGTCAAAACTTGTACGGAAAGCTTTCAAAATTATGGAATTATTCCATGTAGCTAGCGCCTCAACAAATCAGTTCCTTTTTTTAGTTTACTATCAAGTTTAAAATAAAATAAGTATCTAAAATTAAAACATACGTGGGGGAAATCATGTAACAAATACAATATATTCAAATATTATGATATTTATACTGAGTTACTTGATTTGGTTGAGTCATATAGAAATTGTTATACCATTCACACATAGTGTGTAATGGTATTATCAGTTTGTCTGAAAGTTTGTAACGCATTAAAGGAGACATCGTAGACCCCATAAAGTACACATATTCTTGAACAGCTCGTAAAGACGAGTCGATCTAGCCATGTCCGTCTATCTGTCTGTCTGTCTGTCTGTCTGTCTGTCCGTCTGTATGTTGTTGCGCATTTTTTGGGTACCAATTTTTATGCTATGCAGTTGAAATTTTGCACATTCACTTCTTTTTATTGCAGTTTAATAGAGTATTAATATTGACCGGCACGCCCACTTTTTGAGGTAGCCCCCATACAAACCCACCGCCCACTTTTGACCTTTTGTATGAAAACTTTTTTTATTGTAGTCAATATCAACTTAGTAATTGATATGGTAACATTTAGTGGACAAATGCTTGACATATACATTAATGCGTGGAATCCGCCCACTGTTTGGTGTAGCCCCCGTACAAACCTACTGCCCAGGCTTAGCTTTTTGTATGAAAACTTCTTTATTAAAGTCAATATTAGGTTGAACTGCAATGTGATGCATTTTTATGGACAGCCGCTTAACATACATTGACTAACGGGCGTGGCCCGGCAACTTTTTGGGGTAGCCCCCATACAAACCTATGGTCCACTTTTGTGTTTTTGTAAGAAAAACTTTTTTATTAAAGTCAATATTAGGTTGAAATGCAATGTGGTGCTTTTTTATAGACAGCCGCTTAATATACATAGACTAATGGGCCGCACACGTTTTGGGGTAGCCCCATAAAAACCCACCGTGCAATTTTGTGTTTTTTATGAACAGATTCTTAATTTAAATCAATATTAGTTTGAAATTCGATTTCCCCTATAAGCCCACAGCTCACTTTTATACATTTGTATGGAAAACGTCAATATCAACTTGAAATTCGATATGGCGGTATCTTAAACAGCTACTACATCGCTTTTTACACATCTTCTAGTGAGCGTGTACCACCCATTTTTTTTTTTGGTTTTGGTTTTGGTAGCCCCTATTTAAACCCCCACTTTTATCTGAATACTATTTACTGTATTTACAATACTATTTAAATTCAACCGAAGTTAACGTTTTTTCTTGTTACATTTTATCTGATTGGAACTAAACTTAAAATTTATAGACTCTTGACACAATGTCTCATATAAAGCAAATATTATACAAGTATATTAAGTTAATTTTTAAGTAATCTCTAAATATGTTTAATGAAAAATATTTTTCCGACGACAGCAGCTGAAAGTATAGAACAGTTTTTTTAAAGTGAATTAATATCTAAACTGCTAGACCGACTTGAAAAACAAAACGTTTGTCATTCTGAAAATTTTCTACTAATTTTGTGCTGAGAATGTTCTGCTCGTATCTAATTAATAGAAAAAGAAAAAAAACGGCACGGCCCGCTAACTTTAACATAAAATCAACAGACTACCATTTAAATTAAAAAAAAATGCATACATGCAGGGGCGGATACAGTACGCCCACTTGGTGGGAATGGGGGTTGCTGGTTGTAACTCTACTAATCTTGGGGGAACTCTACTACTACTACTACTAGCTCCAAGCTCTAATACTATACATACGAAATATTAAAACTTATTGTAAAACATATGTACCTATATACAATAATACAAAATATTTGTGGTCTCGACTTTGCATTTAACTTAGTAATTTGGATTTTTTTGTTCAATAAGAAAGCTGTCTTCGGATGTTTAAAAATTGGTGCCATAAAAATGCGCAACAACATCCAGACGTAGTACTTGGCTAGATCGACTCGTGTCGTCATGCTGAACAAGAATATATATATAAGTTATAGGGTACACGATGCGTCCTTTAATGCGTTAGAAACTTTCAGATAAACCGACAATACTCTTCAAATTCTGTGTGAATAGTATAAAAAAAACAGCTCGGTCCGCTAATTTTAACATAAAGTCAGCAGACTAACATTTCACGCAGAAAGCACTTTTGAGGGGAGGGGGAGGATGACTGCTAACTACTCTTGGGAACTTGAACATTTTGGGACTTGAGGGAAAAACTAACTTCAAAAATGAGAAAACAAGACGATAACCATATATACCAATTCTATATGGAACGTATATAGTTAGTTTTTGTTTTGACACTATGAAAATGAAGCAAAAAAAATACGATTTTTGTACTGTTGGATGGTGGGGAGGTGGGTGGGTGTGTGTATAACATTCCGCAGTTCCCATTGTGCTCTAATTAACTCAACCCCCTTAAACCCCCTTAAACCCAAAATATTTGCCTAATTTTGTTTTCTGTTGGACAGGTTTGAAGAGGAGTATTGTCTAATGTAGGTAAAAACCAGGCAACGTCTTCAGCCAATCACAAAGGCCTGTTCTCTCTCAGCTCTCTCAATTTGTTAAAAAATTACAACAAAATATCAATAAAAGCGACCCCATAGAAATAAACAACAGAAGGACTTGTCAACAAGAGAGCGAGTACCCTTAGACGGCCCCAACCATATGTTGAGCCCAACTTGTTGGTTGTACTTAAAGCACTCAGCATTATCAAATGGTATTGAACTGTTTCGTATTGTCGCTATATTGATTGAATTTCAAACACAGGGCGAACTCTAGAAATAATTATAAGATGACATATGCAACGATATTCTCGAGCTATAACGAATGTTACATTTTGCATATCAATAGCAATAATTCTAAATTATTCTGCTAACAAAGTTTGATAAATTCAATCGCTTCTATCTCTGGAACGAAACTGGAATCAATGTAAAAGAAATGTTTCTTTGCTTCGAAAGTTAATGCATTAGATCAAAGCTTAAGTTTTAAGCAATATAAGTTCAAGACTATAACTTAGAAGGTTTTCACCAAGTCTTAGATGTTGCAGCTGTGTCGATTTTTGAATTTTCATTTACTAATACTGTGTTCATACAGCAAGTGGCAAAAACAATAATTGTTGCCAACTGCACTATTTGGCGGCTTAAAATGATTTTTGCCTTTGATATTTTTTACCATTTGTTGCCGAGCTAATTTCAACCTAAGAAATACTTTCCAGAAGAATTTCATTTAAGTATTTTAAATGAGAAAGTGATAATATACACTACAACAAATTTAATCATGACGCTAAAGCAGGAAGCACTATAACTTTTAATTAGTATGAACTGGTGCAAAGATAATGATTAAAGCCATTAGACATTAGCGGATTACACATATTCATATGGTTTATAGCGAAGCGCAAGAGACAGTTTTCAAATTCATCACGTGCATATCTAAAGCCTCGAAGGGCGTTGTTCCGTTCCGAGCACTATATCCGAATAGCTGATAAAAATTATGCCGTCAGACAGACAAAAATATTGAGTCATCTTTGTTCTAGTACAAAGTTTTGTCTACTCAGTCGTCTGTTGTTGTTTTTTTAATGAATGCATGTAAAATGTTGCGGTTGATTTTAAGCAAAGATATCTTTTGTTTTCATTGGAACACCCTTAAGTGTGGTAATCAATTATTTGTATATGTTTCCAATAATCGAGATCCGATCAGTTCGATTCAATTGGCAATTCAATGGCTAAAATCAATCACGATTCAATAAGTAAGTACACTTAAAATACAATAACAACAAATACTATATATGTAGTTTGTTGTTGTTCTTGCGGCTGTTGTTGTTGTTGTTCATAATCAAAAACGACCAACATTAGTTGTTAAATAAACCAATTAACTTGGTCGACTACCGAGACATGGTCGTTTCAGATAAGAAATTCTACTCAAATGAAATCGTCTAAAGTAGGTACACACATAAAATTGTATCAATTATAACTCTAATAAACATTCGATCGAATCGCTACTTTTATGGATGGTCGTTTCTGGTTTTATGTTTAAATCTCGTCGTTACTCTTACTCTGATTGCCAAAAAAAAAAAAAAAAACAATCGAAATGCTCTGGTTTCATTCCCAGATACTTATCTTCGTTCTGCAATATTTTCATTATTATTCCTACGCAGTATTCTCAGCAATTTTGATTGTATACGATCGATCATATTAGACATTTATGTTAACAATAAATTAATTAAGTCAACTGTTTTTATTATACACTTAACACACGAGTGTGAAAGTGTGTATTATTAGTTTTTTTTTTAAGTTTGTAACATGATGAGGAATACATATATTTTTAGGAATGTTCCTAATATTAAAAAAAGCTTATCATAAAAATAAATCCAGAACAAAATTGGAAAAGTAATTTTGGATCGATATATAAAAAAACTGAGGGACTTATTTCGCAAGCACACAGCCACTACAAAAACAGACGGACTCTCAGACAATCATTTATAGATTAATTCACCTCATCGATTTGATCAAGAATAGTTATACTAATTTGTTGAATCTCCGATGATTTTTTTAATGTGTAACAAACCTGTAAATTTGAATACTATTCACCTTACTATAGACAAATAGTGAATTATTACGAAAAACCAGAAAAAATGGATTGGTTTACTTTGGTTCTAAAAAAACTTCACGTTCTTTTGTAAACAAAAATATCGTTTTTAGTGACGAGAACCATTTCTACCTATAATTTGGTATAAAAACTAATAAAAATGTCGCATCTGAGGAGTATCAGACAGAAGAAATTAAAAACTCCAGTACTACAAAAATCTATAAAAAATCTCTACAATCTGATCTGAATTTGGATATGTCTTTATGCCGAAGTGGTGTTAAAAATGGGACTAAAAGAATGAATTACAGCAAGGCCATTTGAAGGATGTCGTATTGGTAGATGCTTTCGAACGGTATTACAATTTTAAAGCAACTTCAGCTCGTTCGTCTTTTATTACATTTTCAAAAACCGTCAAGTCCCAAATGAAAAATCCTATACATATTTACTTCTTTAAGAAATGGAGAAGTTACACATTAACAGCAGATTACGATCATTTTATAATTCATAAATTGGTGTAGTTCCTCAGAAAGTGAAGCAGTTTTCTTTAAACTATGTTTTATAAAGGCATCTTTCGATTTTCACTTTGGGCAAGATTTTACAAAAGTGTATTCGTTAATCCAGTCTGATGTTCCCTTTTTATACTATTCACACAGAGTTTGAAAAGTATTATCAGTTTATCTGAAAGTTTGTAACGCATTAAAGGAGCTATCGTAGACCCCATAAAGTATATATATTCTTGATCAGCTCGACGTGACCAGTCGAGCTAGCCATGTCCGTATGTCCGTCTGTATGTTGTTGCGAATTTTTTGGGGACCAATCTTTATGCTATCCAATTGAAATTTCGCACGTACACTTATTTTTATTGCAGTTTAATAGAGTAACAAGATTAACCCGCCACGCCCACTATTTGGGGTAGCTCCCATACAAACCTACTGCCCACTTTTGACTTTTTGTAAGAAAACTTCTTTATTAAATTCAATATTAGGTTGAAATGCAATGTGGTGCGTTTTTATGGTCAGCCGCTTAATATACATAGACTAACGGGCGTGGCCCGCCCACTATTTGGGGTAGCTCTCATACAAACCCACCGTGCAATTTTATGTGTTTTTATGAAAAAATCCTGCATTTAGATCAATATTAGCTTGAAATTTGTTTCTGTGGATTTTAATGGACAACCGCTTCATATATATATACAAATGGGCATGTCCCGCCCACTTTTTGAGGTAGTCCCATATAAACCCACAGTTCACTTTTATGCATTTGTATGGAAAACGTCAATATCAACTTGAAATTCGATATGGCGGCATCTTACACATCTGCTACATCGCTTCATACACATCTACTAGTGAGCGTGTACCACCACTTTTTGGGGCAGCCCCTATTTAAACCCCCACTTTTATGTATTACAATACTATTTAAAGTTTCGTGTGAATGGTAGTAGAGCTTCGGTTCAACCGAAGTTAACGTTTTTTCTTGTTAAAAATTCGTTTCAGTACAATTATTTGGGAAATAGAAACCGGAACACTTTTTAATCAGATTGGAGGTTTCGTTTTTTTTTTTCGTAATTTATCAAACATTCAAAAAAAGTTGGTTTGACTCTTTTTTTTATAATTTAACATTGAAGTTTGATCCATTACAAAGAAATTAAGCACCAGTTTATCAAAATTTGTGCATAATATAAGAGTTATAGGCATTTGCGTAAAATATAGAAACTGTATTAATACAAAGGTATTTTCAAGTTTTAATGAGAAGCTATTTATGGATGGCTTAAATCGCGAACTTTACGGGGGAGAAAGAGGGTAGAAGGAACACAGACAGTAACAACGTTATGTGAATAACATAAGCAAGTGAATTTTTAATTATTGTTTCTCTCTTTCTCTCACTCTATGTCTTTCATTTCAAGCGCATATACAGTGAGCTACATAGAAAAGGAAAGACGGAAACAGCAGATGGCACTGTTATGTCTTATATTTCTTTCTCTGTCGTTTATGTACGTTGCTTATACGCATAAAAATACATACCGTGAGCGCTTGTTACTTATTCAAATAGCTTATGTGTGTATAGAAGACTTGTGCACATGATGTAGTTCAAAGTTAAAGCTTTGTGATAATATTGCGATGAAAGTCGCTTTAATATTATTTTGCATTATGTTGCAATAGATAATAGTTTTGCACATAGGCCATATAATATTTTGGTATAAGACAAATGAAATATTAAAGAATTTTAATTGGGCACACACAAGAATAGAAATAACTGCCAACTAAATTTTAAATTAATTTAATTGAAATTCTGAAATCTACTTGAAATTGCAAACAAACCGACAAACTTGCTTTTATACTTATGTAAACTGTAATGCATCTTTTCTCTTACATAATCTCAAAAATTCCCTTGAATGCGCCCATTTTACGCTTTGTACGATATTATTAAATCAAGATTGAACTGCAAAAGGTCTTTTGTAATTCTCACTTATTTTATTATTCATGCTTCGATTAAACAATCAAATATGTTTATCTATATACTCGTATTGTAGTAATCTACGATACATAAATATTTGTACGGATCATAATCGAAAGGGCACGATTGGTGTTTTCTTTCAATTGACTACTCAAATTAGCACTTTTTTCTTTTTTTTTAGCAAATTGCGCAAAATTGATACAATCAATATTTATATTAAAATATATTCATACAAATACATACCTATATACGAGTTTGTTGTAGTACTAGTGTCACAAAATAATTTCCATGTGCATATGTTTATGATGATATATGTAAAAAATCTGTAATTTGAGTTCACTTGAAAACAAATTTACTATGAAAAGTGTGTGCATTTATCTGACTCTTGTTAAATAACACTAGTCTACAAAATAAAAGAAAACTGAAAAGTGCATTCGTTGCCATACATTTTTACACTCGTACCATTCACACATAGTCTGAAATGGTATTATCAGTTTGTCTGAAAGTTTATAACGCATTAAAGGAGCCATCGTAGACCCACCCCATAAAGTATATATATTCTTGATCAGTCGACGAGACGAGTCGATCCAGCCTTGTCCGTCTGTCTGTATGTTGTTGCGCATTTTTTGGGGACCAATTTTTATGCTATTCAGTTGAAATTTTGCACGTACACTTCTTTTTATTGCAGTTTAGTAGAGTGTCAAAATTGACCCGCCACGCCTACTTTTTGGGTTAGCCCGCATACAAAATCACCGCCCACTTTTGACTTTTTGTATGAAAAACATTTTTAGCGCTGAACTCTTTCAGCTCCAACACTAAAACCACAACGTAGTGCCGTAAATCTCTTAACGAGATTGAAGAGCACTATGTTATACATCTCATCTGGGTGCCTGGTCACCAAAATATAGAGGGTAATTGTGAAGCGGATAAACTAGCCTGAGAGGGTAGCACTGCTGATATACTTCCAGGGAAGGCCACAGTAGGTATACCCATGGCTACATATAAACTACAGTTCTCTACAAACATGATCGGTATAGCAACCAATAGATAGTTCAACCTTGGCACGTGCATAATCTCTCGACTCACCTGGCCAAAATATAATCTCAAAAGAACAGTAACACTACTTCAGCACAAGAGAGATCAGTTAGCTGTTATTGTGGAAGCCCTCATAGGCCACTTCATAATAGGGAGACATGCCACAAGGCTAGGGTTAAACTCCTGGGACTTCTGCAGAAGCTGTGGAAAGGCCGATGAGGAGGAGACGGTCGTGCACTGGCTATGTCACTGTCCGGCTCACAGTAGGAAGAGACGGACGTTATTGGGGCGCCTCTTCCCGGTTAACTTAACTGAGATCTCGGAAAAAGAGGTAAAACATAACTCGACATTCTTGACACTGCCAAAGTGGTACTCAGAGTAGCTGCGGTAGAAATTGGAAATATATATGGTATCACAAGGGGCCTATGCTGGCTATGTGGAGTTCAACCATGTTGGCCACCCTAACCGAACCTAAACTAACCTAACTCAAGAAAAAGCTAAAATGGATATAGTTTCTAAAAAATCTTCAAAATTCATACCAGGAAAACGTATTCGTGACTATTTTCGAGTATGAAACAAAAATATGGCATCGAATGCACTTTCTGGCTGTAGACTAGTGTAATCAAAACGCATTTAATTGACGCGTGTCAGTTGCACTGCTGCAAGTTTAGAGTTTCGAATTGAAAAGCGCCAACGGATTGTATTACCAAGGGTTTTATAATATATCTACATATGTATGGATTGTATATACAATGTATTATATTTCTGTCCATCACGTGCGCTTCGCGCTATAAATTTTTTGAACAGTTGTGATTAATTAGCATTGGCTTATTAATTTATTTTTTTTTTATTTTTTTGGTCATACAATTTGTACCTACTGTATATAAACAATTTACAATGTATAGATTCGCAGATATCTCCGCTTAGAATCGCACTCTTTGTGCTTAGTGTGATTAATTTGTTGTCGCACAGGCTGGCTGCATTTGAAACACATTTGATTTACATATTTTCGTATAAAATTCAAATTTGAAAACGCTGTCCAGACTCGCTCGCTTGCTTGCTCGCAGTTACAAAATATTACTACTGACCTTGCTGGAGGTTGTGTGTATGCCAAACAAAGCGTTGGTTTTTTTATTGGCACCGAAACGAAACGAAACGAAACTTACGTGATGTGCCTACTAAACTCGAGAAATATAAGAATTCGCTCACATCCCATCCCGTCCCGTCCAGTCCCGTTCAGTCCGGTTTCATTCCAAAAGCATCGCGCGTAAACAAATTCGTCGCGTCTTTGTTTGATGGCGAGTTAAACGCTTTTATTACCGCCTGTAGTGTCCGCCAAATTGGTTTAGTATACCAGACCGGCGTATTCAGTTGTGCCGAAAGCTATGCAAAGTAATTTCCGTTTTTCGACATTCTTTTAGGGTTTTATGGCCCGTTTCACAATTCAATGACCTATATACATTTGTTTTGTTTTTGTTTTATTTTTATGAAATGCCGATTTGACTAAATGATTTCGGCCTTTGCATTTTTCTGTTTCGACGAATTTGTGATTTTATTTTTTCTAAATTAAAAGTAAAAGTGACAAGGTTACTTACTGCAAATTTGACCATTATATCGGACACTCTTGTGTAGAAGTAGTTTAGTCTTATGAAGTACTAGCTGGCGCTCGCAACTTTGTATGCGCCCACTTCCACAAAATGACGAACAGAGAAAGGGTCAGTAGCTAGCGTACACACATACTATGTATGTACATAGTATGTAAACAAATTTTTTTTTCCCACATTCATATGAGTTGAGCACAGATCAACTGCAATCTCATGAACTTTTAAATGCACACAATGGTTCTTAATCGATTATTTCCAATGCCATAAAATGCTTTTACCGCATTTTACTTAGAATATACGTATACTTTCGTAGTTTCTCTTTGATCACGCACACATGACCATATGAGACAAACACATGAACGCTCTACAATCTGTGGCTTTCAGCTATACATCATGTTTTAATTATGGCCATATCGTTCATACTAATTTCTGCCCACTTTACATTACATTTCATTAATATTATATCATCATATATTATATGATATATTATATTATATGCTTATATATGAGCTATATTATTGTCAAGTTTCATTAAAATCCATTCAGTAGTTTTTGCGTAAAGGAGTAACAAACATCCACACATCCGTACAAACTTTCGCGTTTATAATATTAGTAGGATGCCTTGACGTGTCCTGATGTGTATGATGTTTATGATATAAATTTGTTACCTTTTTACTTATTATATTGTACATTGTACAAAAAATATTTGTAACTAGGATTGTTGAGTTGTCAAAATCTATGTAACATAGCAAAAGAAGCATTGGAGACCCCATATAGTATTTGTATTCGTAATCTGCGCGACAAGTCCAGTCAATATAACCATGTCCGTCCATCTATCCGTTCGTATGTCTGTCTGACAGAAAAGTTCACCGTCTAGAGAGGACTTAGACAAACTTAACTCACGGTAAAGGGTCTTTAGGTATCCCACTGCAACAAGTGTAATATTTTGTAAAATAGTTTGTAGAAAGCAATATTTGGAATCAATTATGTTCGCAGATCATGTTTAAAATAAATTTTGGATGACACGAATACAATACGACTATATCCTTAAAATTCACGTTTTCAATGTAACTAGCTGAAAAAATTAATTAATACGAAAAAAATATGACGTGTACAGGGTATAATATAGTCGAGCACCTCGACTCTTTCTTGTTACACCATTCACACATAGTGTGAAATGTTATTATCAGTTTGTCTGAAAGTTTTTAACGCATTAAAGGAGGCATCGTAGACCCCATAAAGTATATACATATATTCTTGATCAGCTCGACGAGACGAGTCGATCTAGCCATGTCCGTCTGTATGCTATCCAGTTGCAATTTTGCACATACACCTTTTTTTATTGCAGTTTAATAGAGTATCAAGATTGACCCAACACGCCTACCTTTTGGGGTAGCCCCCATACAAACCCACCGCCCACTTTTAACTTTTTGTAAGAAAAACTTTTTTATTGTAGTCATTATTAACTTAATAATTTATATGGTAACTTCTAGCGGACGGATACTTGACATATACACTTAAGGGTGGGACCCGCTCACTGTTTGGCGTAGCTCCCATACAAACCCACCGCCCACTTTTAACTTTTTGTAAGAAAAACTTTTTTATTGTAGTCATTATTAACTTAATAATTTATATGGTAACTTCTAGCGGACGGATACTTGACATATACACTTAAGGGTGGGACCCGCTCACTGTTTGGCGTTGCACCCATACAAACCTTTTGCCCACTTTTGACTTTTTGTATATGAAAAATTTCTTTATTAAAGTCAATATTAGGTTGAAATGCAATGTGGTGCCTTTTTATGGTCAGCCGCTTAGCATACATACACTATTGGGCGTGGCCCGCCCAAGTTTTGGGGTAGCCCCCATACAAAGCCACCGTGAAATTTTGTGTTTTTTAATGGAAAACGTCAATGTCAACTTGAAATTCGATATGGCGGCATCTTACACATCTACTACATCGCTTCATACACATCTACTAGTGGGTGTGTACCGCTCACTTTTTGGGGTAGTCCCTAATTTAAACGCCTACTTTTTTGTTTTACAATACGACCTAAAATTTCGTGTAAATGATATTAGAGCTTCGGTTCAACCGAAGTTAACGTTTTTTCTTGTTTTTTTTTTTTAAATTTTGTATTTTACATTAATAAAATTTAGAAACATGAGATTCATTTTTGGACTTTAGTGTAAAACAATTTCTCCTATCGCAAATTAGGAGCATTTTCGGCAAAATAACCCACTAAATATGTATAAAAAGCTGTTAAATAGTAAATAATTAAACCATAGAATACGCTATCAGAGGCACATAAAATAATCTATGTATTTATGTGGCATAAACATGACATATTATGAGCGTTGTTAAGTACACGTATCTAAGTGACACGATCCGATTAGTAAACTATTTAAATAAGTTCGTTTCTACTTGTGTAACGCATGTAATGGCTTACATCAATCCAACACCCGACTTTTCAAATGCGCACAAAAGCGTTAAATTTAATTATACAATTCAAATAGAAAACCGCAAAAAGTAAATACAGAATATCAGCAAGAACAAAAAAAAAAACAAAAGCATTTGTTTGATTTCATTTAACGAACCGCATGACTTGATGTCACATTAAACTGCGAAAGACAAAAACAAGAAAAAGTTAAAATTCGTTTTAAAAAAACAGACAAAAAAGATGCAGAGTATGACTGGAATTGAATGAATGTAATTAATTCAGCCACCTAAAAAAACATAAAACAAAAAATGCGACAAATTTTCGCTCACGTGAAATTATTTAGACAGCACAAAAAGAATTTAAAAAAGCCATATGGAACATGATATACATCACCTTTTGGCCTTAGTTACGTACATACAAAAAAGTATCTATGAGATACATATGTATCTATGAGATACATATGTATCTAAGAGCCAGCCGCAGCTGATAGATGACACGTTGAAATTGAAATTGAAGCTAATTAACGTTAATTTTTATTGGAGTTGTTTCTAGCTCATTTTCTCACCCACTTGCCCCCCTCGACTGTATTACTTGTACTATAATAAATATTTGCGTTAATCTTTAGCATTTTCACAAGTTCACACAAAAATTAAAAAATTATTATTTTTTATTATATTATTAATACCTATATAGCGCATATAGCGCCCACTTTGAAGCGCTGCAACAAAAAAAAAGAAAAAGAAAAAAAAACAACAAAAAAAATGAAAAAACCATTTCGAATGAGTTATATCGGATCAGTCGATAGTAGCAAGCTTTGTAGCATCGCTAAATGAATTTATTTCAACGCTAAACGGTGAACGAGATAGTTGTAAAAATTTTGTCGGTCTATTGTTAACTCGGTTAAATCAGTAGAGCATGTATATAGTAAGTTTAGTAGCAGTAGCAGTAGCAGTAGCAGTTGTGCTATAATTTAATAAATCCATCAATAACTTCATCAAATTACTTCCTTCTTACGTCGCGGCGTGTCTCTAATCGAATTCGTTTGCTTTCGCCTTGCAGAGTCATAAAACGATGGCGAATGAAATTGGGGAGGCAACGGTCGCTGTCTCCGTGCCTGTGCCCACAGCAACGCCGGATGTTAATACATCGCCGATGCCAAATGGCAATGGTACGGCCGGAAACCACAAAAGCACCATCGTCATCGAGAGCCAGCCAAAGCGACGCGTGAGCATTGCCTCAGATCCGCCGACATTGAATCACACAACCAGCAATACCGGCAACAGTGGCAGTGGCGGTTACGATAATCCTGCGTTCGAGCAAAATCCCAGACGAAAAATATCACAGGTAAACATGTTTATTCGCAGAATTTGAGCGCTGCTGCCTTTGGCATTGATAATTTTGCTTCTTCTTTTTTTGTTTGTTTTGTTTTTGTGTATGTGTAAACCACAAATGAATTTTGTTTGGATTTGCAAATGAAATATAAGCGGAGCAGTTGAATAAGTTAGTAAACATTTGGAAAAATGAAAAAAAAGATACTTAAGTGGTAAATTTAATTTTTACCTTTATGTTGTAGCTTAATCCTTTTTGAAAACAGAAAAAGAAAAAACAAATTGCGGCTGCAGGAAATGTATGGATACATTTAATTATACTGTGCACATATTTTGACAGACCCTTCTCAATATACTTTTCAATTCGTACTAAATGGGCGGTAGTCATTCCAATCTTGAAGCCAAAGCTCAGTGCCGTGTAGAGTAATTTCTGAGAGTATAAAAAAAAAACAAGCACGCTGCAGTCGAGAAGTTTCTGACTCTTATAGTATTGGAGATATATTTGTTTCAACAGACTATATCTACACCTCTTCCGATGCTGATTAAGAATATATATAATTTATAGGGTCTGCCACGCCTCCTTCTGTTTGTTACATAAGGTGTGCAAAATAAGTAAATAGGACAGACAGTTCGCGCACTGTATTGTCCACAAAGTGCAATGCTTCGTTTTCTCTCTTCCTCCTATACGAGTATTTCGTTTGAAATGTGCTCGAGCTATGAGTAAAGAATTTCGAAAAAGTACTGCCAGCTTTTCCCGTTAGGTTTATTTTTAGCAGACTAAAATAAGTAAACAAGAAAAAATAAATAGTATTGTACTACATAAAAGTGGGGGTTCTATGTGTATGAAGCGATGTAGTAGATGTGTAGGATGCCGGCATATCGAATTTCAAGTTGATATTGACGTTTTCCATACAAATGCATAAAAGTGAACTGTAGGTTTATATGGGACTACCTCAAAAAGTGGGCGGGACACGCCCCTTTGTACATGTATATGAAGCGGTTGTCCATTAAAATCCACAAAATCAAATTGCAAGCTAATATTGATCTAAACGAAGGATTTTTTCATAAAAAACACAAAATTGCATGGTGGGTTTGTATTGGGGCTACCTCAAAAAGTGGGCGAACCACGCCCAATTGTCTATGTATGTTTAGCGGCTGTCTCTTAAAAGGCACCATATCGCATTTCAACCTAATATTGACTTTAATAAAATAGTTTTTCTTACAAAAAGTCAAAAGTGGACCATAGGTTTGTATGGGAGCTACCCCAAATAGTGGGCGTGGCAGGTCAATCTTGATACTCTATTAAACTACAATAAAAAGAAGTATATGTGCAAAATTTCAACTGGATAGCATAAAAATTGGTCCCCAAAAAATGCGCAACAACATACAGACGGACAGACGAACATGATCGACCCGTCTCGTCGAGCTGATCAAGAATATATATACTTTATGGGGTCTACGATGGCTCCTTTAATGCGTTACAAACTTTCAGACAAACTGATAATACCATTTCACACTATGTGTATTACATATTACTTTGCATTCATTTGCGTACAGTTTATGAAGTGAAATTGAATTTTTTGATACTAAATTAAGTGCAGACTATAAAAATTAAATAAAATAAGTGAGTTTTAACTAAAATCATTCTTTGTAACAATTTTTAATGGAAAGTTTTATTCAGAAATGTCAAGTTTCACCCATTTAAGCGATGAAGAGCGCGGAAGCTTATACATTTCAATGAATGATCTACTAATCATTGCTAAGCGTCTCCATATTAAATTTTGGATCAATAAGTTAAAACTGACTGAGTAGCTCCCAATTGCATAGATAATCAGATAAATGCAGAATTACATTTTAATTTCTAGCATTTTAAAAAAGATATATATTATGAGGAGTATAATAGATTTCGATACAAAAATTGACAAGTGAAATTCAATTTCAACAGAAATGTTTTATGCTAAATCTTTCAAAATTGGCAATAAGAACAACACCAAAAACTACGAAATGCTAACGAAATTGAATCGAAATATAAATTCATGACATGACTGTCTATCGTTAAATCATTCTTGGATCGGATGATTGGAGATAACATACACAGAGTTCAGGCTGTAGTATTCTCCAAAACTTAAGACAAACAATTTTTAATCTCAAGAACGAAAGAATCTACAAAACAATTTGCAAGCGATGGAACACATCTCTATAAGAACAAAATTAAGCCAAACGATGTACAATAAAATTATTAATATTGATAGCTACTCTAATTAAATATAGAGAGAAAATCTTCGACTTAACTTACTAACTTACTCATTGAAATGTACACTCATATATCGTAGTAGGTATATGAATATAGTATATTTATGGGTATTTATATTATCAAATAATTTGTGGCGCTGTAAATCACAAAAATTCACTACGCCATAAGTTATGTATTCACGGACAGTGCTCGTAAATTTGCACTTTTTAATACTATATTGTCATATGTCGCCACCTTGATTAGCGAGGCGCGTATAACAAATCTTTTTTATTTTTTATTCTTTATTCTTTACAGAAGTTCATAAAAGAGTCAAATACTAGCTATATACAATGAATTAACAACTTTAATATTTCTTTACACGCAGACTTCAACGCATTCCCACAGCGAAATCGGTCCAACGCGAAGAAAGAGTATACTAAAAGAACCCTCATTGCATGATAATGAATCCGATCGTGGTTCCACACACAGCTATGGTAAGTTTAAATGTTCGATTTGTGTGCGGTGATTTAAAAGTATGGAATTTACTCAGGGTTATAATAGTCTGTAGTTGATAAGATTGTTATCGGTGGGTTTGTATCGTATCTTGATTAAAATGACACTGGTTGAACAGTTTCGCGTTGTAGAGTACTCGAAAAATATTAATCCATTGATTAAAAATGGAAAAATTATGATATCATATTACTTGAGACGCACAGAACAATTGTTTACCTTACAATATTTCAACAACATATGAGGTGTGAATTCTATTGGACGTTGTACAGGGTGTCTCAAGATTTACGCCGGATTTGATTTTTAAATAAAAAACTGTTGTTTTTTTTTTAAATTTTTGAAACTTTTATTGAAACTTTTATTGAAAGTAGACATCATGAGGTTATGTATGGAATAACACATCGGGTAAATGGCCGCCTCGGCTTTGCTGGCATATACGCGCTCTGTTCGTGAAAGTTTTCATAACCGTTTTGCATAAATGTCACGGCATTTCATTGATGCAGCTTGTAAGTTCTTCTTTCAATGCTTGACGTGTCGTGGGCTTATTCACATAAACCTGTGACTTCAAAAAACCCCAAAGAAAAAAGTCTAGAGGCGTCAGATCTGATCTAGGCGGCCAATTCTGGTCACCAAAACGCGAGAGAACACGACCAGGAAATGACTGATGCAGTAATTGAACTGTTGCTCATGCTGTATGGCATGTGAAACCACATGTGCTCCACATCAATCAACATCTTCATGTTTCAGCAAAAAAAAAAAAAAAAAACTGGTTAACATTTCACAATAACGAACACCATTCACGGTTCTTGTTTTACCTGCCTCATTTTCGAAGAAAAATGGACCGATGATGCCTCCAGCTCAAAATCCACAACAAACAGTGACACGCTGTAGATTTCTCATAAATCACTCGTGGATTTTCTGAGCCTCAAATGCGACAATTTTGCCAATTTTAACGAAGCCATTGAAATGAAAATGAGCCTCGTCACTAAAGATGATTCTGTCTTCAAAATCGGTATTTTCGTGTTGTTGTTGTTTTTTAACAATATCCGATGAGCTATTTACCCGATGTGTTATTAAATACATAACCTTATGATGTCTACTTAATGTTTCAATAAAAGTTTCATAAATTAAAAAAAAAAACAACAGTTTTTTCTTTAAAAATCAAATCCGGCGCAAATCCTGAGACATCCTTTATATGAAAAAGTAAAAATAAGCAATTTCTAATAGGTAGAAAATACTTAGAATATTCCAGAATATAAAATAGTTTCTTCAAATAATAAACAGGTTGAAGCTTTAATAACAAAGATGCAAACTTAAGTTTATATTAAACATTGATAGGGGAACATATAAAGTTACATGAACAGCTCTAATCCTAAGTATTTGCTAAGTATATACAATTTTTAGTATTTTCCTATGATCTAATCTTTTCAAATGCTCTTCAAAAACTGAATCTTCATTCAGGGCAGTTTTGTATGCTCATTACAAAGATGTATTTCTTTAATCGACAGTGGCATTTTAGCAGTCCTATCTAGTTGGAGTATGATTTTTGACTGGATCCGATTGTAACCTCTTTTCGCTTGTCTTAATTCTTGGTCAAAGTCTATTAATGTTTCTTCATCATATTCGTTTCTTTGCGAATTAATTCCGAAGTAGTTTGTCTGCCAATGCCACAGAATGGCTCTGGTACTATCATTGGCCTTGGCGCTCCATTTCTGGCAAGCTTATCAGCATGTTCATTGGATAAAATGTTATTTTTTTATCCCGTTATCTACAACAGATAGACGCTGTTGAATTTAAGAAGTAAACGTCTAGTAAGCCTAATGCTTCGTGTACTAGCTTTCATTTAAGGAGTTTACGTTGAGTACTTTTTACGCCGCCTGGCTGTCCGATAGAATCTCAATAACACAGTTGTCATAGCCTCTATCTAGATTGAACAGCATTCATCTTATTATTGCATACACTACTGGCTGAAAGATACTGGTACCAATGCTGTGCCCTGGGATCCAAAAACCGCCAGTTCTGTGCCGTTGTCCGTCAGTTGAACCGTCCATATGCCACTTTATGCTGAAGCTCTGATCAGATGTATTCTCACAATTCGTCTCTTATCATGAACATTAACGATGCACCCTTCGTCCAGGTAGAAAGAAGCTTTGTTTCCAGCAACGAGAAGTTTCAGAAGTGTTTCTTTGGTTTTACATTTAAATTCTAGATTAAGAAGTCCGTCGTGGCTGGTTTAATATAGAGACCAACCTTCGATGTCTGCGAGAGAAATGAAAGGATCCGGCAAAAAATCCCACGAGCGTTTCTAAATATTTTTCCACGACTTTAGCTACATAACGCTGAGTGTTGTGATGCAGCAGAATAACTTTGTCATGTCTTTGCTTGTATTCCGGCCGTTTTTCTTGTAACGCATGGCTCAAACGATTAAATTGATCCTATAGCGATCACCCGTAATGGTTCCGCCAGGCTGTAGCAGCTCAAAGTACACAACACCCTTTTGATCCCACCAGATACAAAATTCGATCTTCGAACCATGTTGTTTAGGTTGAGGACGATAGCAACGATTGATCGGGCACTACGTAGTATTTTTCTTCTTGGGATAGAATATCCATTTCTCATCCCCAGTCACAATTCGTTGTAAAAAACCCTTTCTTTGTTGCTTTTGAAATAGCTGCTCGAAAGTGATAAATCGCCGTTCAACACGGTTCTCGGTTTCAGTTCTTAAGGCACACAATTGCCTTGCTTGTGAATCGTCTCCTCTTGCGTTTGACACAGTTCTTCAACGAGTAATGCCTCAAATTCTATGTCTTCGAATCTTCTGTTTTTATGAAGCATTCATTACCTTGAGAAATTTTCCATTTTAGATACTTATTTATATTTTGTCTACTTCTAATAATAGATACTTTTACAGTTGTGTCGAACTCAGACGGTTACGATTGCTTTTAACAGTTTTTGTGTAACTACGATAATTATATTTACTTGGAATACTAATTACGTGCTTCATGTTTTCCGTATAAATTATCAAACTACGATATTTATGTTTTCAAATTTCAATTGGCTTTGAATAAAGTCAAATTCAATGCTTTTGAACCCAAAAAAAAAAAACGAGACAAATCCAGATAGGCGTGATTATTTTTATTATTATTATTGGTGCTGGCTTGGCTGGAATTGTTAACATTATCAATTAGCAGAAATGGAAGTGTTTTTGTACATAAACGGAAATGATTACGTTGCTCGACAATCCGTTGAGTGAATGAGCTATTCAATGTACATATTTATCATTTAATTAGATGTGAATGCTAAGTGATGAGATAATTTGTTTATTTCTATGAAAATTGATACAAATTAAAAAAATTATGGGCTTGAATTTAAAATTGTAAACCGAAACTAACCTTGAATTGTTATTATAAATTTTACAGACAACTATCGACAATATAGACCGAGTGGACTTGAAGGTCTGCAGGCAAAACATCAACTCTCACAGGAGAGTGGCAATAGCCTTGAGGAATCATGGCTCTATACATTTTGCATAAAATGTCGCGGTGAAGAACATACGCCATCCTGGGAGCCTCCGTATTGGCAGAAGGTGCTGCCATATCCATTATGTCCGTCCTTCCGGCAGGTCTCCAGAATTTTAGTACTTATATTAATAGGTAAGTTAAAAAGTTTAGCGTGAGTTAAAATTTAACTGTCTGTTAGATTGCCGATAAATATACCTTGTGCAATAACTGACAGTTAAATTATAACGGCACATTGCAATACTCGCACTTCTACTAAAATAGAAATCTTTAAACAAAATTATTGTATATTTTTTAAGGTGTCTTACTCTGGATCACCGCATACGTTATTATTGGACATTCCGCTGGCCCTGGTGGTCAGTTATTTGGTCTAGTCGTCTTAACTGTTGCTGCCAATTTTGGTGGCTATTTGATTTCATTAACCACACTACCGCGTCTGATTGGCATGCTACTGGTTGGCATACTTTTCCAAAATGTTGGCTGGGTCGATTTGGATGGTGATTTCTCGCGTGTCACAGGTCATTTGCGCAAATTTGCGCTAACTATTATACTTACTCGAGCTGGTCTTGAGATGGATCCGGAAGCATTCAAAAAAGTTTATAAAACTATATTGAAGCTTGGTATAATACCGTGGTTTGTGGAGGGCGCTTGTATGTCGGTTATGTCACATTTTCTGCTTGATTTGCCATGGATTTGGTCATTTTTGCTTGGCTCGATTATTGCTGCTGTATCACCGGCTGTAGTTGTACCCTGCCTCTTTCGGCTGCGCACAAAGGGTTATGGTGTAGCGAAGGGCATACCGACATTAATTGTTGCCGTTGCTGGTATTGATGATGCGCTTTCTGTTGCAATTTTCGGCATTATCAGTACGATTATGTTCTCCGATAAGGGTCTTGGTTATCAGATTGCACAAGCGCCTGTCTGTATTATTGGCGGTTTGGGCTTCGGCATAATCTGGGGTTCTATAGCGCGCATCTTTCCGGAGAAGGGCGATGCATATGTTGTACCGCTACGTACTATTATGCTTTTATCCGGCGGCTTATTTGCAATCTATGGCAGCGAGGAAGTCGGCTTCGAAGGCGCCGGTCCGCTGGCGGTTGTCTTTTCGGCATTTGTTTCGAATCTTTTCTGGTGCAAGGATGGCTGGGACATTGAAGATAATCCGGTTTCGACAGCATATGAGATTTTCTGGATGATATTCGAACCGATACTTTTTGGCATAACTGGTGCTACAGTGAAAATTGCTGAATTGGACGGACACATTGTTGCCATTGGCGCCGCTTGCATTTTTACGGGCGCAATTATACGTATATTATGTACCGGCGGTATTGCCTTCGGCGATCGTTTGAATACCAAGGAAAAGGTGTTCGTTGCGCTCTCCTGGATGGCAAAGGCCACGGTGCAAGCAGCTTTAGGTCCGGTAGCGCTGAAACATTTAGATGCCAATTCGACTAATGATGAACGTCATTGGGCGTATGTGGTGCAAACGATTTGTGTCTTCAGCATTGTGCTCACTGCACCGCTGGGTGCCATTTTGATTTCTGTTACGGGCACACGTCTACTAACCAAGACCAAGCAGCCACCAGTCATGGAAGGTGAATATCTAATGCTGTTCATGCGTAATTTTATTTTTTCCAATATTAATTTTAATTTAAATTACAGGTTGGCGTCGCAGTCATCGTCCCTCAATACGTGACATTAGCATTATTGATGAGGAGGAGGAACGCGAAGATCCAGAAATTCCGCAGGATAAAGAGACCACAGATAATACACAGAACAATACAAACATTCCTACTTATACGTACAATAAATAGCTCTAGCACTAGCTATACGGTCCACTTGAATGGAACTTATAATGTTTCCTCCTTTTTTACTGTGTGAAAATGTTTTGTTGTATTAGTTTAAATTGACTTATTATTTGTAGTTGTTAACATGTTTTATATCTTTCAAATAGACGTCCCATACATATTAAGCTGACATTCCGTGCTAATTAATTTTTAATATTAGATAATCATGGATGTTACAGAAAACTAAAAATAAGTTGCAGCTAAAGAAGAAGACTTTATACTATATGCTATAGTAAGCAAAATACAAATAAAATTACTAAGCAAAATTATTGCAACATTTTACTTTGGCAATGTAAAAAATATACAGTGGGGGTCAGTAATTTGGTGAATTTCAAAATTTCTAAAAAAAAATCCATGCAAAACCAAATGTAGTCGACTTGCCAGGAGTTCGTGAGTTAGGTCTTCTTTAGAATAGTGAGTTAGGTCTATTCCACTTTTGAAATCTTTCTGCGAGTTGCATGATTCAGCGCTCGTAGAAGCATCACTCTTTTTTTCAGCATAGAACTGGGTGAAATGTGCTTTGATGCGCTCATCAGAATAGAACAATCTACCATCGAATCAAGAAACTTTTGTGTGTCATGGTGGCAAAGTAAGCTTTTGCGATTGATAAGTTCTGGCCGCTTCTCCGCAAGAGAAGTATTCAAATCATCCAGTTGATGCCAGTACACAACAGAATCGATTGTCTGGTTCCCCGATTGGAGTTCGCAAAACCAGCACACAATTCCCACTATATTTAGAGCATAACTTTCTTTTGCTGAAGATCGGCTTTGGATATCGTTTGAGATCGTTGGTCATGGAGCTCGAATAATGAAGAGACAGATTGTCCGCAATGTCAAGCATAGTCAAATATGGGTTTACTTCTGCAGCAGAAAACGTTCGCCGACAAACAACGAAGCACTTTGATAGTTACTTCGGCAGCTTTCGTTTTCCAGCAACCAGCAGCATTCATAATTTTTTTTTTTATTTGATCGTTTTTAACATTCAATTCAAATCCACCCCCACTTATAATTCGCAAACAGTTCTTACATATTCTATGTTAAGTATGCGACACAATGTTATTGCATTAACTTCTTTTTGTTTTGTTTTTCCTTTATATTTAGTTATTAGTTCTATTACATTAAGCGAAATGGTAATTTAGTCATACTACTGCTTTGTTATTTTAGCAGCGAGGTTGTTTAATATTTCCTTAGAGTTTAGCCTGAAACAAATATTGGTGGAGGCTTGTTTGCCGAAATTTGCACTTCTTCGGGATCAGATGTGCCTACCGGCACCTCTATTTTAGAAAACATATCTTTCTCATTTTCATCATCAAGTGTACTAAATATATTGGTTGAAAGTATGCTCTCAGATGAGCCAAATGGTTGGCGACTTCTACTGTCTATCTGTTCTTCTGCCAGGCAATTTCATAAGAATCAGAATCACTAATTTCTAGTTCGACATCAGCGGTTCTTTTTTGATTATTAATCGGCATTTTTTTGTTTTTTTTTGTTTTTAAAGACAGGATCAGCAGTAACTGCTGCTGCAAGTGCTTCTGCGGTTGCTGCCGCTGATACTTTTACCGTATCTGTCTTCGGCGTAGCTGTCTTGTTTATTATCGTTGGACGCCAAAAAGGATTTTTTTTGTCTATCAAAGACTTCAACAACTCCTGGCGCCGCACGGATAAAGAGAAAGGTGAGGCATTTGCCGCTGAACTGGAAGGACGCTTTACACCTTTCGATTTAGCTGAATTAGATGATGTGCGAGACACCGCTAATTTTCTGGAAGAGAGCTGCACAAGAGGTTCGTATGCAGATTGAAATGCTTAAGAAAAAGAAAGCCCCGGGGTATGACGGAATTGATGGCAGAGTGGCAAAGGCGCTTTCTGATAAAGCAATACTACTCTTCAATACCATGATTCGCATCCACCACTTCCCATTTCAATGGAAGTGCGCTGTAATTATAATGATACCGAAACCTGGCAAACTAGAAAACCTTGTTGCATCTTATCGACCAATTAGTTTACTACCGACTTTCTCAAAAATATTTCAAAGAATTTTTCTTGGTAGAATGTTACCTGCTTTGGACGTCCAGAGTGCCATTCCTGATCATCAGTTTGGACAAGGGAACTGCCCGCCCGTTTTGCTCAACAATTTGGTAATACCTCATGTTGAGCATGTATGCTACTTAGGTTTTAACTTTGAAAGACGTGGCACCTGGCGTCAGCATATTCAAAAAACCACAGCAGTTTGCTACGCTAGACTCAAAAAGTTAAACTGGTTACTTCGCCCAAGTAGTAAACTCAGCGTCGAAAATAAACTGCTTGTTTACAAATCAATCATTATGCCTACCTGGATGTATGGAATACAATTATGGGGCACTGCTGCTGCCATAAATATAAACCGTATACAAGTACTTCAAAACAAAATCTTGCGTAAAATAACAGATGCTCCTTGGTATTTGCGCAATAAAGTTTTACATCGAGATTTGAAAATGCCAACAGTCATGGAACAGTTGAACTTCCACAGCAGCAGATATAATGATCGACTGACTGGTTTCTCATGTTAATCATTTAGCAGCGGCTCTGGTCGTTAATACATGTCGTAGACGGCTAAAACGATTTCATCCAAATGATATTCAAAATAGGCATTCATTTTTTTTAGTTATGTTAATGTACATACTCAAGCGTTTCTATCAGAGTGACGTCAATGGCGGCATTGTCGTACAAATTCGATGAGTTTGGTTTGTGGTGGTTATCGTAAAAATGGGCAATATTGTTTCTTTTTCCTGCAAAAAAATACGTTTTGCTTCGCAAATTAAAGAAATTAGTTATTTAAAAATTGCTAATTAATTTAATATTCTCCCTTACTCGAAATAAAAGAGACTGCTTCAATTTTCACTACAGTCCACCGTTTATCCGCCTGTGTATGGAGGCGCGGCCAAAAATACTTCTAATGGTAGTAGAAGGCATATTCATTGAATTTGTTCACACTAATTTTGTATCTCGATGCCATAGCTTGAAGTAAAGTGGCACAACGATGGATCAGATTTTCATTACCTCCTGTAATTTCTGAAGCCAATATTGGATTAGAAAAGAATTTTCTAGTAACATTTCCGTGGTTGGACGATCCTTTACCTACATCTCTGGGCTTGTCTACTATTAGACCCATTTTTTTCACGAAATTCCGTTTCCATTTTCTGCATTCCTTCCAATACTTTTAATTTTCTCTCAGGACCTCTAACCTGCCACATTTTGATGATGGACTTGTAAGAAAAATGTAAAAAGTATTAAAAGAACCGTATGAAGTGGAAATAAACCAAATTTTTTACGTCTTTGTTTAAATATTTGACCAAATTATTCATGTCTGTTGGATTTGCACCACATATGTAACATTTGGCAGAGGATGACTCACTTAAGGCGTTGCATACTTTTCCATCCACCATAGTCAGTTGTAGACTATGCTCAACGTATATCTTTCTATTATAAATAAATAGTTCTGTCGGCCTTAGAAGGTTTATTTTCTCCTTAAATTATTTTTCCTCTTCGATTGATAGTTTGGTGTTGACGAAGGCCGGGGGTTTTTACAAAAAATTTTATGGTCAGTTTTTGAAATTAGAAATACTAGTTAAATAAGTAAAATCTGCTGTAGCGTCTCAACTGGTGTCGCCAAACAAGTAAAGAGTGTGATCCCCGCAAAAAGGAGCTCACAGCACAACTACCTGTGGTGAAAGTTCTCGAGTCATTAATACTTCCTTCAATGACAGAACACTGCTCTCTAGCAGATCACCACCGCGGTTTTAGGAAATGGGTTGGTACGACTTCAACATTAAATGAAACCACCACTTATATCGCTGATGGACTCAATAAGCCGAGGCCATGAGTACGCACAGTGATGGTGGCTCTAGACTTGAACAAGGCAGTTGATCATGCAGTCTTGTGTTTAAAGATCTGGACTCCAAATCGCTTCCCGACAAAACAAAACGCTTTCTATTGAACTATCTTAATGGTAGAAGGGCATACGTTGAGTTTAGGGGTGTGAGGTCAGGGTGTCGAAAGTTAAAGATGGGTGCTCCGCAGGGTGGGGTTCTCCCTGTTCAACCTTTATTTGGTAAAGATGCCTCTTCCTCCTCCCTAAATAAAACTGGTGACCTATGCAGACGATTGTTCTATTTTATCCTCGGGAGTGGACGTCGATTATACTTGCGCGAGAATTAACGTTTATTTGGAAGATTTATTAAATTTTTTCAATGCTCGCAACCTCAAGCTTTCAACACACAAGTCATCGCCTCCATCTTCACCTTCTGGAGGTGTGGATGGAACTAGATGTCTTTGCAGGAGGTTTGAGGATTATAACAGTTCAGTACCCGACGGTACTTGGTACAACATTTGACCGATTGCTTAGACTCTCGGCTCCTGCCACCAAGACAAACAATCGTCTCAAGTCGAGAAATAAAGTGCTGAAAGCGCTTGCTGGCACTTCTTGGGGTAAAGATAAGGAGACATTAATAACAACTTACAAATCCATTGGACTTTCTGTCTTGAACTACGCTGTTCCTGTCTGGACTCCTTGCCTAAGTAAGACTCAATGGCAATGCCTGCAAAGAGGTCAGAGGTTCAGTGCTCTGAAGACTGCCACTGGTTATCTGCAGATGACTCACGAAGAGCGAAAAACATTTCCCTCATAGCACCAAGACGAAACTTGCACAGTTGAGATCCGGATTGAGCAATAGCTCGAGTGCTACAGGGAAAGAATTGGGATAAGCAATACAAATTGCTGCCCCGAATGAGGTCAATCAGCGCACGATACAATTCATTTCTTTAATTGCCCGTCCCCACTCAATTGAGTCCTTTAGACCTCTGGTTATACCAGTAGATGTTGCTTCTTGTGTGGTGTACTCACCTAAGTATATTACTACTACTCTTGTTTTATCGAGCATCATATAAATCTATGCTGCATCACGTTCGTGAGATGGACAAAGTATAGAGTGGAAAAGCTAACATTGACGCGTTGTTGCTTAACCCTGAACGGATATTGTTAGTCAATTTAACTAACACCGATTTTTTTTTTCTGTTTTCTTTTTAATGGTTCAATGTCCACCAATATTGTCCTTCTCATTGAAAATTATTCATATAAAAAAAGACCTAAAGCCAGCTAAATTCATATATCTATTTCACAAATAAGTTCGCTAAATAAAACATAAAACTGGGTGGTTTATGATGTCCTTGAATTTTATTATAATAAAGTTATTTCTTATTAAATATTTAAGAAAAACCTTTTTTCTGTTCATATTCGTATTGTATGAAGAAATAATAGATAATTTAAAGGTTCATAACAGAACAATCAAACCATTATATAAAATACCACTTATTTACCACTTTAAAACAAAAATAGTTCAAAATGAAAATCAAACCCGCGTATATTTAGATATTAATCAGATCTTCGTGTTTAGCATTGCTATATGTATATTGCAAAATTAATTATTTACAAATATTTTTGCAGCGATTCACCCAAAATCTGTTCAAGATCCTGTACAGATTTACGTGTATTCTTCTCCACAAGCGAGTTTTCATCCTCCAGTAGCTCTGCAATGAAAGGCACAGTTTCTGGTAGCAGTGGACTAAAGTCTTCACCCAATTTACGCGCAATTTCAATACAGCAATTAAAGGCGTAGATGCGCACTTCCGGTTCATTCGTGCGTGTTTTCAGCAAAACTTGATAGTTCAGTTGCTTCCAGAGCACATCATTTGAAACATCAACAGCAAGTTGCGCGATACACGACATCAGCGACTGTTGTAGCTCTTCATTTTGCAAAACCAAATTGTTTTCCAATTGATCAACAATTGGCTGCACCAGTAAAACGAAACGTTGTGAGTTCACAAAGTTATTGCTATCGTGCAAAAATATATTATAGAGTGTGCCCAATATGGCTTTAAGTAGCTCAATATGCAGTGGCTCTGCATCCGAATCGATTGGCTGCTTTAAAGTGTTACACTCATTCAGCAAACGAGCTGCATCCTCAATGAAATCATTGGCGAAGAGTACAAATAGCGATTTAAGTGCCACAGCAATTTTGTTTGTCAAAAGGAAGTACGTCAATATGGTTTCCTTGCGTGCGGTTTGTTTTATAGCCCAAGTATAGACCTTGGTATACATAGGACGGAATGTGCTCTCCGACAGCTTGAGTATCCATGCAACAAATGCATTAATGATGTGTGCTTCTATTGCAGCTAGTTTATCCTTGGATAACTTGTTTTTATGCTGCATATGCAGTCGGAATTCCAGAGCCTCCAAAAAGAATGTGCTAAGTTCTGCGTGCACTACATTCAATTCGGCATTATTGTTATGCTGTATGGTTTCCAGTAGTAGTTTCATTAATACACCGATCTCATCATAACTCTGCACTGAGAACAACTTTTTATATGATTCCTCACAACTAGGCACAAGAATGCGTACCGGAACCGCTTTAGCCATTTTTGTCCAGATGGTGTTAATCTTTTGTTGTACTATAGCAGCACGTTGATCTTTAGTAGGGGCACGTGCGCTGATGCAGCTGGATATCGAAGAGAGTGCATTGATAATCTCAACAATGTATGGGCCCAGGAAAAGCGGTAAAGATTCGAAAAGTTTTTGTATGCCTATAAAGAAAAAAAAAATATATATATTATGTAAAAAAATTCTTATTAAAGTCATAATAACCATTTAAAAAGTGCACGAAAACCAACTTTCAGTTTATATCGAGATGTCAAAAAGTGTATATTATAAAATTTCGATACAATAATATCGGTGCACTATTTTAAGGAACTATAATATGACAAAAATGTCAAATATCTTCAAACAGTTGTAAATCACTGTCAAAATGGCTCCTGAAAATATGGCCCCAAGAATTAAAATCCATAAATATGAAATATCCATAAATAATATAAATCGTTTAAGCACTTCTTTTTGGGTAAAGTTTGGATTTTAAACCGTTCAAGAAGAGTTTCAAAATAAGTACCTATTATTCAGATGATTTAACTTCTTCATCCATCCGAAAAGTCAATTTTTCAGATAATTCAAAATAGAAACAAAATTATCTTATTAATTAGTCTAGCCTCCTGGTTATAGAGATACTTGTACAGTTGGGCAAAATGTGTCAAAAATAGGACAAGACAACATTTTAAGTTATAAAAAAACCTCTAAAACAAAATATGTACATATATTTATAGTTGCAAAGGCAAAGTGTATTCTCGTATTGCCTTTTTGGTAAACCTATCCTCAGGGTAAGCGTCAAGCAAAGTGGCTCAACGCTGGGAAAATGATATCACACCGTGGAAACACAGGTAACAGAAACGTTTACTTATAACACTCTATTGGGAATTCAGCTTACAAAGAGTTTTTATACTCGAACAAACTAATTCTCCAATCTGATTACTGAAACATGATAAATTATAATCAAAACCATATACATTATTCGAAATTATTGAAAATGGAGCTTAGAAGACAATTCTACAATATCGTTAAATTTTTGTCATTAAAACGTTTCAATTTTAAACCATTTAGAGTGATATAGTTTTTAAAATAACTATCCTGCGTAGGGACTATTGTTTTAATGGTTTTGGTATGCTTATTGAATCTAAACTTATTTATAATAATCACATTGGTTCAATAGTGAATGAAGCAAATCTTCTTCTAACGAATTTAAAGACCCGTATACCACAAAAGCCCTCTAAACTTCTCTTGTAATACGCTAATTTCGCCGTTAACTTTACCGAAATCGAAGATTCATGAGTGACTCACTTTTTCATTGAGTGGGATCATGAATATACTAAATCGTTGCCGAGCACTCAACCTTCAATACGAGTAACTTCAATTATTTCTTGAGCAACCGCTTGTGCCGAATTTTTACCGTTCTTCTTCGAAGTTGACGCTGGAGCAGCCGTCACCGTCAATGTGGAGAACTGTTATCGGGCCATGATAACGAAATTGGTTGATACCATTCCAGCCTGGTAATGGCATGGAAAACTTTTGATACCCATAGGACAGCACCACGGATCACATAGATGTCTTTGTTGGGAGTTTGAGTATTCCGACAGTGAAGTACAATACGATACTTGGTAAAACTTTCGATCCTTTACTTAGATTCTCGGCTCATGCCACCAAGACAAATATCCGACTCAAGTCAAGAAATAAAGCACTGAAGAGACTGGGTCATCTTGGGATAAAGGCAGAGACAATAATTACCACCTAAAAAACTATTAGATGTTCTGTCCGGAATTATGCTGATCCGGTCTACAATCCTTACCTTAGGCTAAGGTGAGGTCAGAATAGTGCTCTGAGGACTGCTACTGGTTGTCTACAAATGAGTCATAAAGACCACCTACATGAAGAAGCGATGATGCTATCGGTTCATCGACATAATAAGCTGCTTTCGAAACAGTTCTTGTTAGGTGCGTTTAGGAGCAATCATCCTAACCACGGCACTCTCACGAGAATTGTTCCAACTCGTATAAGAGATGATATAAGAAGCTATAAAGCGAGTATATCTCGTTTTCTTGATCAGATAGTGGAGTATGTTTATACTTCCGGCAGGACTCAATTGCATAATGATTAACTCTCTCAGGAACAATATTGTACTATGTGGCAGACACCTAGAGTGACAAACGTCTCCCTCGTAACACCAGAACTAAACTTACACAGATCCGAATGGAGCAATATGCTCGAGTATTACAGGGATTAGCACCAATGATTGCTGTCCTGAATGTGGTAAATGTCAATCAATACACAACACGACCCATCAGTTCAACTCTCCGTTCGGTCAGACCCAATTGAGCCCTGGAGATCTTTGGATAAGTAGCTTCGTTCCTGGGACTTGTTTCGCCAGCCGCCTAGCTTCGAATGTTTTTGAATGGTCACGATCGCCCGACATGCTGGCTTGAATTTTTCATGTGGGCGATTTTTAAGTACAAAGTTTATGTCAACAAGCAGTGCACCCTAGCATAGCTTCAAACGTGAAATTATAGATGCCAAAAAACTTTATAAGTGATGCATAATTCCGAAAAAATGACCACAAGTGAACTGTCCGCGGTAGAGGCAACCGGACGGTCATTTAAACCGTTTAACCCTTTTTTGTTTTTTAGTTATTTCAAAAAAAAAAAAAAAAAAAAAAATACAAGGGACAGGTTGACCCACTATCCAATTGACTACTTCACTGGTGTACCGGAAGTCTATAAAAATGTGACATATGTAAATTTTATTTCGCGAATTATCCCCCCGTTTCAGTTTCCGAATCCGAAATTAATGTTCGGATTCGATTTGATTAGCTTACAAAACGATTTCAAATCACTTGATTTAGAGCATGTGAATTCAATAGTAAATCATTTTTCAATAATTTTTGAATGCACATAATAATGGAGCATACGAAGTGATTTGAAACCGAAACTGATTGTGTAAACACACTAAATAACAAACTGAATCCGAACAATAATAGCTGGTAGTAATTTAGCTTAAAGTATTTTCAACATTGAGAAATATTTGACATATTTTTCTAAATGTAAAGAGATAAAAATAACACTCAGTCACACGTTCTCATCAGTTCACTGGTATCAATATTAAGCTTTAAGTGTTTAGTAATGTCTGCTGCATTGCAGTCTTTTTCTTCCAATGTTAGGGGAAACATGAGTATTTCCTTAGCGGTTTTGAACGACTAGCACGCAACCTGCGCTTCTGCAGCGCCCGGAGACAAATTATAAGTGGCAAGTTTTTTCTTTTATATGAGAAATTTGCATGCATATTTATTTTAAGAAATTTCCGTTTCAAAAAAAAAAAAAAAAAAAAAAATTAAGGTCCTATAAGAGCCCAAATATGTCATTCATATAATAGCAAAAACCATGGGTAGGACAACTATTTTCGATAAGTGTACCTACATAGATATACAGAGAGTGGAGAATGCAACAGATATAACATCTGGGCAAGGTGAACGTGTTTATCACTGGGTATAGTATAGAAGTTAATAAGATACACAACGCATTTTTCCAGACATGCATGCTATAAGTGGCAAAAATTTGCAATGTGCGCTCAGCATACTGATGAGAACTTTCGCAGCTGAGTTCGAAATACGTGTTCTGTGGGTAAAACTTTTTTCAGTGCATCAAAAAGTTGTTATTATACTTTCTCCGCATTGAGTAAAAGTATGTCAAAAATATTTCTCTTTATAAAATAACCTTGAGCATGCTAAAATTCATATACTCATACATAAACTGAAATTTATTTTAAGAGTGCACTTTTTATATACACTTTCAAACGACTTACCCGCAATGATGCCCAAACAAACATTATCCGGCATTTTTTGCTGCACATGCAGCACTTGATCTTGAAGTATTGCCATAACATGTGGCATAAATTTCGGCAAATGCGCAAGCGAGTGCGCTTTCAGGTTCGATGATACCTCAATAAGTGTAAGCACCACATTGGCGACAACCACTTCCGAGATTTTATCGCGTGTCTTGGTAATTTTGGTAAGCGTAATGAGCAGCGATTTGAACTCTTCAATATATTGTAGACCAAATTGTTTGGACAATAACTTTATGGCAATTAATGCTGTCTGTTGTATGAGCACAACTTCATTAGCAGTTGCCGGCACTGAGGTCAATATGCTCTCGACAATTTCAGTTAATGGTTTAAATAGTTCCTTGAAATACGAAATATCGCAACTAGCAAAGAAGTTACTCTGCTGCTGTAATTTATTTATTAACAATTCGATGACCTTTTTGCGTACGATCAGCAGTGCATGTTCCATTAAACTTTTTACAACACGTAAAAACATATCCGGTGAAAGCAAAGAAATGGCATTATCGAGCACATCGTGCACATGATGCAGTATAACCTTATAGCATTTGATCTGTAGCGGATCTGTTATGGCGGAGGACTTAAGCGCAGCATTAACATTAGCCAAGTAGGATAGTGTTTTTATAATAAAATGCTGATAGAAAGTCTTCATTTTGTGTACTGCAGTTGTAGAAAGACTTGCAATCTTACGCAGAAAATCTTCAGAGCTTGTTATGCTGGAGAGAAACTGTATAATAACATATTTATAGTGACGCAGTTGCTTCGGTGCACGGTTCTTTACATCGAAAAGTGTGACTTCCGTAGCATCGTGCTGCTGTTGTAAGATAGCTTTTGGCGTTTTCTCAGCTGTGTTTAATGGCAAATTATTCAAATACTCAATAAGCTGCTCACAGGTATGTATAATAATATCCGGATTAAAGATCAGCGTTAACTGTTGCGCTATATCGAGACGCTGACTATTTGTTGCAGTTGCAGCATCCTTCGCTTTAGACTTCGTTTTCTTCTGCAGCAATTGTTTTTCATCGGAGAGTATATGCGCCTCGAAAACAACGCAAAGAAATTGCCACAAATGCTTTGTGGGACCCAAAGTCTGCAAGAATTTTGTATACAATGGTAGACGACGATGTTCCGGCACATCAAGCATTATATCGGAGAAGACCTTCAAAACTGGTATAACCAATTGCGCACGTGCAGCATCATCTGTGCACTGTATTAATATGGGTATAATCGATTCGATTATATTGTTGATAATGTGAAAACTGAAGGCATCATCATGCCGCACTACCGAAGAGCCCATAAATGTGAATATAGCGACAACGTTGTGCAGCACCTGTTGCGGATAGATTGTTGCACAATGTGTTAAAAAGAGCATAGCACTCTGTTGCGTTTGTGGATTCTGTGTTGCGCGTAGGCATTGCACGACTTGTTCAATACGGAAACTAGATTCCGGCACTGCGGACTGCAGTTGCACCTGCGACGTTTGACAACAGTGTAACAAAGTCGAGAGTATCAATTGTTTGGCATACTCTAAACTACTTTGATCTTCTAGTTCCAGACAGGATTTGAGTAAATCAAAAAGTGCTGGTATTAATGCTTCACTATTTTCGAGTAGTTTTTTGTGTTCCAATAGTTCCAGCAACGCAATGCCTTGTTTCCAGTTTAAGCTGCTGCAATCAAATTGTACGGCGTTCGCAGCTTGTTTGCGATTTTTAGCTGACGTTGTTGGTGTACCGCACACACGCTGTTGCTTGCACATTTGTGTTATATGCGCCACAAGTGACTTGCAATCTAGTTTACATTTCTTAAGTAGTTTATGCGCTGCTAGAAATATGCTATCATTATCCGATTTGGCAACAGTTTTAATTATAAGCGTCAGCAATGTATTTTGATACGTTACGGGCAAAGCTTCGAAAGTTTCCGGTACGAAAGTAGTCAAAATGAGGCACGGAAGTGGCTGTAATTTAGCCTCAAATAACATATAGACATCGTGTAGTGCAAAAGTTTGCTCAAACAGCTGCCATGCGTAAGGTGTATCAGACAGCACATTTGCTATAGTTTGACAATCAAAGCGTTCCATTATATGCTGATAGATTTCACTGTATGGCATTGGTAGTTGCTTTATTTGTGACTCAGCCTGTAGCGTTTGTTTTAAGAGCATACTACGCGCCAGTGGTAGTAATGTGCATAAAATAGTTGAATCATTTATATGTTTAAATACCTTAAGCAATGCTGCAACAAATACTGCAGGTTGTGCTGCATCACATATAGTTTGCAGCAGTTCACGTTGCAGCTTTGCTGCCTGCAACTTTTGTACTTGTGTCGACTTCGTTGGTCGGAGCACGGTGTACAATATCAACGCAAACTGTTCGTGATCCATGCTGAGCTCATTATTACGCGCCAAAATGCTATTAACAAAATGTTCCAAATACTTCTCCAGCTTAGCATTGCTATCCATTAAATCTTTGAGCGTATCCAGCGTTTGTAAACGCAGTGTTTGCGATGGCGCTGATAGTGCACAAGTCATTTTGAGTATATGCACTGTATTAAGCTGAAATTGGCTAGTTTTATTGCGAAATACTGCCTGTAATATTTTAAAACCGCGTAAACGCATTGCAGTATATTGATTGGCATCAGCATACATTTCCGGCATATTTTCATACATATAGAAATTCAATAAGAATTCAATTTTTAATTGTGCATTTGGTAAAATGCTATCCAAGCACTCCTTTAGTACCTTTGTCCACTCCAGCCGTTCCTCAATGCTCATTTGCTGTGTAAAAACCCTTTGCGACAGTGTATCGAATATATAAAGAACGCAACGCAGCTCATCGCTCTGTGGTGTCCAGTTCGTTAAGTCACCAAAATGCGTATTTTTTGCCAATGCTATAACAAAGTCTGCATACAATTGCAGCGGTATGAAAGCATCACTTTTATGCCACAACTTTTTATCAAGCTGTTTCAATTGAAAGTTTTTGCAGTATGCTACAATTTCACTATAAATCTCGTGGCTTTCTTTTGCGCTTAGTTTATGCTTTAAGCTGGCCGTTAGCAGTATTAATAGATGCGTTAGTTGCACCGATTGCTTGAGATACTTTTCACCGCCTTGCTCGCGCACGCTGCGCAGCAATGTTACCGCATTCAACGTTTCGTTGGCGCCAGCAATGCAATCCAAAAACTGTTTTTTGTATGCATCTTTATTGAATTGTTCAAATCGCTCGTTAAGCTTTAGTGCACTCAAAAACTTCAGTTTTTCACAAAAAGTGCTGGAAAGTATCTCACGTATAGCCTTGTATACATTTGGCGTCACCTCCTCTGCATATAGTATAGGCATCAATGCAAGCAGTATTAGATTTGTATCATAGTTGCTGCACACCACATTGGATGTTAAATGGAACACAGCGCGTTTGATCAAAGGCTGCCAGGCACGTGGCTCCAATTGTGCACGCTGTAGTATGCCGAAAAGTGACTCTGTGAATTGTGCAGTGCCGAGTATATCATTTAAATCTTTTGTTGGCAGTTCTAAAACTGCTGCTACTACACGTTGATTGTCATCAGTAATGCGATCGCCGAGACATTCTTTTAGCAGTTGATAGTTTTGTGCACGTGATTGGTAGCTGTCCAGATTGTGTAATAAAGTTTTAACTGCATGCAAACGTATATCGGAGTTGTAGTGATAGAGACACTCATAGATATTGGTTGTGTTCTCATCGGTAGACTTGAGATGGAAACCTGGAAAAAATATACATGTTAATAGTACAAGCAAACATAAATTATAAAGACGAAAATGTTGTTTTCGATATTACCGAAATTTTAATACTCATTGCACGCTCTCTATTAAACGATCTAAACACAAAAATTTATATTTATAAGAATCATCTTCCTCAGAGTAAAAACAACTTTTAAAAATAACAAATTGAGTTCTCTTGCGTAATTTATTAGCATGCCGCGCACGTACGCATTTAATGGCTTTCGTTCCAAACTTTCAAAGGGTTTGGCAATGCTCTTACTGTTAGAATCTTTATACAGACTGTAAAAAGTTTGATAATTTGAAAGAAGCATCGGAGATCGCACAAATACTTATCATCATTAAGTTCTTAAATTTTTAATTTGTGAAACACCAAAGTGGGCAGTTGGTCTAAAAGTATTAGGCACACGCTCATTGGTAACTATGTGAAATACCCGCCCATTAAAAGCCACCAAATCAAATTTAAAACTTATTAAAAAAGTTTTTGGTACAAAACCCGAAAAGAAAGCGGTGGATTTGTATGGGAGCTACTCACAAATGCGAATGTGATATGCTAATTCGGAAGTATGTTGAGCCAACACACATAGGAAGTCTTCATACCTGATTTCAGTTCAATATCTTAAAAACTAAGGGACTAGTTTTGATACATACAGACTGAAGACAGAAAGACAGATGGATATTAGACCGGAGTGAAGTTTCCGAATCAATATGAAGTCAGTGAAAAAAATGAATTCTTGCATATATAATTTCTAATATCTCTGATGCTACACACTTTATGATAAAATTGATATAATTTTCACTCTGAGTGCAAACTTATATGCTTATGGGATACTACTCTACTGACGGCTGGCATACCCAAACATGCCAAGAAGGAAAATAATGACTGTAAACTCACCCAATGCCATCTTAAGCGCTTTATTACGATTAGTGCTACCATTGGTATCATCTTTCTGTTGGTGCAGTGCACGTTTAATGGTGCTATCAAATGCCTCCGGATAATGACGTTCCAATTTGAAAAGATAATCCGAGTACCAAGACTGAAAATCAGTGCTAACATCAGTCATTTCATCGTCCGTATCAAGTTCAATTACATCTCCTTCTGAGAATAAACGTGGCAATACAGCATCTTTTTTACTTTTTGAGGCAACGAATGCATCCAGAAAAGCACTAAGAAATATAAAACACTATAATTAGTAAAACATTAAAATATAAACCATCCATCGCATAAATATACTCAATAAAATCTTCAGCGCTGGATTTGGAAAATTCTATGTCGAATAGCAAACGTTCAAGAAACAATTTGTATGCCTCCGACTCCGTGTGATGCTCCAGTATAGCGGTGACAGCACCACGCAAAAGAGGTTTACAAATTGATTGCGTAGCAACATTCTCCTTAGCCAGTGAAGCCAGCGTCAGTGTCAACCATTTTTGACGCACAAGATTCAAGAGTATTTCAGGTTTTAGTTTTGGTGCAGCTGCTTGTTGTGTATCAAAAATCCATATGAGTAGAAGCAGCGCCGTTGTACGTAGACGATCGAACGAACAGTTTGCAATACGATCGACCAACGCATTGCAAAGTTTTGGTTGAATTTTTGTACGTGCTACCAATTGTGCAACAATAATGTAACCCGAAGAAACAAAATCCACCGTATCGGAACTGAGACCCTTCAGCAGCGATGGCAGCAGCGCTGTTATATGCCACTCACGTACGGGCTGTGCATTCTGTAGTGCGCCCACAACGACAGTCGTATAGAAATTTATTTGCGCTTGCAGTTGGCTAGCGCGTGGTCCTAATTCTTTCACCGCTTGCAATGTGGTTTCGCAGACAAACTTAAAGAAAGCAGGCGTTGTAGCAGCACGGTTGACAATCGCTGACTTTGGCAGTTGTACCCCTCTTTTCTCAATCGGACGCAGCCAATCCCAGTCAGCATCGGCGCGACGCAAACGCAATGTCTGCAGTACCTTCACAAAGATGTTGGTTTCATGATAGGGCAGTATCAATGCTAAGACTTCATTGCGATTGTACTCATGTACATGGAAACGTCGCAGCAACCATTCGAAGCACATGTGCGCCGGACGTAGCAGAAAGTACGGCGACAAATGCCGCAGAAACTTTGCTATATTTAGATTCAATAATTTATTTACATCCCGGTTTTCGACAGAACGTTCCAGTTCGATTGTGTTTTCATCAAAAAGTGTAGCCTCAAATTGTCTAAAGTCTGGATTTAGTTGTATGAGTTCATGTAGGCCTCCATTGACTGCTAACTCATAGATTGTGCGGCGATCTTTTGTTGCCGCCTCCTTGGGCTCAAATATAATGGAGGCACGGCTGTGCGCATCAGCAAGCGAAATGCCGGTTTGGGGCAAAGCCAAACGCTGCAACTGTTGGCTCAGCGAAGTGGCCATTATTTATTTTTTTCAAATATTTTTTTTTTGCGAATATTTTGCACAATAAATTCTTTCAAATACACACGCGGTTTGCTCAACACATGGCAATTAGAGGTGGGAGACTATCGATATTTTATTGGTAACTCTAATAGTAATCGAAGTTATTTCGATAAGTCAAAAATAATCGTACTCATTTCGATAACCGCAAAATAGTCTCGAAACTACTTCGATAACCGTAAATGAGGAATTATTGTTCGCTCAAGGTCAGGCCATTTTTTACACTTGCTTTTTAATTATAATTTAAAAAAAACTTATTTTAAACCTTTTTATTAATAAAAAAAAGATTTTTTTATTTTCATAAGTGGAAATGAATCAGGGTATTTCGAAGTCGTTAACGAATGCTACATTCTTCCATGTTTTGTTAAAAAGTGGAAAATTCCTACAAAATTGAAAAATCGAAGAAAGCTTTGCTTGTGACAGCTAATCTTTAAGCTCCAACTCCTTTGCACTGTTACCTCCATGGCCTCCTGTGAATAGTATTATAATTTTATCATGGAGCATCGGAGATCCAAAAAAGTATATATTTTCTTGATCAGCTCGACGAGACTAATCGAACTAGCCATGTACCTCCATGTCTATCTGCCTGTCCCCCGTCTGTATGAATCAAAACTCGTTCTTCAGTTTCAAGATATCGATGTGAAGTCGGGTATGCATACTTCCTAGACTAGGCTATGAGGTGTGTTTAAAGAAAGGTGACATTTTATTTTTCTCGAAAAATATTTATTTAGTCATCAATATCTATTTTGTTCCCTTCAAAGTAATCCCCCTCAGATATAACACACTTGTGGCAACGCGTTTTGAATCCTCGAAGCAGTTCTGATATGCGCTTTTTGTGTATGCTCTGGAGCTCTTCCAGCTATTCAGGATCTGGATCTCCTCAATCGTGACTTTGGGTTTTGTTTTCGACGTCATAACCGAATTTCATCACCAGCTATGACCGTTTTGAATAAATCTGGATTGTCGTTGACATCATTCAATCAAATTGATCAAAGTAGACACGGCAAATACCACAGTCAACAATTTAATTGCGTTGAAGTACTTAATTTTTTACCTAAGTATAACCAATTATCGACCTTTACGTACTTGAGGTCTATTAGTCATTAAAACGACAATAGCAAACGTTTTTTGATAATGCCTGGGTTGAATCGATAGTTCAATGTCTGAGACGCAACTTCATCGGGCACTAAGGGTTCTGATCTCGGAATTAACCAAAACCATGATGTCAGTAAAAATCCAAAGCAAATCTGGAAGCGAATTAGAGAAGGAGAACGACACACGGTAGAAATTCGAAAAAAAATCGGCATGGGAGGGAGTAGTGTTGCATATTTTATACTTATATATCACGCCAATCTTTAAAACGAATCTTTGTTTCTAAATATAAAATGGGAAACTTCGTTGAAACTTCACATGGACTTAGGCGGATATGTAGTTAAATATAAAAAAGAACCATTATTTCAAAAAAGCACGATCACAACAAGTAGCAAGTAAGAATTGAATAGTCATGTAATATACCCCTATGCACACTTTGAAAAACACTTTATTGGTATATATTGTAAGCAAGGGTTGAGATATTATTTCAAATTTCGGTGCTTCCGGCTATGCATCAAAGGTCTGCTGACGATGGTATAAAAAATTCTCAGGTAGCGACTATAGTGGCCAGCACTTATATATGTCTTATTTGCCGAATTTGGAACTGTTTACAAAGAACTGATGAATTCTAGAAAATATTTTAAAGGTGTTAATTAAACCGTTGAAGCGAAGAATAAACTAAGCTTTTTAAATATTTAAAATATTGCAGAGAATATTGTTTATTTATGTTGACTTCACCGGCATATATAAACACAATAAGAAGCATATCTAGTTGGATTTGCTTTCATAAACTACTACAAATTCCGCACATCCCAAATTCCATATTGGATATAAATGAACACACAAGTATATTGACAATTTAAAAACTTTAATAATAATTAATCTCAAATTGAACATATAGTAAAATTTACATACGATAATTCTAAAACTATAAAACGAGCTAATGGTTGAATGAATGTACGAGCTGATCAACTGGATCAATGCCACTGAATGAATGTGTATAAACGAACGAACGAACGATGAGTGAGAAATGACTAACAACGAATGTTTAAAAACAAAGACGTTTTAAGGACTTTTTACGCTTGAGCTTAGCTTCTGTTTTGTGTATACGTTTCGGTGGTGTAGTATTTTCGCTGGGCGTAAGCAACATTTTTGAGGGAGTACCCAGTTCAGTAACTGGACACTTTTCGCCGGGATGATATGCACAGGAACAATGTAAACAAAAGCGGAACTTGCAAACAACACCAGTGCATTCAGCATAGGATGAATGCAAGTCGTTATCAGAGGCAGACGTTTCATCCACAGATAAAAAACGATTAAGTGCAGTATTGGTGGCACCAATGACACAGGAACTGGCCAATGCGGGCATGGTGCACGAAAGCCTAAAGGAACGTTGATTGTTGTGCTTGTCGCCGCCGCTAATAACTTTACTAGCCTTACCACATACTGGACAACGAACACAACGTGCTGCGGCATCCAATTCCTGTATGGCAGTGTTTGTTGCAGGCTTTTGTTGTGCGCCGACTAAACCACCCGCACATGCATGCGCTGTGGCTATTGTATTTGAATTGTTTAATGGCACGGTTATATTGGTTGGCACACGTAAATGTTGCATTTTATATATATTATTAACGTGTGTTGCAATATTCTCTTTGGTTTTGTTTTGCTTCAGTTGATAGTTGTGCAGTCGATGCGCTGAACTTTTACTCTTATAAACGATATGCTGCCAGCGGAGTGACACCTGTGTCATGGTGTCCAATGTGTGCGCGTTAACTTTACGCAATATAAGCTCCAATGGCAATGCATCGAGCATGCCAATGATATCCAGACGTTCAACGCCATTAAAATAATGCGTGCGCCCAAATTCCGGCGCAACGGGAAAGAGATTCTTTTTGTATTTCTTTAGTGTGCTATGTTGATGCTGATGCGGTTTATAGTGTTCCTTTTGGCGTTTCGTAACGCTACGTTCCTCACACGGCGGCGTATATCTGACAACATCAAGCATACAGTTGTGCGAGGCACCGCTCACGATGTGTACCGGCGTAGTTGGTGCAATCATGCTGAGTTTAGTAGAGTAGGGTGCCTCCGCTGCTGCTGCTGCTCCTGCATTAATACTGTTCTGCCAATGTTGTGTGATGTTACGTAGATTCTGTGAATTATCGCTTGCGATAAGCAGCGAGCATTCAACTTGCGTTGAATTGTGCAGGACCTGCGCGCTGTGAAAGGATGCATAGCCGGATTCATCGAGGTCATTTTCCGCCTGCGTGGAATTACGTTTACAGTTCCTTTGCATTTTTAAAATTTATTAATACTACTACGACAATGCAGACATGTAAACGAAGTGCTGCAAAAAAGAAAATAAATTTAGATAAATAATTAAAAAAAAAAGGAAGCTTATAATTTTATATATAAGTTTACCATTGGAGCTCCCTAAGCGCCTGCTAACACATGTAATTACTGCGCATGCAATTACTTCCTGCCTAGCTGCAAAACAAAACTTTCATTAGTATTAGGTAAAAGAATTTTTATTATCAAAATAAACATTTTGCGCAAGTTTTAAAATTTATGCGACTGCGCGCCTTCTCTCCACACACAACATAAACAAAAGTCAATTACTTAGGCTCTTTAGACAAGCAATTTACTTACACGCATATAAACATGAAACACAGTTAAAATAAACGAAAACACTGATGCGTACTTTTAAAAATTGCTATTTTTTTTTCTTATGCAAAACAAAGTTGAAGACGCTGTTGTCGATTATTAAGACAATTGCTAGTTCCACACTAATTTCACGCTGCTCGCACTTATTCCGTTAACAAAGCTGTTCGAATGTTTTTGTACAGCCAGACAGCTGCAAATATGTGCAAGCGAGCTAAATATTGTACGCTGCTTTCGCTTCTATTGTTGCTGCATTCACAATGGCGCAAGCGCTTGCTAAACGTAGCTGTCAACTCTTTTTATGTTCATCAGTGATGTTGTGAGCGTTATTTTTTTCTAATTCAAATTTCGAGCAATTTAATTGTGAGTTGATTTATTTACGATATTATACTTTAATTGTATTAACAAATACACAAAAGCCAACCTAATTTTTTCAATGTAATAAATTATCATATTAAACCTTAAGGCTCCAAAGGCCACTGAAATAAAATAAAACTATATGTGCTGCGATGTGATGAATTTCGAGAGCACACTTCGATTTTTTGCTGTTAATAGTCAAAATTTGGGATTTGTTGCTTGTTGATTGCAATTGGATTGGTTATTTACAATAGCTTTTGCACTAGAAAGCTAGCATAAACAATTGACATATGTAAATTTCAAATTTTCATTGATTTTTAACCCTAGAATCCTAAGCAAGCATAAGAATAACAGCACCTCACATAGTAATATACTCCTGGATACATAACCTGCTGATCAGGTAGAAGAGTCCAAGCCGAGTGGGGAATAACAGCCATAACAACTTAGTGGTAAACAAATTGCTTAAGAAATTTAGCTGGAAAGCTTCCAAGTTGACTGCATAATTAACACATTTAAATGTCCATCGAGTCTCAGCTCAATCATGGACCACACTTTAAAAGAAATACTTGGATGGAACACAGACGCCGGTCTCAGCATTAATGCGGATAAATAGGACCTCATTCTCTTTACTAAGAAATACAAAGTGCCCAACCAAAATAAGCGAGACCCCTCCTTATACCTTAAAACAGAGTTAAATACCTTGGAATAGTAGTGGATAGCAAGCTGAAGTGAAGTTGCAATGTGGAAGAAAGTGTGAAAAAACCAACCAATACGCTCTATGCATTGGAACGGATGCTGAGCAGCACATGGGGCCTCTCACCAATACTGATGCGCTGGATCTTCATTTCAGTAGTACAACCGATACTATTTCATGGAGTTCTGGTATGGTGACAGGCCTTGAAGAAGTCCACATACCTAAAGCTTATGGAGAGGACTCAACGGCAAGATCTAGTCTGCATCACGTCGGCGTTGTGGTCTACCGCCACAAGAGCACTGCAAAACGATGTGAGGAATATACCTCCTGGACATCTACGCGCGTCTACTCATAAAAAAGTCTGCCCAACGCCTCTCTGCGGCAAGCACCATGGCACCACTAAGCATTGGACACAGCTCAGTTGGCAGGCAGTGCAGCAGTAGAATGGACTACATTACTCCCAAACCCAACTTCGCACAGACACTAATTTTACTAATTTTTGGCACAAAGGACTGGAACAATACAAATATTTACTGATGGCTCCAAAATAGAGTCCGGAGTTGAAGCGGCGGTATACTGCGCAAAGCATGATCTAAGGCTCTCGTATAAACTACCCGATTATTGCAGCATATTCCAGGCGGAAGTATTCGCAATAAAGAAAGCAGCAGTAGTAGCCGAACAGATGCATACCTCGCAAGAACGAATAAACATATTCGTCGACAGCCAACCTGCTATAAAAATCCTGTAGGCGGCCTCCATCTTTTTCAGAAATGTTCAGGCGAACATTTGATGCTCTCAGCACATCAAAAAAGGTGCACATCTTTTGGATTTTCAGTCACCGTGGCATAGACGGTAATGAAATAGTGGACAGCCTAGCAGAAGATGGCGTCAGCCTACCGCGAGAAGTAACAAGATATGTACGAATCACTCTACAGACGCTATATAGTAAACTGGAAGAGGACTCCTGGACCAAAGCTGGAGAGAGGTGGTAGAATACTCCCAGCTGCACAATATCTGAGGATTACACCATGCACAGTCTTTTCGTTTCTTCTTTCCGGGTCCTACGGATGTGCTTGGTGCTGGAGTAGGGTAAGCGATGATGTTTGTATAATTAAATTAATTTTGAATGTGTAATGTTTTATTTTTGCTTTTTATAATTACTTACAAAAACATTGATTAGGCCTGAGGCAAATGTGACTATTCATTGCCCTATTCTCCATGTGAGGAGTCACCAACTGTGATGTCAAATGCGTTAGGAATTCAAGACGTTTATCCATTTTTCTTAATGGAAGGAATTAAAAATGGGCGCGGAATAAAAAAATTGTCCTGATCCCGCCCGTCCCGAAGATTTTCAAATTAATATATTTATTTTTTTTTTTTTGCCAAGATTAAACGTAAGACCATACGCCAAAATTGATCAAGGCATCAAGGTATGTAAGCTGTGATAATGCATACTTCCGCTGCTATTGTTCCTTTCTGTGCACATTCTTCAAATTTAGTTGGAAAAACAGCTGAACCAACTTACTCGCGGTTATCATCAGATCGAAGAAGCATTGAATGAGATCCACATCGACGAAGAGTAAATGGCAATATTTAAAAATTAAACTTTTGTACTTCTTAAAATGTAAAAATGTTTCATCTTAAAACTGCAGTTTATACAGAAATCTGGCACGACATTCTGGAAAGATTCAATTCCAACAGCAGATATTTGCAAAGTTCCACGATGATACTTAGTACTGCTATTAAAGCCATTAAAAACTTCTTTTTAATTGAAAAAAAAAAAAAAAACAATTGAAAAGACAATGGTTTCAAAATCTATGAGAACAAAGGAATAAAATTGACAAGAACTGGAGAGGAGGACACAAGTACAAGTCTAAATATCCAAACTTGAAATATCTATCTCTTCGTTCAAATAGACAGACGGACGAATTGACATGTCAATATCGACTCGACTTTTGATGCTGATCAAAAATATATGTACTTTGTGTAATCTGCCACGTCTAGTTCGGCCAGTTACATACATTTGCACAAATTTAGTAATCCCTTTTATGGGTACAGGGTATTAAAAAGTGATCACATTCTAAGTTTCATATTTTATTTATTTATACAGACTGAATAAACCATATAGCAATCAATTAGACAAAGCAACCAACAGCGCTACATCGAACCGTTTCGAGCGGATCAAGAATATAAGTATATTATTTATGGGGTGCGCTAAACATACCTTTTAATGCGTTACCAACATTCAGACAATCTAATAATACCGTTGCCACAGTGTGCACAAATGGTAGAAAGCAGAAGAAAATAATTCTAAAAGTACTATTACATTTTGAAAATATCGAATCTTATAATTCGCAAGCAGTTTATGCATTTCACAAGGTAATATAAGCTGCCTCAAATTAATTGTTACAATCCCTCAGCTCAACAATGCTGTTTAGTTGGTCATTTTAAGCTGCAGGATTGTCATAAACGATTCATTCAGACTCTGTAGTAGTTAGACGTGGTGATGTTATCTAACAAGTGGGTTTATTGTGTAGTACGGTAGTATGCAACAGAGCATTGAATGAGTGAATATGTATCATACATAGCCGATGAATGATACAATTGTATGTATAACACAAGTATGACTACTAAGTTTCAAAATTGACATCGTTTTATTCCTTAAAAAATCTTGGAAATTATTGAGGTGAGAAGATGGTATTTCAGGAAGTCATCGGTTTTGGATTTAGTTTAGTGCCAACTACTGCTGATTTCATTGTTGATTCCAAAAATTTACTGGATTATGTATTTTTCACAAAGTCCTTCCGAGTATTGATCATATCTACACTACAGCTTGTAAGGGCGAAGGCAATACTACGGTAAAACTGCAATAGTATGCTGAAGGTGTTGTGTTCTGATGTCATTTTCTAGTATGAATTGGATATAAAAAGCCCAGGAAAAGATCAGAAAGAAACATTTAATTTTCCACAATACTGAAAGAAACCAGATGCTCAAAACAAGTGCTAGTTTGGTAAACGATGCAACGATGTTACGTTACGCTGCCACGATGTCAATTTGGTATTGCATCGATTTTCAAACAAATACTTTGGAAAGCGATGCAACGATGTCACAATTTGGAAACTTAATCAATCAACAAACTAAAACTTAGTAGTTATACTTGTTTCATACATACTTAAAAATGTATTTTCCATCGGCGAAGTTATATTCACTCGTGCTGTGCTCTATAGCATACCACCTCAACAACGATCCCACCTGTGTACTAGATGATATCACTACTTCTAACTACCACAGAGTCTGAATGAAACATTTATGACAATCATGCAGCTTATAATGATCAACTAAACGGCATTGTTGAGCTGAAGGACTGTAACAATTAATTTGAGGCAGCTTATATTACCTTGTGAAATGCATAAACTGATTGCGAATTATAAGTTTCGATATTTTCAAAATCTAATAGACATTTTAAAATTCACTCTTCTCCCTTAACAGAAGAAGTATTACTAAAAAAAAATCGTGGGAATTGAGGCGGGAAGATGGTATTTCAGCAAATCATCGGTTTAGATTTAGAAGAATACATGATGCCAGGCAGGTAAAATCGAATATGTTATAAAACGTGGCTACTAGTGGCCAATGGTTTGTGCCAAGAGTAGCCAGTAATCATCTGGTCCATAGTGTCGACACCTGCTTTATTTTCGCTGTAATCCAGAATTTGATAAGACTTGTTTTTGTTGGCTTGATCGACTTTGGATGCACAGTGCTCGTTTGACAGTAAAATGACGGCTTTGTTCTTTTTCGGCACAAATGAGCACAATGAAACTTGTTCATTATAATAACCAAACAATATTTTCTCAAGCTGACGATTCTTCGTCTTTTTGAATTCTTCCGGTTTAATGTTACCCTCCGGTTTCGAGATGTTTACGTTTCAAAAGTTTTTACATATAGCTCCTTCGTGTTAAAAGATATGATCTTGAGGTGAAAACTGTTAGTAAGATTACATTAATGCCTATTCTAGCAAGACTAAGTTGTAAACAATCGTCATTTTTCGGCATTTAGTGGATTAAAAAATTACGGGCTCTTATATGTTACATGGATATATGAAAAATATTTCCAAATAATGTACAAGTAGATTTCTTCCCTGTTTAGTGATATGTATGTATGTATGTCTTTCGGCCTAATATTAGTTCAGTCATTCTAATTTTTTTGCATAATCGTGGTTCCATTTTCCGACAGGCATTAAACAGTCATAAATTAGTCAGATCTGGCAACGCTGTTGTCATTTGTATTCGGTTTGTTTTGTTATTGTCAGAGCTCGCAAAATATGCTCAGCGAAAAGACAGAGAAAAATGAACCAGACTCGCTTACTCTCTCAGCAGAACACTTTGTTTTGATTCTTTTGTGTCTTCTGTTTCATGCTTCTCGATGAACAAAACACACGAAGCTCTCTTACGATAATGGCTTGATGGGAACACCTTCATTCGACTCTCAGCAACTGAGCATCAGCAACTGAGCAAAACGAGCCAAGTAATAGCTCGAAGTGTCTTTTTTGTTGTTGTTGCGTTAGGTTGTCGTTGTTGCTTTAAATATTTCATCGCTGGCAAAGCGTGGAAGATTGAGGGAGATAGAGATGGGATGCTAAATTGTGTGCATATGTTAAAATATAAGTAACACATATACATACATGCGCAGAAGACAGTTTGCACAAATTTTGAAAACCAAAGTGTCGCAAGTAAACAAATGGATAAAGTGAGCGACAAAAAACTGTCGTTGATTGAACCAAGACCGTTTGAAAATGCAAAAGTGTTGAAATGTCTATTCGCTTCTATTTTAAATTCTGTCCTAATGCAACTAGTTTTTTTTTGACTGCCTGCAGAAAAAGAGCACTTATTGCGAGCTCTGGTTATTTTATCATGAACTAACTATTAGACTAACGTCAGAACAATGCTTGCTAATTTTGTAAATTTATTTTGAAAATCGTTGTACAGCTCTGGAATATGATCATTTTACGATTGACATAATCATCCGAGCTACCTGGAATGTTTTTCGTACCACGTATACTCTAAATGAGTTTATATGTCCGCAAAGACGTCGTACAGTGCGCACCGAAGAAACAATTGCTGCTGTAGAGCGTAATATTGTGGAGAACCCAAAAGAGTCGATATGCCATAGCTGTTCTTTAGTTTATGTAAAATTTTACATAAGATCTCGCATTATGATCTTATTAGTTCCAGCTGGTGCAAGAATTAAAACCGAATTAAAATCCATCGTTCGGTCAATGTGCTGAAAATCAACTTGAAGTCGAACCAATGTTTAATCGTAATATTCTGTTCGAACAATCGACTTACTGAAGGAGAACCAGTCAATTGGCTACCGAGATCGTGCGACTTAACGCCTTTCGATAATTTTCTCTGGCATTACGTGGAATTATTGGTTTATGCGAACAAATCAGCCACTTTCGACGACAACTTGGAAGACAACAGTGTGCGTACCATTGTCGAGATACGTTCCCCATTGCATCTAAAAGTGGTCGAAAACTGGACTTCCAGTATGCGCAACATTCTAGCCACATAACTGAAATCATATTTAAACATTAAATCCATAAAATTATCTTCTTAATAAAGCCAATTTTCAGTTTGATGATAGTATTGACAATATTAATCTAGAAGCGCTGCAGTGAAAAGGAGTTAGTTAAATATTGTAACTTACTCGCATCTCAGCAGTTTACTTTGCGACAAAATAGAATACAATACTGTCTAACCTTTATACAGAATTACACATTACGTAAAATGTAAAAGACATAAAAGAAGCTTTTCTGTTCCGTTTGAATTTTGCTCCTATCCATGTTTCAGATTTTACCCTCCAATTTTTCAGTACAGCCTGCTGTTATTATGCTTAAATTGAAACCTGTTATGCAAAGTAAATATTTAACTCGCTTCGTTTAAGATATCATAAACTTTAGTTCAATTTCTTTTCAATATTTTTAATTATGTTACAACTGCGGGAATACGATTAAGTTGCTTTTGCGTTTACCATATACCATAAGTGGCTTTTATTTTGTGGATACTAAAATGTTTATAATAGCTAAAATGCTCAATCCAATTTTTATGCTTATTCCATTAAAACGTACAGCTTCTTAAATCTCATACGTCTTAAAGCCTTAAATCCGCCTCACGAATAATAATAATAATAAAAACGATAATGCATATCAAACTTGTCATCAAATTAACAAACGCCTCAATAATTTATCATCATCCAAGTTCATTTCGAACTTGATTTCTCATCTGTTGTGCTCCTCCACATAGACTAAATCACTGGACTTCTTCCTATGTGTGTATAACTATCTCTTTTATACTTACTATATTGGACTTTTTTTTTGTTTGCTGCTCATTTTATCATTCTGCAAATCATGTCCGCATAGATTTCAAATTCATATGCTTGTCTTCAAGTTTTATTTTATTCCCCCATAGCAAAAACTTCTGCAGACAGATTGCTTTCATGCCACAGGCTCGATGAGTAAAATCCTGTCGTACTAATAGTTCTATCAGTAGCCGTAGTTGTTGTGTTGCTGTTGGATCTAAACCTGACACAGCACATTACTTGCTTATTTCCCACCACCCTTAAACATTAGATGAGGGTCGCAAATCAATGAGTGATTTTTAGTTAGAAGTTTGGTTCGCGCTACTCACTCCTACTCGTACACCCTGCTTCGCAGTTATTTGTTGCGGGGATTTGTCCATTTTTGCGTTGCTACTGCTTTGTCTGCGGTTGATACTCCCGTTCCGTTCCTCCTTTGTTCAGAATCCTTGTGCTTCGTAATTGTTCCTTTAAATACTTTGGCAAAATATTTTGGTCATTTTGTCGTTGGATGGCATTGTCGTCGGTGACAGCGCCGTTCGGCTGGGCTTTGTAATAATTTATGAATATTTGTTCATTTATTGTTTTGCATTATTTATGCCATCATTAATGCTGAGAATCGCTTCTGCAGCTGGAGCTGGAGATATCAATTGTGTAGATTTTATTTTGATTTCAATTAAAGTGACGAAAATGAAGATTCATTTAGTGGTGGCACATCAATGCAGTTGGCTTAGGCTTTGGTTTTTAATCTAATAATTACAATCTTGACAATTAATTAAATTTCAAATTAAAAATTGACTTCCCACGATTAGTGTAATGCGTTGAGCTGAGTAATTTAAGAGTGTTAGGAGACATTTTTAGCACAATTTGCAATTTATGTAAAATTTGTTCGACACCATTTTGTTTTGTATATTTGGTTCTAAGGTTCTATCAAAGTACTATACCTGTCTCATCCAGGCAGGAGTTTTGAGAATTCATTTAAGTCTCTATCTCTTCTCAAGGAGACTATAGCGACAGATATGGGCAATAAGCTACAAATTCTCAGGGTCACATAGCATTCTTCCAAGCTGCGTCCATTCCTTGACTCATGTCTATTTTCAGTACCTACATTTCTTCTAATTAGGTTCCTTGCTAATGAAAGTATGTGAGCGTGGTCGAAGACTGGCGAAAGGTAGTAGCCAAAGAACCTAACCTTCTTCGTTTTTGAAATACTGGAGAGACTGGTTGTTGGGTAGATACAAGAAATTCTGCAAGTTAGCCCTATATCCAGGTTGCAGTGCATCGGACTGTCGAGATAATAATCTGTTTATGAATTACAACAATGTTATGTAAAATTATGTTATGATGCCAGTTTGCAGGATAGTTCACTTGGGCCAAAAGAGTCCCAATGTGGTACCACAGGGCTCTATTCTTAATTGAACTAACTAATGGGTACGATGTATCTAACTATTTCGGAATGTTTATGATGATTTTTGTTGTTAGGTTCTCAAGCAATCGGACTTACAAGTTCCCTTGTCGCTTTTACAGAAGTCACTGCTATGTATTCCGTATTCCTTCCTATTCAAACGCGGTATTGGTTATTGCGCGTTCCTTTCTCTTGAGTGGGTGGAGCGGTATCGCGAATTTGGCAAGCACATGTTTTTCTAAGGGAGATGTTACCTCCTTATTCAAGTGTTTAATAGTAATAAATATTGAGTTTAATAGTATCAAAAATATTTCCAGTCCAGTGTTTCAGAAATCATGAGAACTGCTCTGAACATATAATCGAATATACCGAATGTTTTCGGTATACTGAGATTAACTGAAGCGGTAACTTTGATGAGTGATGAATAAGGCGTGTCTCATTTTACTCGGACAAAAATTTACGATTTATTACCAGCAATACGACGAGGCAAAGGCTTAGCTTGAAGGGTTAGACAAATCATAACATTTGGACGGTTTAAAAAATTTGAAGAATCGTTGGATAAAATGTATCGAGAAAAGGGAGACTATCCCCCTGAACTGGTTTCCGAATCCAATGGGAATTTAGTTTCAGAAATGTATCGCGATTTGAATTTCGA